>CM068362.1:11988221-12058221 GCA_034769755.1 Odontamblyopus lacepedii
AGCCCACTTCTTTATACATATACAGTCTGTGATGGAGACACAGAAGTCACACACAAGTCAAGTCGCACAAGTCTCTGTGTGTGTCTCTCTCTCTCTTTCTCTGTCTCTTTCTCTCTCTTTCTGTCTCTCTTTTTCTGTCTCTCCCTCTTTCTCTCTCGCTCTCTTTCTGTCTCTCTCTTTCTCTCTGTCTCTCTCTCCTTTTCTCTCTGGCTCTCTCCCTCCCTCCCCCTTTCTCTCTCCCTCCCCCTTTCTCTCTCCCTCCCCCCTCTCTCTCCCTCCCTTCCTCTCTCTCTTTTTCCCCTTTGTCTCTCTGTCTCTCCCTCCCTCCCTCCTTCTCTCTCTCCTGCCTCCCTCTCTCTCTTTCCCTCTTTGTTTCTCTCTCCCACCCACCCTCCTTCTCTCTCTCCTCCCTCCTCTCTCTTGCTGTGTCCCAGAGTGAGCGCCTGGGGTCAGCCTGTAGGGGGAGCCACAGAGCACAAACCCATTCATCGCTCGCCCCGGGACCCCACACACACACCCCTCCCTCCTCCCTCCATCCCTCCATCCCTCCCTCTCTCCCTCCGATTGGCATATGGCTCTCCTTTGTCCTTGGTCGCCGAGCCAGAAGTGATGTAATTTGTTGGCATGTCCCTGTCACTTTCAGCGTCCAGGGCTCCCCCAAAACCACAGCAGCAGCAGCAGTGGACACAGAAGGGCAGCCAGCTCTTTCATTCCCCTCTTTTACCCCCCCCTTCTGCACCCCTTTTGCCATGGGACGTCCTGCCAGCAGCTCTGTGGAGAGATGAGGGATGCCCAGGTTCACGGGCACAGGCACTTACATATATTTAGTACAGTTTAACCTGGGCTCAGACAAGGGAACAGCTGTGGAGACATGACTTTGACTAACAGACGGCGTGAGGGGAAATTTTTGATACAGCTGACTTAAAGCGGCCATATTACGCTGTTTTCTGATCTGTTTTATAAAGCTGTTTCCTCATCACAAACATACCTGGAGTTGTGTTTTGTTTCTTTTCATTCACACGTTTAACACAAATGCTGCATATTTAGACTTTACACAAACAGAATACACTTTGGTCCACCTTGTGATTTCATGTGGTAATTGCGTCACTAAAAGCAGATGGGGTCAGGAAGTAAAGACTGATGCACAAAACCCCGTTTACCTCCACTGACTCTGCCAAAATGCCTCAATTCTGTGCAGTTTATGGTTGCTGCAACCGCTCCAATCGGGAGAAAGACAAACATTTTTTTCATGTACTGAAAGTGGTGTCTCACAAAGGAGTTGGTTTTAACAAATTATAGAGGAAATACGACAAAAGTGGATTGAAAATCTCCGGCTAAAAACAGGAGGCGTGGAAACAGACAATGACCAGAGTTTGCAGCAACCACTTTGTAACAGGTAAGGATTGTGTCATTTATAAGTTTTATAAGTGTAAGTTTTTTGGACAATTATTTGTAAAGACAAGCATCAACAGTGACAGGTAAACTGTTGCATTATAGGTCCGAACAACTTACTGCTTAATTTGGCGTTTTATTATTTTAGGTTATCCTGGTGCAGTGGCTGATTTTAATTCTGAACACTGGCCCCCTACGCTTAACCTGGGGTAACAATAGCATTAGCAATAGCGTTATTAATATGCACACACAATTGAGCTAAATAATAGTAAAATAATACATTTCACTACTTACCCGGACAAAAACGAGGCAACAGCCATTTAAAGTCTTCTTGGACGACGACAGCAATGATAACAACAATAATAATTTTGTCATTACCCCTATCATTCTTCAAAAAAAAAGAAGAAAAAAATGTAGGAAGGTTATACATATACACTTCTATTCAGAAAGCTTGCCCAAAATTTAAGATATAAAAACTTAAATCTATCAGAAAATGACTTAAAAGTAGTGAAATTATCTGTCCACGCAGCAAGATTATTTAACTTATTTTAGTTATCTTAAAATAAACGACCTCTAGACTAGAATTAAACAGTCTCTGGTAAGTGTTCATGGGCTGGAAATAAGTTTATGGATGCTAAGTTTGAGATAAACACACTAAACCCAGTTTATAATTAGTGTTCATGGCCTGATAATACGTTCTCAGATGCCAAAATTCCAAATTCTGCTAAATTCTAGATAAACATGCTTAAAAGTTTGTTTATGATTAGTATGAATGGACTAACTACGATCGATCATGCCTCTGAATTTATTATCAGGCCATTCAGCTCACAGTGAGCTTTGTAGATGTAGACAGACTAATATTAAAGTATTACTCAAACATAATAATAATAATAATAATAATAATAATAATAATAATAATAATAATAATAATAATAATAATAATAATAATAATAATAATAATAATAATAATGCGGCACGGTGGCTGAGTGGCAACACTCAGACCTCACAGCAAGAAGGTTGCGGGTTCGATCCCCGGGTCGCCCGGGCCTTTCTGTGTGGAGTTTGGGTTTCCTCCGGGTACTCTGGTTTCCCCCATCAACCCCAAAAAAAAAACATGCCCGCACCCCTATGAACTAACATCAAGGACCATAATGTCCACCCTCCTGTGGGCTCACCACCTGCAGAGGGGTTCATACGGGGGGGTCAGGTGCTATGAGGATTGGCAGGTGCTATGAGGATTGGACTGGATTAAGCGGGAGAAGATGGATGGATGGGTAATAATAATAATAGGACGTAACAGCATTATAACATGACTTAACGCTCACAAGAGTCAATTTTGTGTAATATAGGACCATTAAAGGTACACAATGTAACTTTTCTGTTGGAGACGCCTGCTTGTCTTCATGTTATGGCATTAAACATAACTTACCGTTATTGTTGTTGAATAGGGTCCAGATGATTAACTTTGAAACCTTTTTTTCCCCTTGGAACACTCCAGGACTAATCAGGAAATACACTGTGCAGTTCAGTGGCATATTGCAGAACATTCAGGGAAAAACAGTAACATCTCTATGGATACAAGCAAGAGAAAAGTTACACAGTACACCTTATTATCTATTCTGATCCTGGAGTATACTGAAACCTTTTATTCAAACTTGTTATTTAATATGTGGAAATTATAACTTATTATGATCCATGTACACAATATGTCATCTTTAAAGACCAATTACACCGCAGATTTCTCTGATCTGGCCAAAAATTTTAAACTTTTATTAGGTTATTCATCTTGTTTTCAGATTTATTATCGATTTACTAGTTCAGAGACTGTTTAATTCTAGTCTAAAGGTTGTTTATTTTAAGATAACTTGTCAAGTAAAATGATATGTCCGTGCAGCAAGATAATTTCACTACATTTAAGTCATATTCTAATAGATTTAAGTGTTTATATCTTAAGATTTTTTGCAGTTTACTTAGCAGGTCTAACCCAACCCCCAAATGAATCCAGAGCCAGACCAGAACCAGCCACTGAAACACTTGCTCTCGATATTGCAGATGATAAGATTATGCTAATACTCCATTCACAACACGACTCTTAATACGACTTGCAAACAACAATCTCGAAAACAGGATTCACTTTTTAATCCGAGTGTTGACCCACGGTTTCCCCATGTTTAATTAAGTCTTGAGACGAGACTGGAGGGTTCTGCGGTCTTCAAAGTGCGAGAGGGGCTCAGAGCAGGTGGGCGCTGGGCTGGAGTTTGCTCATAGTTGACCTCTCCTTCTGTCGGGGCCTCCCACCCAAAACTGGACAAAAAGAATTCACTGCAGGGACCCTCTGAGCTGAAGTTTACAAAGATACACACCTCCACAGGACACGGAGAGGATTTGAGATGAGAGAAAACAAATAACTAATACTCTAAAGGTCCTAGATTACACAAAATTTATTTTTGTGAGCTTTAAGCCATGTTATAATGTTGTTACCTCCTGAAAAACATACCGGGAGTTGTGTTTTGTTTCATTCACGCATGTTTGATTAAAGTTAACAGCTTCTTTTGGCCTTTAGTTCAGTAGAAATGAGAAATCCCAGAACGGAAATGATCCAGATGATTCTAGTGAAGATTTATGGAATTTAAAAACACACTGGAACATTTCCCGTATCACTACATGACATCACAAGGTGGAACGGAGTGTATTGGAATGAATATCCACTAAAGAAGCAGCTCTCTTTTTTTCTTTCTTGCAATGTCTCTCTTTCTCTATTTCTCACTCCCTTTCTCTCTCTCTTAGTCTCCTTTTCCCTCTTTCTCTATTCTCTTTTTTATCTGTCATCTCTCTCCTCTCTCACTTTCTCACTTTTTTCTTTTCTCACTCTATCTTTCTTGCTCCCTTTCTCTCATTCTCTTTCAGTCTTTTTTCCTCTTTCTGTCTCTGTCTCTTTCTTAGTCTCTTTTCTGGCATTCTCTTACTTCCTCTTCCTCTCTCTCCTTTTCCTCTCTATTCTCTTTCTCTCTCTATCTGTCTTACTCTCTCTTCTCTCTCACTCTTTTCCTTTCTCACTTTCTTTTTCTCTTTTCTGACTATATCTTCCTTGCTCTCTTTGTCCCTTTCTCGCTTTTTCTCTTATTCCTCCTCTTTTTTCCTCTTTCTATCTCTTTACTCCCCTCTCTTTTCTGTCTTTCTCATTCTCTCGCTTTCTTTTATTCCTCTTTCTCTCTCTTTTTTCCTCTTTCTGTCTTGTCACTCTCCCTGCCTTTTCTGTCTTTCTCTTACTCTCTTTCTCACTCTTTTTCTCTTATTCCTTCCTTTCTGTCTCTCTTTTTTTCTCTTTCTGTCTCTTTACTCTCCCTCTCTTTCTTTCTTACTCTATCCCTTGTTTTCCCTTATTCCTCTTTTTCTCTCTCTTTTTTCCTTGTTCTGGTTCATTACTCTTCCTCTCTTTTCTGTCTTTCTCTTACTCTCTCTTTCTCTCTTTTTTCCCTTATTCCTCTTTATCTCTTTTTTCTTTTTCTGTCTCTTTACTTCCTCTCTATTCTGCCTTTCTCTTATTCTCTCTTTCTCACTCTATTCTCTCTTTTTCTCTTATTCCTCTTTTTCTCACTCTCTTTTTCCTCTTTCTGTCTCTTTGCTCTCCCTCTCTATTCTGCCTTTCTCTTACTCTCTTTTTACTCTATTTCTTTTCTCTTCTTCCCCTTCTCTCTCTCCGGTGTGATTACGCAGCAGTCCTGACTCTCTGTCTCTTTTCTCTCTCTGCCTTTCTCTTACTCTCTCTCTCTTTTCTCTCCTTCCTCTTCTCTCTCTCCGGTGTGATTACGCAGCAGTCCTGACTCTCTGTCTCTTTTCTCTCTCTGCCTTTCTCTTACTCTCTCTCTCTTTTCTCTTCTTCCCCTTCTCTCTCTCCGGTGTGATTATGCAGCAGTCCTGGCTCTCTGTCTCTTTTCTCTCTTTGCCTTTCTCTTACTCTCTCTCTCTTTTCTCTCCTTCCCCTTCTCTCTCTCCGGTGTGATTACGCAGCAGTCCTGGCTCTCTGTCTCTTTTCTCTCTGTGTCTTTCTCTTATTCTCTCTCTCTTTTCTCTCCTTCCCCTTCTCTCTCTCCGGTGTAATTACGCAGCAGTCCTGACTCTCTGTCTCTTTTCTCTCTCTGCCTTTCTCTTACTTTCTCTTCTCTCTCTTTTCTCTCCTTCCCCTTTTCTCTCTCCGGTGTGATTACGCAGCAGTCCTGACTCTCTCTGTTGATGTCACCGAGGCAGCTGCCAATCACAAACCACAAATCACCCAAACGCCCCATTCTTCTCGTTTAGCATCTGCCCCTCATCGCTTTAACACTCCGTCCATATGCCCCCGCCACCGTATATCAACCTACCCAAGATGGCCGCCGCCCCCTCGTCGCCGGACAAGCTTTAATACCAGACTCCTCACGTTTTACACTCTAGTTTTTGTATTGACATTGTGACGCTGCCAGTCAGAGCTGTTAATCTGATTACACCTCCTCATTTTTTCATCTTTTATTTGTTTACGATGTCAAAATGTCCGCCAAGTTTTTTATATTTTGTTATATTTTACGAGAAATGATATGCAGACTGTTCGCTTTTCCAGTAAAGTGCAGCTCAAAAACTCAAATATGTTTCTCCCAAGACAATAAACTTTTTTTTTGTGTTTTATACACAGCAAAGAGTGAAGTGTGAAGATTGACTCTCACAGAATCAATTTTAACATTTTCTCAGGGTTTATGAGTCCAGCTTGTTCTAGAGTTAATTTAACATTTTTGGAAATGTTAATTAAGTAACACAGGACCAAAGTTCCTGTTTAACCCCAAAATTAAGAGTTATATTCACATTTTGAGAGTAAACGGGCACTTTGTAGGGTTATCCTGATTTAGCCAAACAACATAGAGAGGTATTTTATTTTGACACTTTATTTTAGTTAATTTAAGATGAAATTATGCACAAAACTGCTTCAAACTGGTCTTCTCTCGCGGGAGTTTGAGGTGCCAAATTAACACTAAGGGGAGCTGAATTAACTTCAACCATATCAACTTATATCGTCTCATTGACCACCATTTAACTTTCAAATAGTTAAAATAACACTTTTTGTGTTAAAAACAACTCTGAAATAGTTTGCCTTGAACTTTCAACCCTCCAGTTTTCGCTGTGTGTGTTTGTAAATATCATGCCAAAAAAGTAGTACCATAAGATCCAGTAGAGCAGTACATTTTACTTTTTATTTGCCAAAACAGTTGTGGATAGAGTGAATTTGCAGAATAACAACCCAAGAGGAATGGAGTCAGTGAAGAGAAGGAGAGGCTGGAGAGGCTGATGGTTCCTCTGCTTTTAAAGGTCCTATATCACCAAAAATTGACTATTGTGAATTAATGTTATTATTAATGTTATTATGTTGTTACCTCCTTGAAAACATAGCTGAAGTTGAGTTTTGTTTCATTCACACATGTTTGAGAAGAGTGTTTGCAGTTTGAGAGAAGAACTCAGGGTTTGTGTGTTAAACATGTGTGAATGAAACAGATGAAACACATCTCCAGGTCTGTTTGTGATGAGGAAACTTCATTATGAAGTAGGTCAGAAAACGGCGTAATTTGGATCCATTAAATGAAAGGTCTGAGTGATGGTTCAGTTCTGGTGAGCTTCAACTGCCGATAAGAAGGTAATAAGTATGAAAATGGTGTTTTGAAGAGGCTGGGTGGTTTCACCATAGGGCAGTGGCGGAATGACAATATGATAATTTGCCCATTGGTCAAGCATAAATTGCATAGGTCTGAAAAGTGCCAAAGAATGGATGGAAAAAGGCTAAAAACAAAAAGCTAAGTCACTCAGTCAATCAGTAGTTAATCTTTGTGTGTTTTCTTCAATTATTTCATTATTGATTTACTGAAATATTTCATTATTTATATTTAAATTTTCCAAATTTGATCGGCTTTTATACCCCTATGAACTAACATCAAGGACCATGTTGTCCACCCTCCTGTGGGTTCACCACCTGCAGAGGAGTTCATAGGGGGGGTCAGGTGCTATGAGGATTGGGCAGCAAGCTGCCCCCGCGACCCAGCTGGATTAAGCGGGAGAAGATGGATGGATCGATGGAAATTTGATCGGCCTTTTTTTGTGTTCAAGGTTGTTTTTTGGTCCCAATACGTCCCTGCCATAGGGATCCAGCATTTTAGCTCCTTTACCGATTCCGATATTATAGCGTCAAGTATACCCAAACCCAATACCACCTGAGACTGAAAACAGCATCTATTTCCTCAAAACAAAAATAAATAAGACAAAACTGATCCAAATGTGTTATGGGGGTTTTATTTACAACTAAAATAACTACAAAAGTACACTGTGTAAGTAAAAATTCAAACAATATGAGACTGTCTGGGTTGCCTATGGCAAGTAAATAGTCTTATTGCATCGATCTATATGTCTGAACCGATATTTGAAAGTCGATGTCCAATACAGACATTCTGTCGAAATGGGCTGCCCTGTCGAAATGAGCTCCCCACAGCCTAAATCGACCATGGCGTCTATCGATTCACGCTGCCCTGTTGAAATAAGCTACCTCACATTTTTCCTTTTACAGTTGTATAGATCCAATAAACTCCCCAGTTTTACAACATATTTCTTTGGATTAGACGCAGCGAGTTTGCTGCTGTTTGCACACGGTTGAACGGTTGATTGTACTTTATAGGTATAAAGTAGTTATGTCAAATTTCAACTAATTTATATGAATATGCGTAGTTCATTTCGACAGTTGTATTCTGCTATCAAATAGGGCTCTGACAAAAGGTAGCACATATCGACAGACCAATTTAACCACTGACTAATGCTGCCACTGTAGAATCACCATTATTCACTTATATGAATATGTGTAGAGGTAGCTCATTTTGACTACCTATAGCTTCTGTCAAATAAGGCTCCCACTGAATAAGAGAAAGAAATGACTGGAAACATGGAAATCTGTATATTAAATGTATAATATTTAACACTAAAGTCCTAGGCTTTTTTCTACACATGGAAACAATAAAATACGACATAATGAAAATAATAACAATAAAATCAAATATTAAATCCAAACTATTCAGTCATGTAACGTAGTTATTCTGCCGCAAATCTAACATGCACATGTCGATGTTTCTAGGTTTAACTGGTCAAAACATACAATAAAACTAATACACTTTTAAAATGTGACTTGTTCCTCCACTTCTGCCTCGAGAGCTCAAATTGACAGTACACTTTATTCATTGAGGGCCACATATTAAAACACAGATCAGTGTGAAGGACAATCAAGGGTCATAAACTAGTGGTCAAAACAGTGAGTAATTCAAATATTTGCATGTATAACAGGTTTAAATGACCCACCAGAGCTTTGTTCATGCTTAGACCCTCAAAAGGACACACACAATTTGCTTGATCAAGGTAGATTTCAAAAACATGTAGTAAAAAGTACTACTGCAGTAGTATGGGCCAATTATCATGGCAGTCTGAGGGCCAAAACAGCTGGTCTGAGGGCCACATTTGGTCCCCGGGCCATAGTTTGGACATGCCTGGTCCAGAATATTAACATTTCCTTAATTAAATGACATGCTTTTATTGTAAAAACACCTCTTAAGTCTTCTGTGTGGAGTTTGTATGTTGACCTACTGTATGTTTCTGCAGGTTCTGGTTAGAAGAAGGACATATGACACAAATCAAGACATAACACAATAACACAAAATACATCACTCTATGGCCTTTTCATAATCAGAACACGTCTCCAATCCAGAACAGCCAGATGCCCTGCCTTCAGAGCTGGAGCGATCTCCCAAACCCCGTCATAATAATCATAATGAAGGAGCAGATATGGCCCATGTGGTGATTCCCAGTGTAAATGTATTCAGCGTGTTTCAAGTCTTTTAATAACATTTCTTTTATGTTTGGGTCTCATGCATTAGCCTGCTGCGCCTCATTTTCATTCAACACTAAACATCCACAAATGACACGATAAAAGCTTTGAACCAAACCAATATGGTGGACTCACCTGTTTTATTCTCCTCGGCTTTTTAAGGAAATTTAACCCGACTATTATGATGCTAAACATTTATTAAGAATGAAAGTGATGTGTTCTTGTAATCCAGAGGGGAAATGCACCAAGGATCAAAGATGATTTCATATAAAGAATCAAACAAATGTAAAATGATACATGAGCGCTGGTTGGTCGGTCTTGAGAAAAACAGAGTGGCGTTGGCAAAAAAGATGAGATGAAAAGGGCTTAATAACTGGTTTAATAATTTATTTCTGGTTCAAATTTCAACAAAAGTATAGCTCCAAATGTCTGACTCAATTCTACACCATTGTACTAATAAACTATTGATTGTAACATGTAAACTGAGGGGATATCTTTTGTTTTTTCTCTTGCGTCTTGAGCTAGAACCAAAGCAAAGATCAGATGTTCATTCAAGTTTGATCACCGGTCTCACAAAATCAGACCTTTCTCACCTCAGATTCACAATTTAGTTTGCATTTATTCTGCAAAAATGTGTGATGTTTTTTAGTCCTCTGTGATATTTTTTCCTTTATTTTTTCCCTGTAAACCATATTTGTTTTGATAAGGACGGACCATGCATGTCTCTGATTGGCTAATCTGCCTGTATTTATTTGGACAGCAGTGGTTAGAACTCTCGCCTCACAGCAAGAAGGTCCTGGGTTCGATTCTGGGGCGGTGTTGGGCGTTTCTGTGTGGAGTTTGCATGTTCTCCCTGTGCCTAGATTTCCTCAGGTGCTCTGGTTCCCTGTACCACTAAAAACATGTACAATAGGCTTCTCTTATCTGGTCAATAAAAACATTTCAAAAATCACCCGGGAGATTCAGCGGGACCGGACTGACATCTTTGTAAAGTCAATTAAACCTTACTTTTCATACAAAAAAATGCAACACAAATCACTTTTATTAAAGAATTAGAGATTAGAATTAAAGTAAGGAGTGTGTATTCTGGATCTCAGGCAACTTGTTTTAGGATTTGACAAAATAAATCACATGGTTTTGTCTTCCAAATTGTTTTTATTAGGGCTTCTTTGAGGGGATTTCATATACTGGCCATGCTCTTAGAATTCACGTTGTTCTGTACTATTAAAGACGCAATAGGTAACTTTTCTGGTCGGGTTTGCCACATGCTTGTTCTGACTTGGTCTAGAATCATAGCCTCTATAAAAAAAGTGGACTAAGTGAGTGTGACCTCACCCATAGTGTTCAGCGTCGCTCAAATGAGGCTCCCGATGCCACGGTTACAGGAGCAAATTTGAAGCCATGCTCCATATTTGGAAATCTGACTGCGAGTATCATAGCAACCACAAGAGCCAATCATGACTGAGGTCGTTAAATGTGCCCGCCCTCCTCACTGGGGAGCGGCGATACTCTGCACCATTCTGCACGGACCATAATAAGGAAACTTTTAGCTTTTATTATCAAACTTTAAATAGTAAGTTTATGTGATTGATTTATGTTGTATGTTCTGTTACGTGGGAACAACAACTAGCTGTCAGTCAAACCTGTTGCTATTGATTTAGGAACAAAACAGTGAAATGAAAAATTCAGGATCATGTAGAGCAGGTTCATATGAATATTTTAAGACCAAAATGCCGAGACTCAGTGGAGCAGTCACAGAGACAGGGACAATAAGATCTCAATGTCAATGGAAAAAAGTGAGAGAAGCCAGAAGAGCCTCCTGGAGCACTTCCTGTTTGGCACGTGTCTAGAATGCAAAAATGTTTTACAGTACGTAATTAAACTTATCTATGTCCATGAGACAAGCAGATATTTTTTCAATACATGTACTTGAATAAATGTAACATAGATACGTTTAATAGTGGGGAATATTTCAGGCAAAGCAATCACATCTCCATGGAAACAAGCAGGTGACAAACCCTCCACTAAAGAAGTTATGTAGTGTATCTTTAAACAAAAACAATACATTAGACCAGGGGTCGGCAACCCCTGTCGCATGCCGCTCTTTCATCCTTCTGTTGTGGGTCCTGTGACTTTGGAAAATGAATAATGAGTATTTAATTCCATAGTATTTTTTTTTTTAATAAGTTTGTTTTTAAATGTAATTCTAAATTTGTAGATAATGGTAATCTTGTAACATTCAAATAAAACGTCTTTAGAGCCAATGATTTTCAGCAGATGAAAAATGCAGAATCTTCAGCGTGAAACAGAAGTTTAAGTTTCTTTCATTTTGCGCAAAAATCGACCTGAATTTTTTAAAATATTTGATTAAAAATGCCACTTAAAACTGATAATCGATGTGTAGCAGACATCTTTTTCTGGTTTTGGTATATGTAGGCTATAGATGGGTACGCAGCCTGAACCCACAAACCATATATGCCTCCCCCGTACGCCGCTCTCACCGCATCTACTCTCGTACGCCGCGCATACCTCATCTCCTCCCGTACGCCGCGCTCACAGCACTTCCTCTCTTACGCCGCTCTCACCGCATCTCCTCCTGTACGCCGCGCTCAGGGCATCTCATCCAGTACGCTGCGCTCAGCGCATCTCTTCCCGTATGCCGCGCTCACCTCATCTCTTCCCGCGGACTGTGTTTTGTCGCGTACGCTGCGTGGACCGCACTTCCTCCTGTGCGCCTTTAAACCAGAACTAACAACCGGGACTAAAACCAGGACTAAGCCAGGTCTAAAGCAGGTGTAAATCCGATCTAAAACCAAGACTAAACAAGCATTAAACCAGGTCTAAACCAGGTCTAAACCAGGTCTAAACCAGGACTAAACCAGGTCTAAACCAGGACTAAAACCAAAATTTGCAGGAGGTGGTTGCTACATTCATGTAGTTTTAAAAAGCATGAAAATATCAAGTAATCCAAAGTATTCAGATTAAGTTACTCACTTTAGTAAATTAATGGATTATGTTACAAAGTACATTTTGGGATATGTAATCTGTAGGCCTAATCTGTAGGGAATACATTTTAAAAGTAATCTTCCCAGCACTATCAACAGAATTATCAATGTGTTAGAATGAAACGGAAACAGAATTCAAAGTTTCTGAAACAGAAAATGTCAATTTTTGATGCTACGTCTTTAATATTTTTGTTGCTCAAATCCAAGAAAAAAAACGTTTCTGAAGAAAACAATGTTTTATGCTATTTGGGCAGATTCATTCACGCTCCAGTATACGAGATAAAATGATGACGGAACAGAAGCAGACACATTTTTGGTTCGGGTGGATAATTTAATCTTGGATTTTTATTTCGTACAAGCAGGACTCAAATAGACATTTAGTGATGATGTGTTTAATGCAGCTTTGTGCACATTTGTTTCCATTTTAGAGAAATGAAACTTAAAACCGCATGGCTAATTTGCATACACTGTGCTGAAAACAGCTGGTGCTGATACTTCAGCTTCTGTTGGACTAAAGGACACGACTCAGTGGATAATTTGTGTTGTATTTTCATTGATTTCATAAATGCAACACACTATTATCTTTTATACAGAGCAGATAGGTAAAATAAAATCATATGCAGTGTGATCCTCATTTTAGGGTTTTGTGGCTCCGCAGGTGTTTTTTTTCTGTGGGAGACGCTCCAAATGGCTCTTTGAGTGTTTAAGGTTGCCAACCCCTGCATTAGACCTATAAAAGATTAAGGTTTATATATGTCACTTTTTGGTTGGGAGCCTCTCACCTGCTTGTTTCTATGGAGATGTCATTGCTCTGTCTGGAATGTTCCACAGTATCACATTAAACAGCTGTACTTTACATTTATTCAATTACAGGTGGTTTTATAGCTCAAAAATACCAAGAAAAACAGACATTCTGACCGTGCTGCTCACAGTCAGAATGTCTGTTTTTCATCATCTCTCCACAGATCTGACCTGTAACTTTGTCTGGTTTGGTTTCCATGGAGACAGAAAGATTTGATGCCATACTGTGGAACATTTCAGACAAAGAAAAGTTACACAATGCACCTTTATTATGTTTTCAGAAGAAGAATGCGATAATGTAATATGAAATCACACCACATGTTCTGCTCCTCTGGGTTATTCACCATATAGTTCATGCATATTCATGTCTGTCTAATTTTACATTGATGGATATGGATGTGATGCCTGTGCACACAAAAGCAGCCCCTCCACCCTCCAGCCAGGACCACCCTCTATCTGAGCTCCTCAAAGCGTCTCTGTGTGGATAAGAGCGGCTGGTGGACACTTCAGAATGCATTAATCTAAACAGGGAAAAAACACTGTGTTCAACCGTGGGCCCTTTATAATGAAGAGGGCCCATATCAGCCTATTTTTACTTTCAGATTAAGCAAATGGACACAGATCTTCTGTCATATTCACACACAGACTCACGTATGTTTACGAGTGTGAGGTTTACGTAACACTGGGCAATAAAGCAACAGGACTTATTTTAGATTCAATTAATATAGCTACAGACAGACATTATTTTATTTGTAGCTAAAATAACACTGAGAATTATGGGTGATCACATCTTCATATAAATTTAGATTGAGCTTTTTAACTTAAACTTAATTTTCCTGCAAATATCCTTCATAAAATAATCATTGTGTACACATTTGTATTCAAACATTAAGGATTCATTGTAGGAAGTGAGTCAAGTCAAAATTATGTAATACTCAAAATGTCAACAGCAACACGGTGGCTGAGTGGCAACACTCAGGCCTCACAGCAAGAAGGTTGTGGGTTTGATCCCCAGGTAGCCCGGGCCTTTCTGTGTGGAGTTTGCATGTTCCTCCCCGTGTCTGGATGGGTTTCCTCCGGGTACTCCGATTTCCCCCATCAACCTAAAACATGCCCGCACCCCTATGAACTAACATCAAGGACCATGTTGTCCACCCTCCTGTGGGCTCACCACCTGCAGAGGGGTTCATAGGGGGGTTCAGGTGCTTATGAGTGTTGGGCAGCAAGCTGCCCCCGCGACCCAGCCGGATTAAGCGGGAGAAGATGGATGGATGGATGGATTTTTTCATATTCGGGAAGAGGTGTTTTGCTTATTTTTATTAAATCTATTTTTTCTGTTATTGCAAAAGCCTCTTTTCAGGATTGGATTATTTGGTAGTTTTGAAATATTTTTATTATTTAGGGGTGCAGTTTTCTAGAATTTGACTGTGACTGTTATTTTTCATTAAAATATAGCTGATTTTTTTTTTAAATACAAAATATAATGCTATATATTTGTTGATATAAAATAAATGTGTTGTTTACTATCATAAATGAACTTTATTTCTTTTTGATTTGACTCAAAATTATCTAGAACACACAAACACACAAGCACACACTTACACACACACACACACACACACACACACACACACACACACACTCACACACAAACAGACACACAAACACACACTCACACAGACACACACACACTCACACAGACACACACACACTCACACAAACACACACTCACACACACACACACACACGCAAACACACACACACACACACACACACACACCTGCATGTCCACTCCGCAACATTGAGTCTAATTAATAACGATTCCCGACCCTGAGCGAGTCCGGTGCAAATGGAACAATAAATAAAGCTCTTAAACGAGGCTTTTACCAGTGGCTCGGCACCATCTCTTCACTAATCGTTGGTAAACAGAGTACGATTTGTCATTATTACTCAGCGGCGCGTGGAAAAGCCAGATCAGACCAGGGTCACAGCAAATCGTCAAAGTTTAAGTGCGGAGCAAATACGGCTGATAAAGTACAAACGCAAACTCCCAACCAGAAATCCGGGTTATAACAAAGAGGAGCTGGGTAACAGAGGAGCGCATGTGGATATGATACTGTATTTATCACTGTTTAATTTGTGTTTCAGTCCATTGGTTACAGAATGATAAAAGATTAAGGCGAGAATTAAAACCGTGGAGTGTTTTAAGATGAGACTTAAAACAGTGGCGTCTTTAAAGACAAGACCCACTTTTATTATATGGCCTTTATTATCATGTGAGTTGTGTGTGGGTCTGTGTCTTTTATTTATTTTTATGTTTTTTACCTTACCTCTTATTCGATTTTACTAGCTTTGTTGTCTTAACGAGGACTAGTGGAGTTAAATAAAGCTTGATTTTATATTGCAGTTGTATTTTTAATTAATTAATTAATTTTTTTAATCTGTACTGTGCAACAGTGTGGAAATGGTTTGCTTATGAAATCCATCCATCCATTTTCTTCTGCTTATCTGGGGCCAGGTCGCAAAGTCTGCAGTCTAAGTAGGGACTCCCAGACTTCCTTCACCCCAGACACTTCTTCCAGCTCCTCCAGGGGACCCCGAGGTGTTCCCAGGCCAGCCCAGACACATAGTCCCTCCAGCGTGTCCTGGGTCTTCCCCGGGGCCTCCTTTCAATGGGACATGCCCAGAAAACTTCCCTTCCTCTAAGGGAGTGCCCGACCACTCTGCAAAAAAAAACAAAAAACTAATTTTGACCACTTTTATCTGTGATCTTGTCCTTTCGGTCATTACCCAAAGGTGAGGGGAGGAACGTAGATTGAGGTAAATCATGAGCTTTGCCTTGAAATGTGCTATATAAATGAAGTGGATTAGACCTATTGCCACAATATTTAATAATTGAACAGTAAATCTTTTGAATGGACAACTGTGGTTATTCTTATTCTATTCTAAGTTTCTGTGAAATATTCCAAGCACTACAATAAAATCCTCCGTAGGACACCTCAACGTCCAACTACTTAGTCCAATCAGGTTCATTTGGTCTTCCAATAATTTATGATATTAGGTTGTTTTTTCAGGCCAAGAGTTTGTTTCCTTTGGATCCGGGAGTCCATTGAGATCTGGAAAAGTGCCCAGCAGACTGTAAATGGGGATGAGGGATGATGCCAACTTTCTCGCACCTGAGACACAGTTCTGAAGAGGCTGGACGGCAGATGACGCTTGTTTTGGGGAGAGCTACTTGTTTCTTATAACTGTTGTGACCACCAGCGGGCATCGGTAAGAAAGCACGATGAGAGATGATATAAGTTTTTTACTTTCATTAAAAATGTTGAACTGTGGGTGTCTGGATGTGTGATTCTGAAATTTCCAAACAAAGGAATAAACAAATTATAACCTACTCTATAAATGCAGCTAAACAAACACAAACACACAAAAGATAATAGCTCTGTAATAATACTGGGTTGTTAACATTTAGCTCTTGGCACTTAGCATTTCATGATATCACAAATAAACATTTAATCTGCCCTTAATCATACATTTTCTACATTTTAATGCTACAAACCATTTTAAACCAAACATATTACATTCCTTTTTTAAACCACTATTCACTTTTTTGTTACGCACACGAGCCTGAAAACAACTAAAACACATAAAATAACGATAATATCCGAATGGTTATAATGCCTATCAATCAAACACCCGTCAGAAAGGGATTATGTCCTTCGTCACAACGCTGTCGTCCTTCTGTTTCAAGTAGGAAGACAGCACCAAAATAGTCCAAATGTCTTACCTGACCAGCCAGAACCACATGCTTTGACAAAACTTCACAAAGATGAGTGGATCTGGAGCTGTTTCTTGTCTTCCTGATTTCAGAAGGTGTGATTGACAGGTGGATTAACCAATCAGAGAGTCGCATTCTCTGTTCACATCAAAACAAACACAGCTGGAGAAAAATCTGTATAGGACGACACAAGGGCTAAGAAACAGCGCAGGTTTTTACAGAATCAGCAAACGAAGCACCAAACTGTTACTTATCTTATGTAAAAGAAGTTATACATTTTGTTCTGAAGATACAAGCGGAGATGTCGTCAGGATTTGAGAGAAGTGTGCAACAAATTAGCTATGGTGGTTGGACTGTCTCAAGTTTGGACAGAGGATTTTCACTCTCTATGGTTTGGTTTCAGTCCCTTCTGGATTCAAACAGATTATAGACCCTTCTAGGGCGGAATTGATTAAAAAGCTGAGTGCGCATCAGAGTCCTGCACGGGTTCGGGTACCCGCGGATACCCAATGGGTGAACCGCAAATTTTAATGGAACGGGTCAAAAATTTTGCTGTGTTCGTTTGGGTCGGGTTGGACGCAGGAGAGCGCAGGTCTAATCTGCAGTTTGCAAAACATCATGTGCGAACAAAAAACAGGGCTGTGTTTTAGTGAAAAGCAAAAATGCTGTTGTTTTTACAAGATGCTGGATGATGGATGTATAATCCATATCTCCATATGTGCTGTACGTGCACATTCCTAGAAATTTCTGCCACTTTCATTTTCAAACCTTGCATGCAATGTCCTGCAGTTTAAAATGACTCCAGATGAGCTGAAAAGAAAATTAGCAAGTGCAGAGTACAAAGTTGTGGCTCTTTTTTGTCTCTCAAACTGATTTTCATTTGGGTGCGGTTCAGGTGTCGGTTTGTATTTATAGTGGGTTGGATCGGGTGCGGAATTTTATTTCAATTCAGGAAACGTATCGGGTGCGGGTTGAGATATGATGGGCACGGGCGGGTGTGGTTTGTCAAAATCAGACCCGGACTCTGACGCACATTTTCAGAATCAGAATCAGAATGTTTTTTATTACCATATGAGTGAACAGGTTCACAACATTAGGAAATTGCTGCGGTACTTGGAGCAGATGTAGACAAACACTGACATGCAACAAATAAAATAGAATAAAATAAAGTAGGAAAAAAAAAGCTATAATATAATATAACAAAATTTACAAATTTATAGGAATATAATAATATAGAGTATAAGAGTATAAGAGTATAACAGTGCAGGTAATGATCAGTGCAAAACAGGCAGGTGCGAGAACACAGGGTCATGTGACAGAAGCAGAGTGGGGGGTGGGACCAGTCCTAGTGTTATTATTTATGAGTCCAACAGCAGAGGGGAAGAAACTGTTTTTGTGGCGAGAGGTTCTGGTCCGAATGGACCGTAGCCTCCTGCCTGAGGGGAGTAGGTCAAAAAGTCCATGTCCAGGGTGAGAAGGGTCGGCTGCAATTCGACCTGCACGTGTCCGAGTCCTGGAAGTGTACAGGTCCTGAAGAGATGGAAGGCTGCAACCAATCACCTTCTCAGCAGAGCGCACAACATGCTGCAGTCTCTGTTTGTCCCTGGTGGTGGCTCCAGCATACCACACGGTGATGGAGGAGGTGAGGATGGACTCGATGATGGCAGTGTAGAACTGTACCATTGTCCGCGCTGGCAGGTTGAATTTCTTCAGCTGCCTCAGGAAGTACATCCTCTGCTGGGCCTTCTTTATGATGGAGGTGATGGTGGGCTCCCATTTGAGGTCCTGGGTGATGGTGATCCCCAGGAAGCGGGATGAGTCCACAGTGGTGATGGGGGTGTCGGTCAGGATGATGGAGGGGAGTGGGGCTGTGTGCTTCTTAAAGTCCACAATCATCTCCACTGTCTTCTGGGCATTAAGCACCAGGTTGTTCTGGCTGCACCAGGACACCAGACGATCAACCTCTGTCCTGTAGGCAGACTCATCCCCATCCGAGATGAGTCCGGGGATGAGTCTGCCTACAGGACGGAGGTTGATCGGAGGTTGATCGAAGTTGATCAAGGTTGATCGATTTTATGCATTGATTTTGGGATGATTTGGGGCATTGTTCCCCATTCATTCCGATTCATTCAGACTGAACACGGACAGAAGAAGACAAATATAAAAACATTTCCAGCACCAAAATGTCTGGTTATGTGTGTGGTTGTCAGAATCAGTATTCTACCAGCGGACTAAAGTTTGAAAGTTTTACTCACTGATCGCACTGATCTGGCAGTCAGACACCATTTGTCAAAGTCGGCTTGGGGAAATATTCGCGATCTTTTGACGATAATCCTTTCACAGAGCTTGACAAGCTGCTGAGTTCTGCCATACTTCTGTTGCCAAAAGGCACAACTGAGCCTACGTCATCACCGTTTACTGACACTGAAAAGGTCTATAGAAGGGACTGGCTATTATACTAGTACATAAGAAAATTATGTTATGTTATTTTAACCAACATTAGAAATTATATAAGAATGAAAAACCTCCAAAAGTGTGTTTAGTGTGACTGATGTGTCCTATTTTTTATTTGTTTTGCTGATAAGTTTTGAGTTGACGTGTTGCTTTGAACATGTTTTGCATCTGAAATCTTTATGGCGCTCTTAAGCTTTTCTCTGATCACATGGGGTGGTTGCAGTTTGATCATGACTAATCGGGGACATATAATGATTCGTCGACTATGCAAATGGAAATTAAAGGACAGTCGATGCAGGAGGCGCTGTCCAGGCTTCGAAAGGATCACGTCGTCTGTCAAAATCAGGCCAAACCCGACTGATCGGCCCTGTGCGCTTTAATCGATCCACTGTAATGGGGAGTGAGTGTGTTAAGGCTGAGCGCAGGTGTGAGCTCCACAGACTCTTTAAAAACACAGAGGAACCGAGGAGAGGAAGGACTAGATGGGAGGTAGTGAACATGAGTGAGGAATATCAACAAATAGAAGTAAAAAAGGAGGAAAAGATAGGGAGAGAGAGAGAGAACAAAAGGGAGAGAGAGGGATAGAAGAAAGACGAGAGAGGAAAGAGAGAAAGAGAGAGGGGGAGAAAGAAAACAAAAGGGAGAGAGATGAAGAGAGTGTGAGAGAGAGAAAGAGGGAGAGAAGAGAACAAAAGGGAGAGAGATGAAGGGAGAGAGAAGGATAGAAGAAAGAAGAGAGAGGAGAGAGAGAAAGAGAGAGAGGGAGAGTGGAGAAAGAGAACAAGTGGGAGAGAGTTGACGAAAGTGTGAGAGAGTGGGAGAGAGAGAGAGAAAGACGGAGGGAGAGAAAGCAAGAAAAGAGAGAAGAAAACAAAAGGGAGAGACAGAGACAAAGAGAGTGGGAGAGAGAGAAGGAGAGAGAGAAAGAGAGAGAGGGAGAGAAAGAGAGGAGAAAGAGAACAAGAGGGAGAGAGAGATGAAGAGAGCGTAAGAGAAAAAGAGGGAGAGAAAGAGAGAGAGTGAGAGAGAGAGAGAAAGATGGACAGAAAGAGAACAGAGAAAGAGAACAATAGGAAGAGAGAGATGAAGAAAGCATGTGAGAGGGAGAGCAAGAGAGAAAGAAAGGGAGAGAGAAGAAAAAAGGAACAAGAGGGAGAGAGAGATGAAGAGAGAGAGAGGAAGAGAGATGGTGAGAAAGAGAAAAAGAGCGAGAGAGAGAGAGAGAGAGAGAGAGAGAGGGAGATAAAGAGAGAAATAGGGAGAGGAGAGAGAGAAATAGTAAACAGAGGATGGACGGGGTCAGATCAGTGGCACTAAGTTAACAGCAGCTGATTTGCATACACAGGCGAGCACTGCCATCTAGTGAGAGTCTGAATACAAAACACTTTTCTTTTAATCACATTCAGCGGGTTAAAAATTGGCGTCATGTGATACCTGAAAAAAGGCACAACGATTTTTTATTATATCATTGTTACACTTTCTTGTATCTTAAAGGTGCTGTATGTAACTTTTTGGGGGGGTCCGTCACCTGCTTGTTTCTATGGCTACATCATTGCTCTGCCTGTAATGTTCCACAGCACGACATTAAACAGCTAAACCTGCATTTATTCAATCACAGTTGGTTTTATAGCTCAAAAATATCTGGAAAAACAAACATCCTGACTGTGAGTGGGGTCGCCTCTCCACAGATCTGACCTGTAACTTGATCTGGTTTAGTGTCCATGAAGACAGAAAGGTTTAATACCATACTGTGAAACATTTCAGACAAAGGAAAGACATCTCCGGAGTATATATATATATATAGATATATATATATATATATATATATATATATATATATATATATATATATATATATATATATATATATATATATATATATATATATATATATATATATATATATATATATATTTCTCACCTTCCACGGTGGTTGGTCTCTCTCACCCTCATCAGCTCGGGTCCTCTACCAGAGGCCTGGGAGCTTGAGAGTTCTGTGCAGTATCTTTGCTGTCCCCAGCACTGCACTTTTCTGGACTGAGATGTCTGTTGTCCTTCCTGGGATCTGCTGCAACCACTCATCCAGTTTGGGGGTCACGGCCCCGAGTGCTCCGATCACCACAGGCACCACCGATGCTTTCACCTTCCAGGCCCCTCCAGCTCTTCTTTGAGCCCCTGGTATTTCTCTAGTTTCTCGTGTTCCTTTTTCCTGACATTGCCATCGCTCGGTATTGCAATGTCCACCACGGCTTTGTTCTCTCGCTTATCCAGAACCAATATGTCTGGTTGGTTCGCCATCACCATTCTGTCAGTCTGTATCTGGAAATCCCACAGGATCTTGGCCCGCTCATTCTCCACAACCTTTGGAGGCGTTGCCCACCTTGATCCTGGGGTTTCCAGCCCGTACTCTGCACAGATGTTTCTGTACACTATGCCCGCTAGTTGGTTATGTCGCTCCATGTACGCTTTCCCTGCCAGCATCTTACACCCTGCCAGCATCTTACACCCTGCAGTTATATATATATATATATATATATATATATATATATATATATATATATATATATATATATATATATATATATATATATATAGTTGCATTTTGGGGGGAAATTTACAGACATTTCATCTTAAAAGGGAAGGTTTAGTAATAACAATAGAACAGAGAAGGCTGAACATGTGTCTGGTGTGTTAACGTCACATATGAACAGTTATTCATATAACTAGAACTTAAACAGCAAAACAAGTTTACTGAACTCTCCATCTCACTCCAAACCACTAAATCGTACCACACTAATGAATTCTTCATCCTCAGTGTCACTTCTGAGCAACTCCGCCAACGCCAGCTAAATCTAGTTTTTAGCTGCGATTAGCTTTTTTTGTTTTCTTCATTGCAGTTCGACTTTCCTCTGCTTTTCACCTGTACCTCACAAGCTTCTCGCTCACTTCAAACTTATATACCGTATTTTTCAAACTATAAGTGCACTTTTTTCATGGTTTGGTTGGTCCTGCAACTTATATATTAAAAATATAATTTCATGTATATAACTGTTAATCATATTCTGCAGATTACAAGCTGTAAATAGGGGAAAATATGCAGACAAAAACGGTAATCGAGCAGCAGAAAGAAAGTTTGGAGTGAGAAACTTGTGAGGGACTGGAGAAAAGTGGAAGATACACTGACTGCAATAAAGAAAACAAAAAAAGCTCATTGCGGGTTAAAAGCTGGATTTAGCAGGAGTTGGCAGAGTTGCTCAGAAGTGACACCGAGGATGAAGAATTCAATGGATTTAGTGATTTGGAGTGAGATGGAGAGTTTGGTAAACTTATTCTGTTCTGTTTTTTCTGCTCTAGTTTTCTGAATAACTGTTCATATGTGACGTGAACACACCAGACACACGTTCAGCCTGTTGGTCTCTGTTCTAGTGTTATTACTGTAAATTGCCTTTCAAGATGAAATGTCTATTCTTGGTTTCCCCCCACGATGCACGTTATATATGTTTTTTCTTCATTGTGCATTTTTTGGCTGGTGCGACTTATACTCCAGAGCGACTCATAGTCCGGAAAATACGGTATATGAAATTTTATATTTTAATATAGTCACAGGACCAACCAAGCCATAAAAAAGTGTGACTTATAGTTTGAAAAATACTGTATGTACATTGGGATGAGCGACTTTATATCCTGACCATTCCCTGCAAAGATTACAACTGAAAATATAAAATGCTTCATGCTCTGTGAAGGAACTCATTTGGGGTTTGTTTGTTTACCTAAAATTGAACTCCCCAGTGCAGTGATGGCCATCTGTGAGTCATGACCTCTTCAGATCCCATGTATTTTCCCATCTTTGTCACGAGCACAAACTCCACTGATTTAATCCAATATCTCCCACTCTCATCTTTATCTGCTGAAACTTATCCATTACCACTTAAATCAAACTCTTTAGACTCCTTCTGCCTCTGTACCATCCCCTTTTCAACCCACGCCATGATAGAAGCGAGACTGACACTTCATTTCAGAAATCAATATTTACAATTTATTTCTTTCAAAGTTCATTCTCGCACATGGAAGGGGACTCCATATTATCCCGCGCCCAAATAAGCTGATCATATCTACACCGGGTTGGGGAATGAGCTTCAACCTAAAATGTCCACTTTTTTTTCTCTGCCTCTTCTTCTTTCAGAAATCAATGACGGCGTGGTTCGGCTTTAATCTGGCACGTTGACAGTAAATCTTTATCAGTTGGTGGAGGACCATTTCCCCGCAGAACAAAAGACAGTGGCAGAGAGTGGACACGATTCAAAGGGTCATTAATCAGAGCCGCTGACAGGTCTCACTTGTCCAGCCTTTTCATCGCCAAGACTCTGTTTCCCACAATCCTCAGCGGCAGGGATAGGCTACACTGTTATCTGGCCAGAGACAGGAGTCAGAGATAAATCTATCAATTATGAATCTGGAGAAATATGTCTCTGCTATAGCCTGGTTACTGTTCACATTAATTTGACATTTAAAAGGTCCTAGGTTGTGTTTGTTTTATTCACACATGTTTGAGTGATTGTTTATTTGTCTGGCTACATCTCAAAATGCTTATTCTACCTTTAGTTGAGTAAAGATGGGAAAATCCACATCTGAAATCAACCAAATGATGACGGTGAATGGAGTTTCTTCCTGCACTGCCAAAAAGCTTGGCCAAAATGTAAGATATAAACACTTAAATCTAGCAGAAAATGACTTAAAAGTAGTGAAATTATCTGTCCATGCAGCAAGATGACTTTACATGACAAGTCATCTTAAGATAGACGACCTCTTGGCTAGAATGAAGCGATCTCTGGTCAGTGTTCATAGGATGGAAATAAATGTATGGATGTTAAATAGATAAACATACGTAAGTAAAAAGCAAATGTGTATCACTGAATCTAAAAACCAGTGAAGTGTTGAAGGGGAAAACTGGTAAAAGGATTGTATAGGGTGACCAGATTTTCAAAATAAAAAAACTGGGATGTCCCCTTTTTTTGGTGGTTGATAATAATAAAATTAAAAAACAAGTGTGTAATTAAGGAAAATTGTTATGTAGAGACCATTCATCACTAACATGTGTCAGTAAAGTCACAGTTTCTTTGTGTTTTGGTCATTTTAAGCATTTTTTCTGTATTTTACCTAAACAAATGAAAATGCATACCTCTCTTTACTGTTGGCAGAGGAACTATTGTATAAATCTAGGACAAATCAGTGGTTTTGGATGAATCTGCTGGGACAGGGGACACAGGGCTCAAATCTGGGACTGTCCTGGGTAAATAGAGATGTCTGGTCACCTTAGGATTGTAGCTTCTTTTAAACATGTATTACATAAATTTAAAATTTTCTGACTAGTTGAGTCATGGAAAAAATATATGTGACAATTTTTAAGATTCAACCAATTCAGAACTAGAAAGTAGAGAATAAATCTGAAAATAAGATGAATATATAAGTTTTTAAAATCTTGGCCAGATCAGAGAAATTTGCAGTGTGTCTTACCACATGACATCACAAGGTGGAACAGAGTGTTTTCCGTCAGAGAAAAACACTCAAACAGAAAACTAAATATGCAGGATTTGTGTGTTAAACATGTGTGAAAAAAACAAAACACAACTCCAGATATATTTGTGATGAGGAAACATTATAACACAGATCAGAAAAGAGCATAATGTAGGTCCTTAAAGATACACCATGTAACTTTTCAGGCTGGATCCGTCTGTATTTTTTCCACAGGAATACTCTCAATCTGCCATTAAACATCTATTCAGCCTGTAGATGTTTGTAATACTCAGAACTCTGACTTGCCTCTCCACAGATCTGACTTCTCCTGTGTCAGTGGGGACATATTGACCTATGTTTAAAGCTCCTGTATTACGCCAAAGTGACTCTTGGTTAGAATGTTGTTAGCTCCTCAAAAACATTGGTTTTAAGTACACAGTGACGCGGGATCTGTGTCTGAGTCATATTTTGCGTAATCTAAAAGCTTTTAGCTGACTTCAGTCAAAACAAGGATAGTCAGTATGCTAATAAATATGAGAGCACCTATTATGCAAAAGTCAGGCACAGTTCACACTTAATGCAGCTCAACAGGTCTCGACAACAAAACGAAAATAGCCCTGTTTACATGAGACCTTTAAATCCGATTAAAAATAAATAAATTCGGAATGAAAGTTAATTCCGATTTAAAAAGACCATGTAAACACTTAAGTCCTAATGTTTATTCAGATTTAAACTTAATCCCGAATTAAATGGGTGGTTTATGCCGTTCTTAAATCCGATTTAAATTATTCCTCGATCACGTAAATATTTATTCCTCTTAAAAATATTTCCGGTTGAAAGATACCGATGCCCGTCCTCATCCTGAGTTATCATCATGAACTCATAAAACAGCAGCGTGTAGCCTATAAGTTTGTGCACAACTCCCCTAAACAAATCGGTGTGTATGTTTCAGAGTAATTTCAGTGTAGCTAGCTCCTCCCTTCAGGCAGATATAAGGCAGAGTCCACCGTGAATCTGACCAAAACTGAAAAAGCAGCTTCAAACGAGCTGCAAAACCTCTTCACTTGAGTTTTGTTCAATTGACAGGATTGAATATTTATTTTTGCTACTGTATTTATAAGCACGCACTTTTAAGCTTTAACTATTCATCAGTAAACATTAACTGGATGGCTGAATAAAATGCTATTCAATCACTATTCGCATTACAGAAAAATCTAATAATCTAAATCAATTCGTTAACATCACTCACATCGCAGTAATTTCTAGTTTATTTGAGGTTGACCACAGTTTTTCTTCTCTGATATAAAGCGACATAAATATTGATCTTAACACGGCGCTAAAGAGCTGTGCCAGACACGGGCCCTGCACAAAATCAATGCACACTCAATTAAACAGGCTTTATATCGGATTTGGCTGTGTGGTTTTGTCTTATGGGACAGATAGAGAATGTACAGACCACAAGCTTCAGGGAAAGAAAAATTACAGGATAAATACTTTGTCTTTGGACCTGAAGTATTCCAACACTGCCCTCTGGTGGACAATGAGGTTTACAACAGTCATATATTTATGCTATGACCAGAGCGTTTAGTTTATTGTATAGATTAGCAGCTGAATCTAAGATAGACACGTTTCTTTGCCTGTAATGTTCCACAGTATGGCATTAAACATATTTATTTTCATGTAGCTGAAATCTGTGAAGAATGCATGTTTTTCTAAGGTATTTTTTGAGAGATAAAAACACTTATAATTGAATAAGTGCAAGATCGAAAAGCATTAAGTGCCCATATTATGCTATTCTCTATATGCTATGTTATAAATAATGTTTCTTCATCAAAAACATACCCAGAGTTGTGTTTTACTTGATTTACCCATGTTTACTACACTAAACCTGCATAGTGAGGAACATAAAACACTCTGTTCCATCTTGTGATGTCATGTGGTAATACAGGAAGTGCTCCACTGTGTTTTCAGAGTCCATACACCTTCATTACAGTCATTTAGTATAATGTCAGCCCTGGTGTTATGTGTCGGGCACAGGGGGGTGACACATAACTGCAAGATGTAAAAATAACCGGGTGTGGAACAAAAACAGGAACTTAGAAGCTGCTGGAAAAAGGAATATTATTACAAAAATTAAATAATGAACACAAAATTAAAGAACAAAAGGCGCTGCAGCACAGGACCCACTGGTCGTCCGGTTGGTGGTGGCTCCGGGCTTTTATACTCCCGCTGATCAGGCAGTCCATGGGCAGATCTGAGGGGGGTGGAGGTAAGGCCAAACAAACAACTAGGAGGAGATCCATAACACCTGGAATTACAGATCTCTACTGAACAAAAGATAAAAACAAAGCTGTTAACTTGAAAACTACTGCTTCATGACATCACAAGGTGAAACAGAGCATTTTGAGGGTTGCCAAAACATGTGAATAAAACAAAACAGAAAAACTACAGCACGTTCTCACCTCTGGCGAAAAAGTGGCTCTTTTCAAACCAAACCTGTGCCCATAATGTGGACTGAGGAGAGTCTGGAGAGAGTGTGATGTTTAGGAGTAAATGAACTGAATGATAATTTTGTGAAAGGATGATGATTTTAAGGTGCTGAAAGAACTGGGTATGAATGAGGAAACAAAATTGCTATGATGCTCCAGTCCGGTTTCTTTGTGTGTTTGATTTTATGAACTATAACATCAACCTGCCCCAGGGACAACAGTGGAAATGAGCACTGGAGCTACAACCTGGTACAAAGCATCTCCCCTGTTCAGGTTAATGTATATTGTGCACTGTCCCTGTCTAATTAAATAAATAAACTAAACTAAACTAAAGTAAACAAGACTCCAGTTATATTTGTGACAGCATTATAACATGATTTAAAGCTCTCAAGAGTCAATTTTGCATATTATATGACCTTTAATGCCCTGCTGTGGGACATTCCAGGCAAAGCAATAACATCTCCATGGTGAGAAGCAGGTGTCCGACCCTCCACCTAAGAAGTGGCTCTTGAAGTCTTATTTTAACATGCAAAATGGAAAACTCTTTCCTGTAACGCTGCTGGAATCACTCAGACAGCATTTGACCTTTTGAGGCACCTGCAGCTAAGAGGCGCCTACAAGTTTCTTAATTAAAAGCCTCCCCTTTTTCACTGACCTGAATCCATCACAGATTGATCAGGTAAAGCAGACCTATTGTGCAACATTGACTTTTCAGAGCATTCAGACGGGTTATCATTGTTTCCCTTTCTCATTTACGCTCTCAAAGTTGTATTTGGAGTGATTTATTCATATTTTCAACGCCATTTTGTCGATCAACCGCCACTCGTACATGTCCACTGCTTTCTCTCTTCTTTTTCTCATTGATTAGTAACCCCTCACCAAAAATAATAATCCTAAAATAATGCTAAAATTAATAATAAATTAATAAACACACACACACACATGTCAGGTAGGGTACATATGTAGTATCTGTAGCATTTTTGTATTTTTTTTTACAATATGTATATTTTTATACTATGTAATTTTCTATGTTTTTGTTGTTGGGAATTGTACTATTTACATCTTGTATCTTGTATAATATCTTATCTTACATAGCTTGTAACTAAAATCTGTTCTGCCTACATGTCCCATCATGCACCAGGGGACTGTGGGCATGCCCACTTTGAACATGTGACTAAAACTGTTCTTGTATCCTTAGGCAAGACACTTTGACACGCCCACATTGCCTGGTATGGATGTTGTGTGAGTGTTGGAGGTGGTTGGAGGGGCCTTTACTTATTGCCACTGCTCTGTACTTCTCCAGTTTTATTTTCTTAATCAGTGATACACATAGGAATCGGCAGCATCACTTAGTCATTTTGGTACAGTTTAAAAAATCCGTACTTTGCTAGCATGAACTGCAGCTGGCCATAGGAGGTGCCAACAACTGCACAGCTCTTGGTTATGATGGCGTTTATGGCGACGTCAGCTCCCATTGGGCACCACAGTTTTCTAATACACAAATCAGCAGACTTGTTTATTTTATGAAGTCTTTTTTGATTAATATTGCAATTTAATGTGCAAATGATATCACGATCCACGGGTGTCTTAAATCATAACGATATAGCAAAGACAAGCACAATATGTCTTCTTTAAATGAACACACTGAATGCTGCGTTACTGTTTTTGTTATTCATGATTGATCAGAGCACTGAGGCAGCTGCTATATTAAACCACAGCAGGATTTTGAAGCTAATTTACATCTATCTGATTACATTATGCACCGGCTCTAGTCAGAACAGACTTCTCCATCATTTTAAACAAATATGCCCATTACATTTACACTCCGATGCCATATGCTCAAATGTACTCACCAATTAGTGGCTTTGTTCGTGTCTGTAGGCAATTCAGATTCAGCAATGAGGTTTAGACTCTTGTGGAGAAGGGCTGTGAATTCCCCCTTTCTTTTCAAATATAATTACTGTGACATTTACATATAGTAAGGCACATTTTCCCTTGAATCCAAATTATGGGGAGTTAGAATTACCTTTTTGGATAAAATAATCCAACCAAAAGATTACAAGCCTGAGTAAAAGAGATTCGGTACGAGCTCATAGCCAGTATAAATTAAATGATAAATGAAGAAGTGTTGACTGGAGAAAGAGTCTGTAGCTAGAGCCCCATTCTGTGTTGCATCCTGCTGTTGTGTCCTTAGGCAAGACACGTCATCCACATTGCACTGGTTTGAAAGTCAGGTTCTTGAGTGTTGGAGGTGGTTACCCTGTACCTCACACATAAACTCCAAAATTGGTGGTTAGATCCCTGCTCTGATCAAATTTCTGTATTCTTGGGCAAAGCACTTCAGGCACTATCCGTATTTATGAATGTTAGCATATGAGTGTGTGGACTGGTTTTATTACATTGTGGAGTCTAAAACCTGCGCCCTCTCCTGCTTCTTTATGCACGGGAAAAAACAATATCTTGGTAAGGTAAAATGACTTAAATTAAGAACATTTTACTTTATTTGAGTAGATTCAATTTGACAAGTAAAATGATCTGCCAGTGGAATAAGTGTTTTTTTTATTCTTTATTCAAATAACATTTGATTGTGTTTCTTATTTTAAGTGCAAAAAGTTGTTGTTTTTCTTATTTTAAGTGTAGGAAAATGTATTTTAATATTTTAAGTACAAAAATCTTATTCCACTGGCAGATTATTTTACTTGTCAAGTGAAATTTATTTTTTTCATGATAAAACTTTATTAATTCAAGTCATTTAAACATGACTAGATTTTGTTTTTTGCAGGGTGGAGACAAAAATCTGATCTCTGTGACATAAATCCTTTATTATTGGATTAACAATATGGTTTAAAGTTAAGATATTTGTTAAAATAGGTTTTGAGTTAACGTTAGACAAGTCATTTGTTATAACAACTGGTGGATCAAACGATACAGAGAATGAAACTCTAAAAGGCAGATTACTGGGAGCTGGGCCAGAGGCTAGTGTGGAATTCCAGCGTGCGGATGCTTGAGCTGGTTCTTTGTAGAGGTCAGAGGTTGATTGGTGATGGGGTGCCGGTGATTAGTGTGTGGTAACCATAGATGAGGGTGGTGCTGGACTCTCCACCCAGGTCCAGGCACACAGAGACACAGAATGGAGGGGGAAGACAGCACAAGGGGGAAAAAACAGAAATCCTGACATAATTAATGTTAAGGTTAGGACTAGTCTCCAGGAAATCAATGTAAGTCTGTGTAACGCATAGAAACATGTGTGTGAGTGATTGGTGGTTGTCAGAAGGGAACATCTGGAACAGCACAATACATATAGAGTTGGGCAGATTTGTTCCAAGTTAAAGGGGAACTCCAGCACATTTGAAGCTGAAGTCCATTGCTAGAGGTGGTCGAATACTGTCAGAAGCCAAAAAATGGCACAGATCTGTGGTGTCTCGGCGGAGATCTCACTGTGGCAGTGAGTCTGTCAAGGCAACAAACTAGCGTAGTGAATTGGGCAAGTTCTTAGCTTCCACATAAAATGCCAGTTTGCACAGAAGAGGCTTAACACCACTTTCTAACCCATCTTACAACAGCCACGAGTCTAACAAACAAAACGCTCTGCCTGACTCACTCATTAATGTCTGGAAATGTTATAAAACAACTTTATAAGCAGCCTTAGCCTTACCTCTGTTGATTTCCCACTGCACAGGCGAAAGTCCAAAAGACTCAACCGACCACCTTTAGCAATGGACTTTAGCTTCAAATGTGCCAGAGTTCCCCTTTAAAACTGCATTTTATCTTTAAAGGTGCACTATGTAACTTTTTGGTTGAGGGTCTGTCACCTGCTTGTTTTTAGTATGGCATTAAACAGCTCTACTTTACATTTATTCAATTACAGGTGGTTTTATAACCCTCCTGTGGGCTCACCATCTGCAGAGGGGTTCATAGGGGGGGTCAGGTGCCATGAGTATTGGGCAGCGAGCTGCCCCCGCGACCCAGCCGGATTAAGCGGGAGAAGATGGATGGATGGAAGGTGGTTTTATAGCTCAAAAATACCTAGAAAAACAGACATTCGGACTGTGAGCGGGGTCGCCTCTCCACAGATCTGACCTGTAACTTGGTCTGGTTTGGTCTCCATGAAGATAGAAAGGTTTAATATCATACTGTGAAACATCCCAGACAAAGCAATAGCATCTCCATGAAGAAAAGCACCAGAAAAGTTACACAATGCACCTTTAAAACTTAAATCAGTAAAATCTCCTCCATAAAACACACATAAAGCACCAAAACAACATGCTATAAAACAAATAAATAAGAATAATGAAGACATTTATTCCAGTGGAGAAGATCTGGTTTGTTTTTGGTTTGATTACAGTGTGGCCGACGCTCTTGACATGTAAACTCATATTTTCATTACTACAAGAGGGTTATAGAAGGCTTTATTTTTGGAGAGTACTTCAGTTTCTCTATGTGATATGAGCGCCCTGGAAAGCTTTTGGTCTGGTTTCATTTTGGTCTCCTGTTCTCAAATCCATAGCTGTTGATATCTTTGTATTCCCTTTAAGAAGCATTATTATTATTACAAAGCACTGTTCATTTATTCAGGTTTGCAGTCTACCTATAATGAATGACAAAACCAGATGAAATCCTAATCACAGGGGCTTCTGACAGCGTGGGGCCCATTGTACCTGCGAGCTCTCTGGTAATCCCATTCATTTTCTCACTTTAGCAGTCTGTAATCTGGATTATATCACGTTCCGCATCCGGATTAGCCATGTTAACAAAAGGACGTCAACAAAACAACATCAGAAATTGTGTTTATTCAAGGGTCAGGGCCATTTTGAGTGCTTTTTACCTTTCAAAAAATATGATAGGTTTCACTTTCTAAAGGCTCCATGTTACATTATTTTCTGATCTCTGTTATAATTTAGTTCCTCGGCAAAAACATACCTGGAGTTGCATATTTATGCATATTTTCTGCTCTCAAACTGAAGTCCTCTCCTGTGTTGTTAAACTCACCTTCTCTATTCATTTAGATCATTTGAATCCTGGAATCTCTACTAAACAAAAAGTTAAAATTAGCTCTTAATGTGAACACTACCAGTGGAACAGAGCATTTTGAGTTTTGGAGATGTGAGAATGAAACAAACCACAACTCCGGGTATGATTCTGAGGGAGTAACAGCATTATAACACAGCTATTTTGCGTAATATAGGACGTTAAGTGGATTAAACAACGTCTAAAATAATCAATGTACAAAGAAGGACTTGCAGATCCACCTAAGAGGATGAACCAGGACTTGTTTCATTAATTTGTGCCACTCCAGGTTTTATTATTCACAAGTACACTGAAAAACATGCATTCTTACTGAGAGCAGGATTGCCTCAAGATCTGACCTGTAACCCAGTATGATGGCCCCAGCAGCTGTTCTCCGTGGAGATAGTTAAGTTTAAATCCACTGAGTAATAAATAGTCAAGCATTTCCTTGGAGACAAACACATGTGGCGGTGCATATCTCTCAGAGGTTAAAGAAAGATGGTGTTTTTTTTTACTTTAGTTTAGCTTCATCTCGGGGACATGTCTGGTAATGTTTCACATTTATTTTCTCATTTATACTATATGCTAAAAGATAAAAAAAACAAAACAATATATTTTTCTGTTGCAAATAGCTGGACAAACATTAGCAAAAACAGAACATTTCCGGCAAAGCTAAAAAAATATGCATTTGAGAGAAGAGTTAAGATGAGGTCAAGAATAACTGGCTGAAAAAAACTATTTAAAGCAGAAACTTAATTAGTTTTATTACAGCTAATTCCCACAAAACTAAATGAACAGGGCAGTTTTTACCAAACATCTACTGTAACTACGACTACTACAGCTGCAGCAAAAAGGATCCTAATCAGAAGTGTTAAGAGATAATGGGCAGGGCTTTAAAAACGGGGACTTTAGTTCTGTAATTGTTGGGGGAACCAGTAGCAGGGACCCATCTCCAGATCCACTGCATGGAGCCATGCACAGAAGTTCCCCATTCTGCCCAGGGCTCCTCGTTTGGCTCTGTTTGAGCCCAGTGTAGACTTGGTTTGGTCTTGTTCTGGTCCTAATTTAGTCCTGGTCTAGATTAACCTGCTCACATCAGACTGATATGTATAGCAGTCTGTCCACAAATGCACAAAGCCCTCAACTAGTTTATATATATATATATATATATATATATATATATATACTGTGTATATATATATATAAAGTGATCTATACCAAGTTGGTTTTATTGTTGTTCTGCCACTGTAAAGCACTTTGAAACATTGTTTTGAAAAGTGGTATACAAATAAAGTTAGTGTTCATATCTTATTCAGTCTTTAGTATTAAGGTACCACACCGAGCAAATGTTGCAAATCTGCAACATCCCAGAACGCATTGCATTTGAAGGTCTCTCTCAAAAAAAGTCAGGATTGTATATTACTACCTCATATGATAATTTTCCACAAATATCTGATTTTTCCTGTTACTAAAACTTAATTTGAGCCTGAGAGGGCTAAAATAAGAAAAAACAACACATATTGCACTTAAAATAAGAAACAAAATCAAATGTTGCTTGAATTAAGAAAAAAACACTTATTCCACTGACAGATAATTTCACTTGTCAAGTTGAATTGACTCAAATAAAGTAAAATGTTCTTAATTTAAGTCATTTTAACTTACCTAGATATTGCTTGTTTCAAGTGCAGGAGGTAGGGCAGTCATTGTGTTATATTGATGGTTGGTGGTTTGACACCCATTTTCTATAATATATTATGTCCCTGGGCAATACCATTCCCCCGTCTTTGTTTGCTTGTATCGGAGAGGATGCATTACCATGTCAAATTACAGAACAAAGCTCGTCCATGTAACAGTGGTAGATAAAAATCTACCACTGTTACCATAGCAACTGCTGATTGAAAACAAACCGATGAATATGCAGTGACGACATGTGCATGCCGCTACAACCCCCCAATGATCTCACCCTTGACCTTCTTGATGTATTAACCAGGGCCGTATAAAGCCGTGAACTCTGGCGTGATGAAAAAGACAGTTGTCATAGCGATTAAAACAAAAAAAAAATCTTTTGAATGATAAAAAATCGCCAAAACCCCATTAATTAAAGATGAATTCCGCCTGCATGTTAAATAAGATAGAGACGTTGTTTTTATGCTGAAACCTGACCTGCCGTGTTAGAAAATTGCGAAAAGATGAATGTGGGGACAGGATAATTCCACTAAAGGAATGTTATAATGCAAGATGATGCCTCATTTTAAATCTTTTGTCTGGCACCACTGCTGAAGAGATGGAGGTGTAAAGTGCAGGAGGTAAAAGCTGGCAGTCTGAGCTCAGAAAGATCCAGCTGGTTTAAACCTAAAATGTGTCTCTCTGATCTGAATCCTCACTATTGCCAATCCCTTCTATTCTGCTGGATCTCTTGAAAAACCTCTGTCCAAACTTGAAATGATCCTCTCAAATATGGAAGACGTCTCCAAAACTCTTGTAACATTCAGAACAAAATATATAACTTCTTGTACCTGGGATGAGAAATACTGTAGTTTGGTGCTTTGATTGCTGATTCTGAGAAATTCCATGCTGTTTTATTGGCCCTTTATGTTGTTTGTTTTTCTCTTTTTTCTTTCTTTACACTGCAAGATTTATTCTCTTAAATCTAGACAAAAAATCATATTTATCTTGTTTTAAGGGATATATACTAAATGTATATGTACGTTTATTAAGCTTATTTCAAGAAAATATTTCGTTTTTTTCTTTCTAGGTTTTATATCTATAAAATAGTTACAATACATGCAAAACAAGGGTTAAGATGGTGTTTAAGACATTTTTATGGATGTAATCTTGGCCTGAACTTGTACAGTACCTGTACCAGTGTCTGTGCCTTCTGTTTGAAAAAGATTAAATGATTTAAAAGTTTAAGGAGAGTGCTGCAATTTGTCAGTAAGTTACCAAGTGCTAATTAGTCTTAAAAACAAAACAAAAACAAAAACATTTCATTATGATTCATGAACTAAAATCAAGAATAAAACAGTCAAGATTTTTTATCTTAATTTATTCTTAGAATTAGTGTTTTATGCCTTATTTTGATCACTTACAACTTAGAATAAGTGATTTTTATCTCATCTTGAGATTTATGAAGGCCTAGATATATTTTCTTATTTTAAGATTTCTTGATAAGTAAATTTCACTTCCTGCACTGGCGGATCATTTCACTTGTTTCTGGAGCATTTTAACTTAAAACAAGTGTATTTTTCTACTTTAAAGAAAGGGTATTTTTGCAATGTTCATGTAAGCAGCTATGCTTTTGACTGAAAATATATAAGAATACACCACAGTCACCACAGTTCATATCCCAGTCCAGGCAGCCTACAACTGTCTGTGATCTGTTTGTCTACTAAAGAAGTATTGAATGTATGAATCATTTTAAAGATATTTTATATACTTTCAGCATAATGTGCCTACCATTTTTTTCTATTTTTGAAAGTGTACATAAAGAAAAAAACACACCCTACCGCTCTCTGTAGACTCAAAACACAAAGAAAACAAAAACTCTGGGCAATCAAACATTCAGAGTTAAAGAGTAAAGGTGTAACTTTTCTGGTGAAGGATCAGTCACCTGCTTTCTATGGATATGTCAGTGCTCTTCTTCAAATGTTCCACAATATGACATTAAACAGCTCTACCTTACATTTATTGGTAGTTTATAGCTCAAAAACATCTAGAAAAACAGGCATTCTGATTGTGACACAAAGTTGTACCATGAGATGCATATTGTGAATTATATTGAAATATTTCCACATAAGCTTGTTGTGTACTTTGACCTTGTTTTCAAGTCAGGGTCTTTTCCATCTCTTACTTTAAATGAATAAATGGCTTCTCTTACATCACATACTAAACAACAGAAGAGCGTGGGACAAAGAGGCAAAGGGGCAAGGAAAACGCCTGTGTTAAAGCTATTGACGGGCTGCACTCCTCTGTTTCCATGACAACGGAAAGAACAAAATGACCAACACAGAAATTATGTTTATTTTATATATAGGAACAAAACAGCAGGATATGACTGCAGCGACACAGAATGTTTTTCCATTAAAAAACACCATCACTATATTACAATGAGACCATATTCTGTATTTTTCTGAGCAACAAAGATTTAACAGGGAATGAATTTTGATTCTTTAACCGTGTTTTAGTAAAATGAGTAGTCTAGTCTGTCATAGGTACTTTAATTAAATATAAACCTTTTGGAGCGCATCAGCATTTTGAATTCATACACAAATACACATGACATGACGACTGACATGATTTAATCTTTTATGTTCACTAGCAAGGACCACACCAACAACACATGTGCGAAGCAAATAGAGTTTATTATATGGAGATGAGGCGGGCCGGCTGGGTTGAGCCTCAAGGTGGGGGTTCAGTCTCAATCCTCACATGGCCCAGAAGGAACGGGACTCCCCTCGTAAGCGTCTTATGTCTGTAAGCGAACAGACATGGGTTGGGAGGGTGGAGTCGAGTTATTTGGGACAAACTGGGTTGTCGGAATAGGCGGCTTCTGGGAAATTGAGGTGTGGCAGAAGTGAGCTGTTATTCGCTGGAGAGGAGGAGGGGGGCGTGGTCCTGCTCCTGAACCTAACTTAATCATATTAACTACATAAAAGGTAAAATCTCCCATCTGCATGATTTTTCCAGTTTTAGGTCCACAGTGTTAAACCACAGACTGTAAATAATACAAATGGACCTATAGCTAACCAGCTAACCGCCACGTTGGACCCTGGCTCCAAATGACTTACATGAGAATATTGTCTTCCCTCTCTCTGTATCTGCTGCTGTGAGCCTCGCCATTTTGGTCTTGAAATGTTTGTATTAACCCACTTTACAGGATCCTGGTGTTTTTAATGTGTTATTTTGTTAATAAATGCCTATTATATGGAGGTTGGCTCCAAATTCTCCCTTATATTGTCTCATAAAACATTGTCCTGAAAAGATACTCTGCCTTCATCAGCCTTTTCATTCCATTCAAACCATCAAACAGTGGAAACAGCTCCCTGACAGTCTGAAATTGTCTGTAGATTTGCAAACTTTCCTCGACACATAAAAAAAAAAAACATGTTCTCAACGATGGCCCTAATGCTGTGTTTACTTTTATTGTGCATTTCTCGCTGTGTATTTGTATTGAGTATTCGTAATATTGATCAATTTAGATATAGCAATCCTTTTAGTAAATGTACTTTTATATGAAATAGGAACAGAAGTAAGTATTTTTATGAATGAGCTAATGGTAATTTGTTGTGATTTGTTTTACTGTTGTGCACATGTGCCTGGGGACTGCAGAGGAAAGTAACTTTAGCTAAATCTGATCAAAAGCATCTCTTCTCTTTCTGAGATTAATGGTTTTATACATTTCATTTGACTGGAGCTGAACTCTATGGGTTACACCACACTCCCTTTGTCCACTTCTTTTTACAGTCCATACAGTAAACGTACCCATGTTGCATTTATTCATTTACAAGTGTTTACAGGTATTGCCAAATGATGTGTCATTAATATGATGAAGTAAGATTCAGGAGCTGGACCATGCCTCAACCTCCTTTCCAGCCAACCATGGTTTATCTTAACTAGCCCTTCAAATATCCAGAACCCCAATTTATACAGCCATCTCGACATCGCTGCCTGTGTCAGCACTCTCAGTGTTTCTCATCCATCCTTCAATCTAAAGATGTCATCTTTAAGGAGGGGCGGATTCATAATCAGCTGGGTGACCATTTTAGATTGTAGACGTTACCCCCACCGCTACGTCTCCCCCCGGCCATCGCATCTATCCACCGTCAACAAACATCTTGTCATATTCTGTTGTTGTGGCGTGGTTCTTGTTAGTGAACGTTTAGTAAAACACACATTCTATAAGTGCCTATCATAGAACTTCAGACTGAATTGTTGTCTTCTTTGTACAAAAAAAGGGTTTATAATGGTCTATATTTCGTGGGAAAGGACCTAATCATGATCTATTCGTGAGAAGAGACTGTAGAGAAAAGTCCCACACCAAAATAAAATCAGATAAAGACCTATGCAGATTGCAAACCTCCCTGATAATGCTCCTGTGCTTCCTGAATTACTTCTACTTCTACTTCTATTACTAGAGTTCTCAAAAAATAAAAAACAAAATAATAAAATGCACTTTGCTTCTTTGCAGCCTTTCTTGTCTGTGCAGATTTATAATTCAGCTCCATATTGTTATGTAAATTGCACTGTATATGTTTTAAGACACAATTCTGTTGATATATACAGTGTCTTGAAATAAAACCGAACATTTCATAAACATTCCCTTTCAATGTACATATTATTCTGCTAATTAAATACTGTACACAGTCTGAGAAACAAGCCTTACATCCTATTGAAGCTGGAGTCTGCACAACATTTACATTTATTCAATTAGAGTCATTGTCTGTCCAGTGCACTTATACACATTACTATTGCAGGATAGGGCCAGTGTAGAAGAGCTCTTTGCGTTCCAAGTTGTGAGGTCCTTCCACTGTCTTTCTAATCCATTTTCTTACAGCAAATTCTCTTAAAAGTCCTATATTATGCAAAATGGACTCTTCCAAGCTTTAAGTCATATTAGAATGTTGTTACCTCCTCAAAAACATACCTGGAGTTGTGTTTTGTTTCATTCACACATGTTGTAATCCTAGTTTATTCATCCAAAACTCAAAATGGTCTGTTCCACCTTGTAGTTTTTACGTTACCTTGTACCTTTAGTTCAGTGGAGATGAGCAATTCCAGGTTCAAAATTAGTTTAAAAACACAGTGGATCATGAGGAATTGATCCAAATATGCAAATCTGTGTGTCAAACATGTGAAAGAAACAAAAAAAACAAAAAACAACTCCAGGTATGTTTTTGATGAGGAAACAACATTATAGCATCACCATAGATCTGAAAATAGCGCAATATGTGCCCTTTAAACAAAAAAGTCTAATGTAGTGGTTGTAAAATTACATACAACACATTCTCACAACAATTTCCTTTAAAATGTCCATCTATTCTATTTCTGTACACATCGCGTTAGCTGCATCAGCACTGTTATCTCATTCAGATCCCCTTGGTGAACTGTGAGTCTACATTTTTGAATGTGGCGCTGGTATTGGTGGATAGGGCTGTGTCCATTTTGCTGCGGTGGTCCCTGTGGTCATTGAGCGGGCAGTCCGGGGTGTGGCACCAGAACACCTGTTTGTAGGAGTTCCTGAAGTTCTCGGACAGAAAGGCGTAGATGATGGGGTTCACCGAGGAGTTGCTGTAGGCCAAGCTGTGGGCCACCATCCTGAAGACGAAGGAGGCCTGGTTCAGGGGGAACGTGCCAAACTCCACCCAGAGATGGACCACGTGATGGGGCAACCAGGAAATGCAGAAGACCACCACTACCACCAGGACGGTCAGAGCGGTCTGCAGGAGAGAGAGGAGGGGACAGGTAAATAATAATAAAATTATAATCATTTTTTTGGACACTCAAAGATGCTTCAATTATTCAGTACAATACAAATAAAGCATTTTAGAGATAGATTTAATACACCGTTTGAACCTATAAGCCTGAATCTTTTCTGTGTAACTGTAAGGATTTCAATGATCACATACATAAAAATAAAAAGCGCTGACATTACGCTTTTTCTGATCTGTGTTATAATGTTGTTTCCTCATTTAACACATAAACCCTGCATATTTAGGGTGAGTCTAATCTCAAACTGAATGGGGTAATACACAATTTGGATTCAGCCCTGGAATTGCCCATACTGAACAAAAAGTAAAAGGCTGCTGTTCACTTGAAAACTACCCCTTCATGACATCATAAGGTGGAAAAGAGCATTTTGGGCTTTGGAGATGTAGACACACTAAAGGATTACTCAAATGTGTGAATGAAACACAACTCCAGGTATGTTTTTGAGGAGGCAACACTAAAAGAGAGAAAGAGAAAAAAATTGTGGAATATAGGACCTTAAACTGTTAAAGGGACAGTTTGGAATTTTGGTCTGGTGCTAGGCTAGTGCATGTCAATGGCCATAGTTGTCCTGCCATAAAAACAGTCTTCCCCACTCCACAGTGCACCCAATTATAAGCAATTTGAAGGATTTATGTCTGAGCAGCAGCAGTTAGTTGTACTTCCTGATACAAAGCTCGGCAGCGGTGGACTGATATATGAGAAAATAGTCCCCCAACATGCAACGATTCATGCAATGCAAGGTTAGTTTTATTTCAAACATTATTTTATCAACACAGACATTCACATCGACTGTCTGGTGTAATAATAGATTTGCTTTGGATGCTTTGTGGAGTGGGTAAGACTGTTTTTAGTGGCAGGACAACTATGGCCATTGACATGCACTAGCCTAGCACCAGCAACCTCTCCTGGATGGAGACTGGAGACTCAAGGACTGGATGGAATATTTTAAAAAGTGTCTCCACACGTCTCCAACACTCTGTCTCACAAGGAAATGAGGCCCTATGTCCAAAATTCCAAACTGTCCCTTTACAGTGTCACTGTCATTATCTTTGTCAATAGCAAATCATGGATAAGTTCACAATTATGTGTTAATCACCACATAACACCGCCCTATAGCTCAAAGTGTTTTACAGTTAATGACTTTTTCCCCATTACCACTCACTCCCTCTTGCTTAAGGGTACCACAGTAAGGGAATTAATCCGAGGATCTTCTTGGAGAAAAGCTAACTACCATTTGTGTGCTCATAATATCATAACATTGTTTATCATTTGTAAAAGATAATTTTCTTGGTCTGTTTTTGGGAGTATTTTATTAGCATGGCAATTATGATATAATTAGTAGATGATTTGTAAAGTAAATTACTGAGTAAGTGTCTGAACTACACTTCGAACAGCTCATTGTAGAAAATAATTGACAAAAAAATGAACTAATTTTCAGAGTAAAAGTCAAAAGTCTGTCCTGGGGCTCAGCCTGAATCTCCAGTTCAGACATCAAAGTGATCACCTCCACTGCTACTTTGGGTCAAATTTCCAGTGAAAATGTTAATGAATTTGAACAGAACAGTCAGGATACAATTACAGCCATTCCAGGCTCCGAAACCACGTTTGCTATTTCCACTCAAGGGCTAATTACATTATTAGCGAGCAGGATACAGGGATAAAACAGGACATATTGAGACCAGCCTCTTCTGACCCTTTCCTCTGCATCCTCTTGTCTCAGATCAGCCAAACTTCAGGTCCACTTTCACTATATTCATTAATCTCCTCCTCTCCTCCAGCAAAATTGACTCTTGGGCTTTAAGTCGTCTTAAAATCGTATTACCCCATGAGTTGGTGTTTCAGCCAATCACGTTTGACTAAGCCTTTATTATTAGTCTGTCTAAATCTCCAAAGCTCAAAATGCTCTGCTCCACATTGCGATATTATGTACTGGTATAGTGTTCAACTTAACAGCTACATTTTACCTTTAGTTCAGTACAGATTAATAATTCCAGGGCTAAAATTATGATTCTAGTGAAGGTGTGTGGAGTTTAAAAACACAGTGGAGCACTTACTGTATCACCACATGACATCACAAGGTGGAGCAGAGTGTTTTCTGTTTGAAGAAGTCTAAATCTAGTCTAGTCTAAATATGCAAGCATGTTTTTGATGAGGAAACATTATAACACAAAACAGAAAATAGCACAATATGGGCCCTTTAAAGATGCAGAATGTAACTTTTTTAGCTTCTTCCGGTCTCCATGGAGATGTTATTGCCTTGTATGTACCGCAGTATGACATAAAACATCTATACTATATCTATGGAGACAAGAAGGTTTACAGCTCAGGTCTGTGGAGAGCTCACTGGGGTTATCAAAAGTATTGAAAATCAGATACTGTGATATTAAAACACGTATTCAAAACCGATTTTAATTTGAGCAGGTATCGATACAAAAAGGGCCACATCAACCAGACAGAAATGAACCTTTCCTAAGTGATCTTGAGCTGTATCAGAACAAGTAAAGAACACAAATAGACTAGTTTACGCCCATGGACCACTATGGCACCTACCTGGAAGGATTATAAGGCCACATGGTTTTATAAAAGGAAGTACTATGATTTAATGCTGAAAATTGTTTTTGATGCTGAAAATTGTGAAAATTGTGAAAAAGTGTTTTTTTAATCATTACAGCATTGGAATTGGTATTGAGTTAGTATTCCTTAATATCGAAATTTAGTTTGAAATGACAGTACTGTGACAACACTAGACTTCAAAGTAGTCCATTATGTTTTCTTAACTATAAAACATAGGGTTGGGTGGTAATACAGTAATAGTAGTATCCTGCGGTATCAAAAAATACCAACAGTATCAGTTTCATTACTGTTGTTTAAAAAAATCTGCATAAGGACCTAAATCCACAGCGTGGACTTTCTCCTCTCCGCTCTCTCTCCTCTTCAAACGTCGTTGGCGCTTCGTGTGTGATGTTGAGCCAAAAACTTGGTGATGGAGACGTTTTATTGAACGGCGAAAGTCAAGAGGGGATGCGCTGAAGAGGAGAAAGTTCCCACTTGAGGGCGAAGTCAGACTTTCATGAAGGAGACGAGCGTCCGTGTCGACAGCTGTGCACCTCCTAAACTTTCTAACTACGCATCAAAAGGATGCAGGCAGCAAGGAGGAACTGGCACAGAAAATAAGGGCTGTGATTGGTCCTCTCCACCACCGCTCTACATTTCCAGTACTCCGCTCATTATATCATTTAAGTAAAAAATAATTCTTAATTAGTCATGATAATACCGTATACTCCAGTAAAATGCTGAGAAGGTTTAACGGTATCAAAATTTGGATACCGCCTAATCCTAATAAAACACCTGTAATTGAATAAATGTGAGATAGATAAGTTTAATGCCATACTGTGGAACATTCCTGGCAAAGCGACAAGCAAGTAGCAGACCACCCAAGCTCGTGAGGAGGGCAGGATCTGTAGTGGGTGCAGAGCTTGACTCCCTCACATCTGTTGCTGACAAAAAAGCCCTAAACAGGCTCCTGTCCATCAGTATAATTATCATTTTTGCACAGCACCATCACCGGAGACGAAAAAACATTTGGGGACAGGCTGTTGTCTCTGTCCTGCTCCACAGACACACTCTGGAAGTCTTTTGTTCCACACGCCATACGTCATCGCTCTAACTGATGAATGTGTAACATTTCTGGTACAGAACGTGCTAGTTACTCATCTCCAGTGAGATATTTTTGCTTTACAGTACCTCCAATATTACAAAGTATGGCATTAAACTTTTCAGTCTCCATAGAAACAAGCAGGAGACAACACCAGGGCAATTTACAGGTGAGATCTATGAAGAGGCAAGCACTCACAGTCAGAATGCATGTTTTTAAAGGTATTTTTTGAGCAATAAAAACACCCATAATTGAAAAAAATGCATCCCATATAAGTTTAATACCATATTGTGGAACACGCAGGCAAAGCAACAGCATTTCCATGGTAGCGAAACCCCCAACCTGAAAAGTTAAGCAGTGCACCTTTACATACTTTTTCTATATTGCTGCTGTCGAACGTTGAATTTCCTTTGGGATCAGTACAGTATCTGTCTATTTAACATGAGCGGTCCAGGTTCCTCGTCATGTTCAGAGAATCTCAACAGCTTCAGTCATTTCCTCTGAGTCACAAAATCTCTCCTCTTAAACCTACTTAAAACTATATTTATCTTTATTACATTATATTGTTCCCATTCATCATATGTCTGTGACGACCAATGCATTTCATTTGTATTCTGAGCAGAAAGCACAAATTACACCTGTTTAATCCAGTGGATGGATATAGACTTACAAATGGAAATCCATCCACTCTCCCGCTTAATCCGGCTGGGTCGCGGGGGCAGCGTGCTGCCCAATACTCATAGCACCTGACCCCCCCTATGAACCCCTCTGCAGGTGGTGAGCCCACAGGAGGGTGGACAACATGGTCCTTGATGTTAGTTCATAGGGGTGCGGGCATGTTTTGGGTTGATGGGGGAAACCGGAGTACCCGGAGGAAACCCATCCAGACACGGGGAGGAACATGCAAACTCCACCCGGGGATCGAACCCGCAACCTTCTTGCTGTGAGGCCTGAGTGTTGCCACTCAGCCACCGTGCCGCCTTTTACAGTGTGTCTGAGTAAAGGTGGCTGGCTTCACCTTTTATGTGTGGTGCATTTAAGTGTTTGATTTGCTCCCCACAGAGGCTGTAATTACAGCTTTTCTGAGTAGAAACATAAGATGAAGTTGATCTAAATGACTCCAGTCCATCTACGGAGGCAGCACTGACCTTTCTTTTGGAGACCTCGGACTTTTTGGAGGCATTCTTCAGCTTTTTGTGAAGGTGGTTTAAAACCTGCAACAACATACATGTATTTTTACGGAGCTTTTTAGGTCTACAACTTTTCATCACAAAGAAAAAGAAGAACCACTCCGTCCATTCTGCGTAAAACCGCGGGCCCTGACGCTCACTCACCTTGGCATAGCAGACGGAGATGAGCACGAGCGGTAGCAGGTATCCAAAGACGAACGTGCACAGGACGTAGACTTTCCGGTGATGATCGGGCCAGACCTCCCAGCAGTACGTGTTATTGTCCTGCCGCTCCACGATGCCCTGAAAGTGTGCCACGGGGGACGCCATGCCCAAAGACAGCGCCCAAATCAGCACCACACCCAGAGTCGCGTGCCTTGCTACGCGAATAGAAGAGGATTTCCGCGCGTGAACTATAGCCACATAACGGTCCACGGACATGGCGGACAGTGTGAAGATGCTGACCAACATGGACACGGTGAAAAAGTAGTGGATGAACTTACAGATGAACGCGCCCAGCACCCAGGTGGGAAACACGTAGATGGTGGACTGAAAGGGCACGCAGAAAAGCAGGTAGGACAGGTCCGCCACGCTCAGGTTCAGGATGAAGATATTGGTCGTGCTACGCGGCTGCCCGGGTTTACTGCGCGCAAGCACCGTGATCACCAAAGTGTTCCCCAAGACCCCGAGGATGAAAATCAGCGCGAAAATGAACAGCGAGATCAAGTTATCCAAACCCACCCCGAGGAGCGCTTTCGTGGGGGGCGGCAGCACTGCGTCGCTCTGGTTCTCCATGTCTGGTGGAGCAGAAGTTACATGTTGAGCTCAGACCTCTCGCTCCAGACGCAGGTGAGACTCTGGGTCTTGAAGCGCGCGCGGCTCCTCTTGGCTCTCCGCGCACACGTGACGGTCTCGCGCGCACAGCCGTCTCCACAGCGCGCACAGTAAAAGACGTACCCTTTGATCCACTGCTGCCTTTTACAAGCTTTCAATGCCACATTTTATAGTCCAGTGCACACGGGATGATACCTTCATATTTGTGCAAATAGAACAGCTTTATGTAAGAGCTATGTACCAGACAGCTTATATCCAGGGCAATCTCAAATGAACTTCACTCATCAAACGGTTTTACAGTCAGAAAAATAACATTTATAATGGAGAATGCGAGGTCAGGAGGGCATGTTTGGGACAGTTTGTTGGTATTGCAGACTCATATAGAATACCCAAAGTATGTATTTTATCCTTGGTCTATTGAGAGCAATAGCCTTTTGTTTTCCACAGAGTATTAGTAATTGCAAACCTTGAAAAGTTGCTTCAAGTGATCCTTCCAACACTCATTAAGACAAATAGCTAATTATCCACTGAACTAGAGGAAAGAAGAACTTAATATAATTAACATTAATAAAGAAAACCACCAAAGCGTATGGATCTGAGCGTATGGATCTCAGTGTACAACAGTAGATCACAGACTGAGAACTACACAACCTGAAATGTGCTTTATAACTTTTTTTTAATATTTATGAAACTGATGTAATCTACTATCTTAAACCGCAATAAATATGTTGATAATATTTCAATTACTGCAAACTGACAATGTAAAGTGTCTAAAGTGCCTACAGGGACACAAAGACAGTAGGGAAGATTCAAACTGCACCATTCTGAAATCACTTGAGCATCAAAACTTTAAAAACATAAAAACTTTGTTCATGTAGTTGTTCCTAGATGAGACAGGCTCCAGGTATTTTGAAATGTCTGAAAGTAAAATGCATGGGGAAATTCATTTAGGAATGCAGTTCTGATAAACTATTTTTCATTGCATAATATTAGCGTTGTGTTTCTATTTTCGCTGACATGAAACAAATACCTCCCCAGATGGTCATTACAGCTCATTTTAATTGCTATAAGAAATGTTCTAATTGACACTGAGGAGAAAGATTTTAAATCTGTTTAAATCTGCTGAAGAGAGAAACAGAATAGAAAAAAAACATCTAGAGAGATATACTGTCTCCGCCAAACCTGTGTATCATAATATTGATCCTGCTGTAAAAACAACATTACAGTGACTATGAGGAGATGGACTCAAACATCCGCAGTTCACAGTGTAACATGAGAAAAAACGGCTTTAATCTAAGAGCCTCAGCCCTTCCTCCACCACACAGACAACAACCTGTCTCATCTATTTCAGACTAATCCATTTTACCATAGGGCCACGGAAAAACTGGTGAATTAAATCATATATTTCTCTGTTATAAGTTGTAAGATGGCAACTCCCTAAATTCTCAGCATTTCGTCCGGGGCAGGGCTGAGCATTGCATGTCACTTAAAGCAATTTTTATGTATTTTCCATGGAGAGATTTAATTTCATAATCAGCAGATGTAATCAGAGCAAATCTTAAAGTTCAGTGATATTGACTGTCATTTCTGTCATCTGTTAAATACAGTTCAGTTTTAACTTTAACCTTTATTTATTTATAAGTTTCTATTGCTTTAATATTACAGCTCAGTTTTGCTAAGACCTAATTTGCAAACGTGTCCCAAAACCTTGAACTGACCCGTTTCAAACCTTGACCCTGATCCCAAGCCTAACCTTAACCTGAAAACTGTGGGTGATCATAGCTCAGCTGGTGAAGTGTTCATTCACTCATCTGAAGGTTGGCGGTTTGCATCCTGCTCTTGACAAAAAACATTATTGGTACAGGGGACAGATCCACTGATGAGCACAGTTTAAGGCATTGGGCCCTTGGGCAAGACACTTAACCCACCTCACATCCAGTGTCTGTGCACACTGGTGTATGAATGGTTTCTTGATGTAAAGTTCTTCTCATCCTGTAGACCTTGTGTTGAACCTGCATATGACAAATAAACAATCTTGAATCTTGAATCGTGCTGTAGAGTGCCTTGAAGGTATTGAAAACAGAGTGTCAAAAATCAATATTTGTGAGTCTAACATAAAGTGCCTGATGTTTGGCATAACTGTGTTTGAGGGAAAACGGTGTCTCTGATGCAGCAATAGAAAAGAAAAGCAGGATGTTTTTTGTCATAATTTTAGGTCTAAATTAAACTTCAAATTAAAATCATTTTTTTATAGACTTGGCAGCTCCGGTGAACATGAAAACACTGTTTAAAAGTGAGTTGCCATGGCTGGAACAAAGCGTTAAGAACACTTACGTTAAGATGTCTTTCCCTCAGCTGCTCCTCTCAGCGTGGAGGAGCAGCGCCTCTACTCTGAGCTCCTCACCTCTAAGGGAGCACCCAGTCACCCTGAGGAGGAAACTCATTTCAACCGCTTATATCCAACATCTTGTCCTTTCGATCATGAGGTGGGAGGAATGTAGATTGAGCGGTAAGTCCAGATTTTTGCCTTTTGCCTCAGCTCCTTCTTCACTACAGCAGATACAGAGATTGCATCACTGCCCCGATCCGCCTGTCAATCCCACACTCCATCCTCCCCTCCAGACCCCGAGATACTTGAACTCCTCCAGTTGAAGCAGGAAATGTAATGGGAAAAATATCACCCTTGCACAGCCACATATACCACTCTCCTTCTGATAATGGTCCTACCCATATCTTAAAGTGCTTATGCCGGATTTTCATGTTTTTGCTTGGTTTGGTCAGATGGCACCTGTGATTAATATAAGAATAATAATAATATTTATCATAGTGTCAGTCAAGAGGTAGCTAATGGAAAATGCTGATAAGAAAAGTACAAAAATACATGCAGTAGAGCTGAGTTCCTTTCATCAGCAGTGAAAATTCCCTCCAAAATGCAATTTGCCCAGAAGGAACGCATTCTTCTGACAGATTAGACAATGATCTATCAAAATGAAGGGGGTCATTTATTTCTATTAGTCTAATCATAACTACTGATACTGTGCCGTGACATCAGACTGGGGGAGTTCCATATGTGTGTATATGCCCAAAATGTTCATCTGTTACCATGGTGACACAATGCACACATTAGCAGACACGCACGTTAGTCTGAAAGCATATAAAATGGCACACAAACAGCACATTTTTAGGAGCCAGTGGTCAATAAGAACGTTCATGGTCGTGTTCAGGAGTTTGATTTTCAACAAAAGTGACCAGAACCAAAAATTGTTGGCTAAACTCACCATGAGGCGTCGTTCAGCTTTTACGCTCCCCATTTCTGGAACAATATTACCTGAGGGTCTGAGGTCCACTGCATGTGTATTTGTAAAAGTAAACTCAAAATGTATCTTTTTAATTTAGCTTTTAATTGAAACTTTTACTTTTTTAAAATTTAATTATTCTTGTTATTATATTTGTTTTTATTTTTTATTATTATTTTACTTAGTCTTGTTTTGTCTGTTTCCCCGGAGATGAGAGGATGAGTCAGATCTGTGGAGATGCAGCTTCGATTTGCTCATAGTAACAATGAATGTTTTCCAGGCTATAGTTTACTGTAAAAACCTCTGTAAAAACTTGTGGGGAGAGAATATGGAGAATATGATTTTATTTGTAAGCCTAAGTGACCAATGAGCTCCTTAGTTTCTGATGTATCACTGAAATAAACAAATCTGATTGGTTGATTGTGTTTGATTCTCTCTTGAGACTCGGAGCAGTAGGAGTGGACCCCAGCCTGTTACTATAAATCTTTATTAATCCTTAAATGTGCAGATGTAGTTCTCTTGATTTATTTTGTAGAAAGTGAAACAGAGCAAATAATAATGACACAATTGCCACATTTACATGAGAGCTTTAATTCCAAATAAAAATTATTTAATTCTGAATAAAAATCGATTATGAATCTAATCTTAGGTCTTTGTTGTTGTTTTTTTGAGGAGCTTTAAATTTTACGTTTCTGTCTAAATTGCTGCATATATGGAAGAAACCATGGGGGTGGTGGTGGTGTTGTTTTTAATCACTGCCATTTTTCTGTTGCATGTGAAGCTCGTTTCAGTTGTATGAAACGTGTTATACAAATAAACCTTGACTGATTGAAAATGCCATTTAGCTTGTGACTGTAATGTTATTTGATAGGGACTCGTTTATCAGCATAAATCATCTCATCTGTTGTCGTTCCAACCAAGTCAGCTCTCTCTCAGATTAAGTCAGACTTGAGTGCCAGCTTCAGACAGACCAGTGCCTCCAGTTAGCATCACACCCCCATGGAAAGTTGATGGGGGCAAAGTAGCCATCAAGGTCGATTTTCCGTAGTTTTGACCCTAACATTATAGTTGCTTGGTAACAGTTATGGCATGACCTGCGTGCCGTTATACTGGCACGTATACAAGTATGTCATATCTGCTCTGATCCAACCCAGAAGTTAGACTATGAACAAATAAAAGAAAAAAAGGATTCTACAGTGACTGCGCATCACTCAAGTGGATGAGCACATGGGTCAGAGTCCTTCATCCAAGACATTTCAGTGTGGGGTCTCTGAGGCTTACCGGGCTCACACACTGACAGCTACACAATGGCAGGTAGACATACAATAATAAGACACTGAGACCCCTGTGCGTCAGTCTGGTCTTCACGGTAAGTCTTAGTATTATTGCCCTGGTCTAGTCCTGGGTTAGTCCTGGTTTAGTATTGGTTTAGTCCTGGCTTAGTCCAGTGTTAAACCTAGTTTCATCCCGATTAGACTTAATATTGTTCACATTTGCTCTGGTTTAGTCCTGGTTTAGTCCTGGTTTGAGCCCAATTTAGTCCCAATTATCTGGCCTTTGCATCTTAAGTCTTAATATTGTTCACATTTGCCTTGTCTTAGTCCTGGTTTAGTCTTGGTTTGAGCCCAATTTAGTCCCGATTGTCTGGTCTTTATATCTTAAATCTTAATATTGTTCATATATGCCCATGACTTCTCAGATAAATACTGATGCGGTGCCACATATTAGGACATTTATTTGTCTGTAAATTGGATTAAATGGGCATAATATAGAGTCTGAGCTTTATAACAAGGAAAAACATGTCCACATGGAATATCGGCCCATATCGGCAAGATTTAGATCAATAGCCGATATGTTTTCAAGAACTAACATCAGCCAACTGATATATCGGTCTGGCCCCATATCGGTCTGGTCCCCATTTTTACAAAAAAAAAAGTGTACACACAATAAATATTGAGTAAATATTGTTCCAAGTTTCTTATATTAAATGATAAGTCAATGGTAAACATTTTTATTCAGCACTTTTTCACCTTCAAGGCACTTAAACCTCTTTACCACAAGGAACCACTCACCCATTCACACATACATTCATACACCAGTGTACGCAGATACTTGGGGCTATGGGTTAAGTGTCTTGCCCAAGGACACAACAAAAGCATTCATCTGTGGGGAGATGCATTCGAACGGCCAACCTTCAGCTGAGTCGATAAAGGCCTGTCAGGGAGTGAATTGTGGAGGTTCTGAGCTTTCACTGTGCATACTCTGTCCATTTAAAGAGAGGTCAGGCTCAGTTGTGATTGTGCTAAATGTGTGAACCATTAGGAACACAGGCTACAGTCCATACCGCTCCTTCAAGAGTCTGTTTTCCATGAACTTGGCCCTTTGGTTCATACAGTTCAAATGGCCTATAGCATACACAGGGATAATGAAGGCCTCAAACACAATCAGTACGCACAATGAAAGAATGAACAGCAGCAATTACATTACTTTTAACCAGGGCCATTTACGGCGCTGTTGGGTAATTGCTTTATCAGCTCATGCCCATGTTAAGAGTCAAGTTTCCATGGAGACACTTCAGTCCATCGACCCAGATCTTATCCATCTCCTCTTCTTCACATCTCAGCCAATTTACTTTTTGTGCAAAACAACTGCCACATCATGTGACCTTGCATCGGTAACAGGGAAAGTAAACTTATATGAATATACCCACCAAAAATGAAATGAGTTTTTCCATGGAAATATTTTAGAACAAGTGGAAAATCTTATCACAAATATAAAGCATCAACCACTCAGAAAATAGTAGCTTTTCTGATAAAATTAATGTGACTGCAAATAAGGTCCACATCTACTGAAAGCTAGAAGATTAAATAAATAGTGAATACAAATAAATAAACGATAAGTCTAGGCCCCTAAGCTCACAGGGGCAGTCAAAGAATGAAAATACAACTACTACTACTACTATTGCTACTACTACTACTACTACAACTACAACAACTACTACTACTGCTACTACTCCGACTACTAGACGACTACTACAACTACTGCAACAACTACTACTACTACGACTAGACGATTACTACAACTACTGGTACTACTACTACTACTACTACTACTACTATTACTACTACTACAAATACCACTACAACGACTACTACTACTACTACTACTACTACTACCACTACTAAAGCTATTACTACTACTGCTACTACAACTACTGCTACTACAAATATTACCACTACAGCTACTACTACTACTGTTACTGTTACTACTACTATTACAACTACGGCGACAACTTCTAATACTACTACTACTACTACTACTATAAATGCTACCACAACAACTACTACTATTACTACTACTGCTGCTGCTGTTACTGCTACTACTACAACTACTATAGCTACTGCCACTACTACAACTTGAACTACTGCTACTACTACTACTACTACAGCTACTGCTGCTACTACAACTACTGCTACTACTATTACTACTACTACTACCACTACTACCACTACTGCTACTACTACTACTACGACTTACTACTACTACAAATACAACCACTACAACGACTACAACGACTACTACTACTACTGCTACTACTACTACTGTTACTGTTACTACTACTACTACAACTACTACAACTACGGTGACTATTTCTACTAATACTACTACTAGTACTACTACTAGAACAACTACTACTAGAACAACTACTGCTATTACTACTACTACTACAACTACTACAACTACTGCTACTGCTGCTACTACTGCTGCTACTACAACTACAACTATTACGACTGCTATTACGACTACTACTTCTCTACTACTACTAGAAATACTACCACTACTATAACTATTGCTACTACTACTACTACAAGTACTACAACTACTGCTACTACAACTACTGCTACTACTAGTACTACAACTACTGTTTCTTCTCCTACTGCTACTACTAGAACAACTACTACATCTGCTGCTACTACTACTGCTGCTACTTCTTCTTCTACTACTACTACTACTACTACAACAAATACTTCGGCTGCTACTACTTACTAGTATTACTGCTACTACTACTATTACTACTACTGCCACAACTACTACTACTGCTACTACTACTAGAACAACTACAACTCCTGCTGCTACTACTACTACTACATTAGTACTATTACAAATACTACCACTACAACTACTACTACTACAACTACTGCTACTACCACTACCATAACTACTGCTACTACAACAACAACAACAACAACTACTACTACTACTACTTCTACAACTACTGCTACTACTACAACTACTGTTTCTTCTACTACTAGTTACTACTACTGTTACTGCTACTACTGTTACTACTACTTCTACTGCTGCTCCTACTAGAACTACTACATCTGCTGCTACTACTACTACAACAACTACTGCTATTACGACAACTACTTCTCTACTACTACTACAAATACTACCACTACTACAACTACTACAACTACTGCTACTATACTTGTTATGGATATTAGAGGAACCCCAAAGCAGAGACAGAAGGCAGGAGCAGTATTAACAAAGTTTATTGGTACAAAACCAGGCTGGCAGAGGAGGCAGGGAGCTGGCCGGCAGTTGACGATCCCAGGGCGAAAAGACAGGTCACCAGAAGGATCCAGGCATGGAGGGAAACTGGACAAGAGAGGAATAGCAGGTAAGCAAATATCCAGTTAAGTAATCCACAAAGAACAAACGCTAGCACTACCGAACAGGACGGAATTATCTGGCAGTTTGGTGCTTGCGACAGCCAGGCTAAATACTCAGGCTGATGAGTAAACGAGCAGCAGGTGTCCCTCGTCTGCAGCACCAGAAGCCAGCCACGCCCCCTGCCACACACTGCCTTATGGGACAAACACAAAAGAGGGAGGGGGAAACAAAGCGGGGGCGGAGGGGGCTCGGCCGGGGGGCAGAGAGCGCTAGAGGAGACAGGCTTCAGGAGGGAGACATGAAAGGTAGGATGAACATTAAGAGAAGGAGGCAACCGCAACCTGACTGCAGAGGGGTTGATGACCCGCTCAACTTCAAAAGGACTACTATTACTACTACTACTACTACTACTACAACAACTACTACAACTACTGCTACTACTACTACAACTACTGCTACTACTAGTACTACAACTACTACAACTACTGTTTCTTCTACTACTACTACTACTACTACTACTACTACTCTTACTACTACTACTACTACTTCTACTACTAGTATTACTACTACTACTAGAACAACTACTACAACTACTGCTACTACTACTACTACTACTACTACTACTACTACTACTACTACTACAACTACTACAACTCCTGTGGCTGCTACTACTACTACTACTACTACTGCTACTACTACTACTACAAATACTTCCATTACAACTACTACAAATACTGTTACTACTACTACTACTATTACAACTACTACAACTACTGCTACTACTACAACTACTGCTACTCCTACTAGTACAACTACTACAACTACTGCTACTACTACTACTGCTACTACTACTACTACTGCTTCTACTACTACTACTACTACTACTACTACTACTGCTTCTACTACTACTACTACTACTACTACTACTACTACTACTACTAGTACGACTACTACTACTACTAGAACAACTACTACAACTACTGCTACTGCTACTACTACTACTACTACTACTACTACTCCTACTACTACTACTACTACATTACTACTATTACAAATACTAGCACTACAACTACTACAACTACCACTACTGCTACTACTTCTGCTACTACTACTAGATCAACTACTACATCTGCTGCTACTACTACTGCTGCTACTACTCCTACTACTAACTACTACTACTGCTACTACTGCTACTGCTATTGCTAATACTACAACTACTACAACTACAACTACTACAACTACTGCTACTACTCCTACTACTACTTGTTGATTTATAGTTATATTTTATTTATTTATATATTTACTTTTACCTGAATTGAACCTCCTAACCAATCACAAAAGCTTTTCTTAATAATCTTTTAAAGTTTTTATATGTTGTGTTTGTGTTAAAGTGGGATTTTAAGTGGGACATTTGGATCTGTCTGTTATTACCCCAGAAATCCATCTCACATTTAACCAGAACAAACTGTCTACATCAGCATCCGCCCACTCTCGAAAAAGTAAAAAAAAAACTAAAATCAATTCACACACACCCAGAAGACAAAGCTGACAAAGCGCAGAAAACAGATGGTGCAATAACAGCAAAGACACAGCACCTGCCCCCGATCGACAACTCAGCTCCCCTGACACTTTCCAATCCACAGAGGTCATTTCAGTTAACAATACGGAGCAATAAAGTTTAAAATTACAGGTTATTTTCTCGTTTACTTGTCATGCTAATTGCTATGTTGACTTATTGTTCATTATACAGAAAAAACAATTCTTCTTCAGGCTCAGTACATACTGTGTGTGTCTTTTCTTTGTATTTTTGCATTGTGTAGTGTTGTATAAGCCTATTTTATAACATTGCATGAAGTGCTTGTCAAATAATTAACATATATGGCAATTTACAGATACTGGAACTAACTACTGAAGGGTTTAACTGGGCTCTTGCGGAGGACTTCAAGTATCTCTCTTGTTCACAAGTGAGGAGAGGACGGAGCTTGAGACTGACAGGCGGATTGGTCGCGGTCGCTGTATTTGTGGTGAAGAGGCTCAATCTACATTCTTACCCTCACCTATGGCCATGAACTCTGGGTAGTGACCAAAAGGACAAGATCGCGGATACAAGCGGTCGAAATGAGTTTCCTCTGCAGAGTGGCCGGGTGCTCTCTTAGAGATGAGGAGCTTAATCACACCGGAGGAGCTTGGAGTAGAGCTGCCACAAGCTGAGGAGGCTTGGGCATCTGTTGGAGGTGTTCCAGGCATGTCCCACTGGAAGGAGGTCCCGGGGAAGACCCAGGATACGCTGGAGGGACTGTCTCTGGGCTGGCCTGGGGACTCCTGAGGGTCCCCCCCCCCGGAAGAGCTGGAGGAAGGGTCCTGGGTGAAGGAAGTCTGGGAGTCCCTGCTTAGACTGGTGCCCCCGTAACCTGGATAGTGGAAGAAAATGGATGGTTGGATGATCTTGAGCTGTATCAGAACAAGTATAAGAGCACAAAGACTATATACCTGTGGACCACTATGGAACCACTGACTTGCACAGATATAAGACCACATGACAATATAAAAGAAAGTACTATGATTTAATGTTTAAAATGACACTCTATTGTCTAAATGAATAGTGTTTTTTAGTATTATGGTATTTGGAATTAAGTATCGAGTCTATTCCTTAGTATTGAAATCAAGAGTGAATGTTTTAAAAGATAAACATTGTTTCCAGACAAACTAAACTTTTCCTTCTCTCACAGGATCATAGCTTCATTGTCCTTAAATTAAATCTGTTTTTTTACTTTTAATTCCCTTTAATCTATTGTTGTGGATTTTTAAATCTGAGAAGAATAAAAACTGGAGAGAAGTTGTCTTAAATCAAAGAGTCTGGATTTATTAAAGCAATTGTGCACACAATTACAGAGAAAATGAAAATGAAACCAATCTGTCCCTCACGCAAAGTCCGTCTCTCTCCCTAATCTGTGAATGGCAAAACAAAAAAGAGCTTCTTATACAGTTGACAACGTCATAACATCAACATGAGGTAGAACATACTACAGTATATCTAAACAACCTCCAAACAGAGACGGCTCGTCTGGTTCAGCTGGGCATCGAGCAGATCCCCCAAGGATATCACTATTTTAAACAATGAGAATAAGCAAAGCAACATTGTGTTGTTTTAAAAACAGTGGATAAAGACAGAGCAGAGTGTCCTGCTTTGAGATACCCCAGGAACAGTAGATTACACCATCACATGTGACAGGAATACAGAAATGCTTTAGCAGTTGTTAATTAACAGTATCAAAACCCATAAAATACATTCTTTAGCTTAAATCAATCGTGACAGAAAACAAAGTGAAAGATTTCCACCACACTACCATTAGGGCTGATTTTTCCTTAAACACTTGACTAAAATGACACCTAATTCAAATCGAATCTGTTTCTGAACCCTTTGGAGCACAAACAAATGGATTAGGTTCCGTAGATCAGCATCTGTTGTCTAATCTACTCTCATTAAAGTATAACTGGCAACAAGCTCTGCACAGAGGGAAATCAGATCTTAAATCCCGCCTGTATTTTTAGTAAATATAAAATAGGCATAGTTGATGTCATGGTGGGATATTATGATAGACAGTAGACTGAATATTTGTTAGGTTTTGACAGTTCTTTTTTCAAAACTGAAGCCCAAATCAGTAAAAATGAGACAGCGACTAGCCAGAACTCCTATAAAGGCAAAAATGTCTAAAGGAGAAAATGCAGCTTAGGTTTATGGAGAGGTTAAAGAGGTAAACACTCAAAGGAACATAAACTTTTCACTCTCACACACCACTTAACTTTAATTCCCCTTAATAGCATAAACCCATGCATACTCCATGTTTGGCCTGACACTGCGCTTGTTTTTTCTGTGTTGATTAAGTTGAACTTGGGGAGACCCTGGGGTGATTGTCCTTAAGACCAGATCATGACCAGAGCAGACCCGTTCCCATGGTGCTGATCAGGGGTTATTTATTGCTCATCTTAAAGGGCCAATGTGACACTCTTTTCTGCTTTATGTTATAACGCTGTTTCCTCATCACAAATATAGAGAGAATAATAATAAAAGATTACTCAAACATGTGTGAATGAAACAAAACACAACTACGGGTATGTTTTTGATAAGGTAACAGCATTTTAACATGGCTTAAAGCTCTTTAGAGTCAATTTTGTGCAATATAAGACCTTTAAAAACTGAGTAGAGTCTCATCTCCACAGATCTAACCTGTAATCTGGCTTGCAATTTGCATGGAGATTCACAGGTTTATGGCCATGTTTATAGGTCAGGGATCTACAGCCTTTTGTGTCCAGTGAGCTCTTTTACAAAATGAAAATGTCGAAGAGCTTCTTATTTTAGCTGTTGCAAGAAATCGATATAAGAGGGCAATGTTATAAATGTTGTTATTAGATGTTGTACAATTATGTGCCTATAAAACCTAAAACATTATCCATTTATTATTCTATTTATTTATTTATTTTATTTATGACGCTAGGACAGTGTCCAATATACATTAACCTTAACAGGAGAGATGCATTGTGTCACTACAGCTGTTGGAGCAAAATGTTCAAAATAATATATTTACAGTGGTATTTAAGCAAATTTGCATTATTCATTATAATTCAGAATTCCCTTGAGGAGCTACTTGTACGGGGGTGGAGAGCTACTGCAGGCAAGTTACAGAGTGCACCTTTAATATCATCGTTTATTAGGATATTTCTCTGTAGCAATGAATCATACTTCAACATTTGTTATCATGGCATCTTAGTCTTTTCCTGCACTGATTAAACTGGACTTGGGGAGACCCTGGAGTGTTTGTCCTTAAGACCAGATCATGACCGGAGCAGATCCGTTTCCATGGCGCTGGCCCCGATCTCGTCCACGTCCATTTAAGGTAAAGCAAAGTAAAGTGTTTATTGGCTCATTAGCACATTCAGACTCCCCACATCTCCACAAGGACATACTGTATGACAAACCCATGGCCGCTGGGGAGAAGGACTCTTACAGGAATCAGGAATCAGAATACCCTCCCCGGTTTGTAAGAACCCCGGAAGTTGTAGTCGGCGCACCATGTATATTGTGCACTGTCCTTGCCTCATAAAGAAAATAAATAAATGAATAAATAGATCAAATGGATAATGTTTTCAGATTTTATAGGCATCTAACTGTACAACATCTAATAACAAAATCAGCGAAGCAGAGTGTTGGCCAGAACAAACCCGAGTTGTGATAACAGACTGCATATACTATCCTCCTTTGGACTTCCTTTGTCAAATAATAACTTTGCATTTTTTATCCTACCTTTAATTCACAAGTTCACCTCACAGAAACGACAGTGCTCGTGGACAGACATGTTCACTCTCCGCTTTGCTGTTGTGCCTGTGATTATTTGGACACCACTGAGCGTTCCGGCGCTGGTTAAATCAAATCGAGTGAACGAATCCTAACACTGCGAGGACAGACGGTTTCCACAAAGTGAAACCATCTGGTGAATCAGACTACCTGCCCAATAGTATTTAAGCAAAATTTTGCTTTCCTCAAAGTAGATATACTGTACGATGTATAAGCAGCTTTTGAGGTCAAAATCAGTCAGCTGCACTGTCTACATCAGAGAATCAGGAAGTACACTGTTAGCATGCTAGTTGTTGTCAGCAATAAACATGATTTGCTGATTAGTTTAGAACAGATGCTCATCTGTCAGAGTGTACATCTATTTTAATTAGAACTGGTCTAAAGAATGATGATCTCATCTGAAACCTAGAAATTTAACACAAAGCCAAATAAAACTCCATGTGATTGAAGACAGAAATCACAAGCAGAATTATTTTCATTTTCCTTTTATTCATTCATATTCATATTCTTTACTTTTACCAAATCATGCCTCCAACACGCACATTTGTTTTGTACTGTTTCGTCTGATTTGAGTCTGTGTTGTGGCATAAAGTTTCATCAGTTTATCATTATGGAGGTAAAATTGCTGGTTGTATTTTATCTGTGAGACGTGAAGCTTTGAGAAAACATGCTCAGACTTAGACAAACTCCACTGATCCACAAGGGAAATTGTTTGGCACAGTAGCTCACACATCAATACAACAATATAAAAAAAAAAAATTATAATAACAAAAATAGCAATAGACTGGGGTCAAATAAGGCATAATTACATAAATGTACCAGTATACGTACACAGCAAAAACTGGAGGATTAAAATTTCAGGGTTCAGAGTTACTTTTAACACAAAAAGTGTTATTTTAACTATTTGAAAGTTAAATGATGGTTTGAGTTGGGGTTCTTTGCCAGAGTTGAAGTTAACTCAACTTCCACTAGTGTTCATTCACCTTTCCTTATTGTTAGTGACCAGTTTGAAGCAGTTTTGTACATAATTTCATCTTAAATTAACTAAAATAAAGGGTAAAAATAAAAACACCTCTGTGTGTTTTTAGCTAAATCAGGATAACCCTACAAAGTTTTATCCATTTACTCTTAAAACGTTAATATAACTCTTGATTTTGGGGTTCAACAGGAACTTAGGTTCAGTGTTACTTAATTAACATTTCCAAAAATGTTAAATTAACTCCAGAACAGATTGAACTCATATAAACCCTGAGAAAATTTAAAACATCGATTCCCGAGAGTAAATTTTTAACACTGCACATTTTGCTGTGTACAAGTAAAAATAAAATATATAAAATCCATCCATCTTCTCCCGCTTAATCCAGCTGGGTCACCAATCCTCATAGCACCTGCCCCCCCCTATGAACCCCTCTGCAGGTGGTGAGCCCACAGGAGGGTGGACAACATGGTCCTTGATGTTAGTTCATAGGGGTGCTGGCATGTTTTGAGTTGGGGGAAACCGGAGTACCTGGAAGAAACCCATCCAGACACGGGGAGAACATGCAAACTCCACACAGAAAGGCCCGGGCGGGATCAAACCCGCAACCTTCTTGCTGTGAGGCCTGAGTGTTGCCACTCAGCCACCGTGCCGCGGTGGCTGAGTGCCGCGGTGGCTGAGTGCCGCGGTGGCTGAGTGGCCATTATAAATAGTAATACAAATATATCCCAGCTATAAGAGGTCATAACAGTGCAAAGATTAAATAATGATTGACAGGACATAGGGGTATCTGTTACATAAGGGTGAGTTATACAGTTGTACGGAGTATTATCAGTTACATAAGGGTGAGTTGTACAGTTGTACGGAGTATTATCAGTTACATAAGGGTGAGTTGTGCAGTTGTAGGGAGTATTATCTGTTACATAAGGGTGAGTTGTACAGTTGTACGGAGTATTATCAGTTACATAAGGGTGAGTTGTGCAGTTGTAGGGAGTATTATCTGTTACATAAGGGTGAGTTGTACAGTTGTACGGAGTATTATCAGTTACATAAGGGTGAGTTGTACAGTTGTACGGAGTATTATTTGTTACATAAGGATGAGTTGTACAGTTGTACAGAGTATTATCAGTTACATAAGGGTGAGTTGTACAGTTGTACGGAGTATTATCAGTTACATAAGGGTGAGTTGTACAGTTGTAGGGAGGATTATCTGTTACATTAGGATGAGTTGTACAGTTGTATGGAGTATTATCAGTTACATAAGGGTGAGTTGTACAGTTGTAGGGAGTATTATTTGTTACATAAGGATGAGTTGTACAGTTGTACGGAGTATTATCAGTTACATAAGGGTGAGTTGTACAGTTGTACGGAGTATTATCAGTTACATAAGGGTGAGTTGTACAGTTGTAGGGAGTATTATCTGTTATATAAGGGTGAGTTGTTGTACAGTTGTAGGGAGTATTATCTGTTACATAAGGGTGAGTTGTTGTGAAGCTGTAGGGAGTATGGTATAAATGTAGTCCTGTATCTCTCTTCACAGCTCAAATCAGAAGGAACAAATAATCTATCAGAGGCTCTGTTTGTTTAGTATCCTGCAAAAGCCACATCCAGATGAACTCACAGATATTTCAAGAATCCATCTCCTTGCACATTGGGAACTGTAATTGAATAAATATAAGGTAGAGCTGTTTAATGTCATACTGTGGAACATTCTTGAAAGAGCAATGACATATCCATAAATCAATCAATTAATTAAATACTTTCCCACTTTAACTGTAGGCTTTTAACTGTATGTTTTAATCGTATTTAATTTGTTTATGTTGTTGTAAGGCGATCATGAGTGCCCCGAAAGACGCCTAATAAATAAAATGTATTATTATTCTTATTATAGACAAAAACAGAAGACAGACCCCCTAAACCAAGAGTGATTGGGGGTCTTTAAAGTGAAGAGACATTATGTAAGATCTGACAAAGCCCCACGTCAAAGGACTGCAATTCCACCTAACCCGAACATCACAGCTCTCACTCACCGCTCACCATGGCAACAAAAGAGACATGGCTTCATCCTGATTGCATTCATCCAAGTGAATATTCTTGCACTGGGAGTTTTTTTTCTTTCTTTTTTTAACAATTTACATAAAGCATTTCTCTAAATCCCTTTGCAAATACCAGGGGCCGATATTGGTCATGCTTCATTTTCTCCCTCCACTTGAGATTCACCGCTTTTATTGTCACTGATTAGAAGGATAGGAGTGGGTTAATATAAGCTTTTTCTTCTTCCCACTCCTTTTCGAGAAATGTGCTTTTCTGTTGTTTACAATGAGTATGTAGTAGGTGTATAATTAGTGTTTCTCTCTTGGCACAAACTCAAAATAAAAAACAATTAGTCAAACAATCATCTATAGGTCTCAGACTATAGATGGAAATTAGAAGTAGTGCTGCAACCTGGTACAATGCCAAAACGAATCCTTAGGAGCTTTTACTGATGTTATAATGTGGTTATCAATATCAAAAACATACCTAGAGTTATGTTTTGTTTCATTCACACATGTTTGAGTAATCTTGGTTTATTAGTCTGTTTACATCTCTAAATCCAATCCAACTTTATTTGCTCAGCACATTACAGCAGTCAAGACGTGTAGAGATAAAAGCATGGATCACCCACTCCAGATCACTAAAAGATAAAACCGGTTTGAGTCTGGATAAAAACCACAGGCAATAAAAACTGGATTTAACCACTTAACACAGTGGGACATAACACAACCTTTAACTGCCCAACAATTTTTGAGTGTTCCGGAAATGCCACAAAATGTCCAAAATAAGCCAATGGACTTAACTCTATAGTCAAATTAAAATTTCAATTCAATTCAATTCAATTCAATTTATTTTGTAGCGCCCAAAATTGCAACAACAGTTGCCTCTAAGGGCGTTCCAAGATATGGATGAGTAAAACATACACACAGACATATCAAAACAAGAAAAAAACAACATTCATGTAAAGCAGCAAACGAAACATTGTCCAGTCATGCCCTGTCCTTAGACCCTCCTTCTCAGCAAGGAAAAACTCCAAAAAACCCAGGGTCCTGGGAAAAAGAAGAAACCTCAGGGAGAACTACAGTGAAGGAGGGATCCACTCCCATGGACGGACAGGCTATAGATGTCCAGGCCCGTGGGCCAGTTCGGTATGGCCGCAGCTACCCAGGTGGGGAAGGAGCCGGGCGAGGAGGGGGAGGCCGGGCGAGGAGGAAGAGGAGCCGGGCGAAGAGGAGGAGCCGGGCGAGGAAGAGGAGATGGGTCCAGCTGCCATCAGGCGTCTGAAAGAGTTACACTCCACAGGGGGAGTGGGACAGGGGACAACATGTGAATAGCAATGAACGAGCTACAGATGAGAACATAGTAAGTGATGCTGATGAGAAAATAGGAGGAAACAGAGGACAGTGCTCAGGTTGCCACACTTCCCCCAGCTTGTTATCTCCTGCGGCATCTTATCTTAGTAACATCAACTAAGTAACCTGGTCATAAGCTATTCCGAAGAGGAAGGTTTTAAGCCTGGTCTTAAATAAAGAGACTGTGGGTGCCTGTTTTGACATCAACAGGGAGTTGATTCCATAACACAGGAGCTTGGTAACTGAAGGCTCTCCCCCCCACTGTACTTTTAGACACTCTAGGAACCACTAATAATCCTGCATTCTGAGAGCGAAGTGCTCTATTTGGCTGATAGGGGACAATGGCATCCTGAAGATATGATGGGGCCATATTGTTTAAGGCTTTGTATGTCAGGAGGAGAACTTTGAATTTAATTCTAAACTCGACAGGAAGCCAGTGCAGTGATTTTAACACAGGACTGATGTGATCACGTCTTTTAGTTCCTGTTAGGACTCTGGCCGCTTCTGGAAGATTCTTAAAGTACCTTTAGCGCAGACGGTGAGCAGAGAATTACAGTAATCTAGTCTGGATGTAACAAATGCATGGATAAGTTTTTCTGCATCATTTTTAGGCAAAATATTTCTGATTTTAGTTATGTTTTGCAGGTGAAAATATGCAGTTTTACAAGCTTGGTTTATATGAGCTGTGAATGAGAGGTTTTGGTCAAATACGACTCCAAGGTTTTTTACAGTAGAGCTAGAGGCTATACTCACATTGTCAAGTGAGATTATCTGGTCTGACAGAGAATTTCTCTGACCTTTAGGACCGACAACAATGACCTCTGTTTTTTCAGGATTTAAGAGCAGGTAATTCAGGGTCATCCAGGTTTTTATGTCCTTCACACAGGCACTGAGCTTATCGATTTGATCGGTCTGATTTGGTTTCATTGATAAGTACAGCTGAGTGTCATCAGCATAGCAGTGGAAATTAATGCCATGTTTTCTGATAATGTTACCTAATGGCAACATATACAGAGTAAACAGGATTGGACCAAGCACAGATCCTTGTGGAACACCGCAAGCTACTTTAGAGCAGGGAGAGGTGCACTGGTTTACACTAACAAACTGGTACCTATCTGATAGATAGGATTTAAACCATTTGAGGGCGGTCCCTCTGACACCTATGTCACATTCTAACCTCTGCAGTAGAATGTTGTGATCAATGGTGTCAAACGCTGCACTGAGGTCCAGTAGGACCAGGACTGAAGCCAGCCCGTTATCAGCAGCTAGTAGCAAATCATTTGTCACTTTAAGCAGAGCAGTTTCTGTGCTGTGGTGAGCTCTGAAACCAGACTGAAATTTTTCATACAAATTATTGCCCTGCAGATGGTGACAAAGCTGTTTCACCACAACTCGTTCCAGAATCTTTGAGAGAAATGGAAGATTCGAAATAGGTCTGTAGTTAGCTAGTTCATCAGGATTTAAGCTAGGTTTTTTCAAAAGCGGTTTAATTACAGCATATTTAAAGGACTGAGTTACATAGCCATTTTCTAATGACTTATTTATTATGTTATGGATGGAACCTATTATTAGGTGGAGAGCTTCTTTGAGGAGTTTGACTGGAATAGGGTCGAGCAAACAAGTTGATGGTTTGGACGACATGATGACTGAGGTAATCTCCGCCTCATCGACAGGAGTAAATTTGTCTAACGCTGTTAGAGGATTTATGTGGGATATTGGTGTTACTGACTGGATTTGCTGAATTTGCTCGGGGCTAATTTTTGGAGTGGCTTCGTTGATCTTGTCTCTAATGGTTGTAATTTTGTAATCGAAGAATTCAAGAAAGTTATCACAACTGAACTTCGAAGGGAGAAGAGACTCAGGGAGTTTGTCAGCCTGGCTACAGTGCTGAACAGAAATCTGGGGTTGCTTTTGTTTACTTCTATTAGGTTTGAATAGTATCTGGTTTGTGCTTTTCGCAGAGTGGCCTTATAAGAGAGCAGGCAGAGCTTCCATGCCTTCAGAGACTGCTCGGAGCGCGAGCGGCGCCAGAGCTTCTCTGTGCGTCTTACGTGTTGTTTGAGTGATCGCAATTCTGGAGTATACCAAGGAGCCGGAGGTCTTGGTTTAATGCTTTTCTGTTTTAGCGGAGCTGCAACATCGAGAGCAGATTTTAAGGTAAGCATTGTCCTATCAACAAACTGATCCATGATAATTGGATTAAAGTTTTTCTCATTGTCACATGGCATATCATTTAATACTGGCTCGATTATTTCTTTGAACTCGGCTACCGATTTTTCTGATATTGTTCTTTTCATTATAGTTTTCTCCTGCCGAGCTGGATAGTCTTTTAGTATGAATTGAAAGGTAATTAAAAAATGGTCAGAGAGTATAGGGTTTTGAGGAATTATAATTAAATCATTAATCTCAATACCATAAATTAGGACGAGGTCAAGAGTGTGATAGTGACAGTGAGTCGGCTTGTTCACACTCTGGGTAAAACCGATCCCATCCAGGAGAGCACCAAAAGCACTGCTGAGGCACTCACTGCTGTTATCAACATGAATGTTGAAATCTCCAACTATAACAATCCTTTCCCATTCCAAAACTAAACTTGAAATAAAGTCAGAAAACTCTGTCAGAAACTCGGCATATGGACCAGGAGGTCGGTAGATTGTTATGAATATAACAGCTTTTTGGTTTTTCCAGTTGGTGCACGTAATAGATAGTGTGAGGCTTTCAAAGGAGCGGAATGTATAATTAGATTTGAGGCTGAGAATTAGGCTGGAGTGAGAAATGACCCCGTGCTCCCGTGTGACCGAGCTCCTCACCCTATCTCTAAGGAAGCGCCCAGCCACTCTGCGGAGGAAACTAATTTCGGCTGCTTGTATCCGCGATCTTGTCCTTTCAGTCACTACCCAAAGCTCATAACCATAGGTGAGGGTAGGAACGTAGATTGACCGGTAAATCGAGAGCTTCGCCTTTTGGCTCAGCTCCCTCTTCACCACAACGGCCCAATGCAGCGACTGCATCACTGCCGATGCTGCACCGATCCGCCTGTCAATCTCACACTCCATCCTCCCCTCACTCGTGAGCAAGACCCCAAGATACTTGAACTCCTCCACTTGAGGCAGAGACTCCCCACCCACCCGGAGAGGGCAATCCACCTTTTTCCGGCTGAGAACCATGGCCTCGGATTTGGAACAGCTGATTCTCATCCCAGCCGCTTCACACTCGGCTGCAAACCACCCCGGTGCACGATGCAGGTCCTGGTTCGATGAAGCCAACAGGACAACATCATCTGCAAAAAGCAGCGATGAAATCTTGTGGTTCCCAAACCGGACCCCCTCCGGCCCCTGGCTGCGTCTAGAAATTCTGTCCATAAATACAATGAACAGAACCGGTGACAAAGGGCAGCCCTGACGGAGTCCAACATGCTCCGGGAACAGGTCTGACTCACTGCCGGCAATGCAAACACAGCTCCTGCTCCGGTCATACAGGGACCGGACAGCCCTTAGCAAAGGGCCCCGGACCCAATACTCCCGGAGCACCCCCCACAGGGCATTACGAGGGACACGGTTGAATGCCTTTTCCAAGTCCACAAAACACATGTGGACTGGTTGGGCAAACTCCCATGAACCCTTGAGCACCTGATGGAGGGTGTAGAACTGGTACAGTGTTCCACGACCAGGCCGAAAACCACACTGCTCCTCTTGAATCTGAGGTTCGACTATCGGCCGAACTCTCCTCTCCAGTACCCTGGCATAGACTTTATCGGGGAGGCTGAGGAGTGTGATTCACCTGTAGTTGGAACACACCCTCCGGTCCCCCTTTTTATACAGAGGGACCACCACCCCGGTCTGCCAGTCCAGAGGTACTGTTCCCAACCGCCACGGGATGTTGTAGAGACATGTCAGCCAAGACAGCCCCACAACACCCAGAGACTTAAGGTTCTCAGGACGGATCTCATCCACCCCCGGAGCCTTGCCACCAAGGAGCTTTCCGACCACCTCAGTGACTTCGGCCAGGGTGATGGATGAGTCCGCCTCTGGGTCCCCAGCCTCTGCCTCCTCTTCAGAGGATGTGAGGGATTGAGAAGATCCCCAAAGTATTCCTTCCACCGCCCGACAACATCCTCAGTCGAGGTCAACAGCCCTCCCCCCACACTGTAAACAGTGTTGATGGAGCACCGCTTCCCCCTCCTGAGGCGCCGGACGGTTTGCCAGAATTTCCTTGGGGCCATCCGATAGTCCTCCTCCATGGCCTCCCCAAACTCCTCCCAGACCCGAGTTTTTGCCTCTGCCACCGCCCGAGCTGCAGCACGCTTTACCTGTCAGCTGCCTCAGGAGTCCCCCGGGCCAATAGGGCCCGGTAGGACTCCTTCTTCAGCTTGACAGCATCCCTTACTTCCGGTGTCCACCACCGGGTTTGGGGATTGCCATTGCGACAGGCACCGAATACCTTACGGCCACAGCTACGAACGGCCGCATTGACAATGGAGGCCGAGAACGAAGCCCACTCGGGCTCCATGTCCCCAGCCTCCCCCGGGATCTGGGAGAAGCTCTCCCGGATGTGTGAGTTGAAGGCCGCACTGACAGAGGGTTCTGCCAGACATTCCCAACAGACCCTCATGATACGCTTGGGCCTGCCAGGTCTTTCCGGCTTCCTCCTCCGCCAGCGAACCCAACTCATCACCAGGTGGTGATCAGTTGACAGCTCTGCCCCTCTCTTCACTCGAGTGTCCAAGACACACGGCCGGAGGTCAGGTGACACGACAACAAAGTCGATCTTCGACCTCCGGCCTAGGGAGTCCTGGTGCCACGTGCACTGATGGACCCCCTTGTGCTCGAACATGGTGTTCGTTATGGACAAACTGTGACTAGCACAGAAGTCCAATAACAGAACACCGCTCAGGTTCAGATCGGGGAGGCCGTTCCTCCCAATCACCCCTCTCCAAGCGTCACTGTCGTTGCCCACATTGAAGTCCCCCAGTAAAACAACGGAGTCCCCAGTCGGTGCACTGTCCAGTACCCCTCCCAGAGACTCCAAGAAGGCCGGGTACTCTGCACTGCTGTTCGGCCCGTAGGCCGACATCCACAGTGAGAGACCTGTCCCCGACCCGAAGGCGCAGGGACGCGACTCTCTCGTTCACCGGGGTGAACTCCAACACGCAGCGGCTGAGCTGAGGGGCCATGAGCAGGCCCACACCAGCTCGCCGCTGCTCCCCGCGGCCAACGCCAGAGGATTCCAGAGCCCAAGCTGTGCGTGGAGGTGAGGCTGACTATATCTAGCCGGTAACGCTCAACCTCCTGCAGAAGCTCAGGCTCCTTCCCCCCCAGCGAGGTGACATTCCATGTCCCCAGAGCTAGTCTCCATGTCCGGAGATCCGGTCGCCGAGGCCCCCGCCTTCGACTGCCACCCAGATCTCTCTGCACCCGGCCCCTATGGCTCCTCCTGCGGATGGTGGGTCCAGGGGAGGAGTCTGTGCACATTTTTTGAAATGATATCAGAAAAATATTTTGTCTGTTCAATCTTCACGTTTTTTAATAGCTTCTCCACTTATGTTTAAGAATATCTTTAGAAGCGACAAGACTATCCTTTCTAAAGATCAAAATGCTCTGTTCCAGCTTGTGAAGTCATGTCGTAGTAGTTTTCAAGTTAACAGCTCCTTTTACCTTTACCTTTCAGTAGAGATCTTACTGATTCCAGGGCTGAAATTATCTTTATAATTCTAGTGAAGTTGTATGGAGTTTAAACAGTGGAGCACATGAAATCACAAGGTGGAAGAGAGATCACAGCCTAAATATGCCTGTTTTTGATGAGGAAACATAGATCAGAAAATATGGTATGGATGTGGGCCCTTTAAATAAATAAACTAAAATTAAATTGTGTTAAAATTCTACTTAACTTGTACAAGTGTTGACATTTGACAACTTGGTCCCACAGTGCAAAGCGACTGTACTTTATATAGTCGTATATGTGATGATGTCTTTATCACAGGGGAGTTCAATTATGGGCTTGTCCGTTCTGCTATCCTTCGATTTGCTACAGTCTTATTATATAGAACGGTGTTATCGTTTACACCACCAGCAGAGGGCATTAGTTGGGTTTGCCACTCAAGCTGCTCAATGCAAGGACATGGTTTACACTTTATATTCATATCATTTCAACATTTCTACATTTTGGGAGAGTAGTAGTAGTAGTAAAAGTAGTAGTACTAGTGGTTGTAGTAGTCGTAGTAATAGTGTACCCATACCCATATAATATTTCTACACATATGTTTGGAAAAGGAGCAGTAGTAGTAGTAGTAGTAGTAGTAGTAGTAGTAGTAGTGGTGATGGTGGTTGTAATAGTAGTAGTAGTAGTAGTCATAGTCGTGGTTGTAGTAATAGTAGTGGTAATGGTTGTAATAGTTGTAGTAGTAGTTGTAGTAGTGGTGGTAGTGGCTGTAGTAGTAGTAGTAGTAGCAGTAGTAGCAGAAGCAGTAGTAGTAGTAGTAGTAGTAGTAGTTGTAGTAGTAGTAGTTGTAGTAGTAGTAGTAGTTGTTGTAGTAGTAGCAGTAGTAGCAGTAGCAGTAGTAGTTGTAATAGTAGTAGTAGCAGTAGCAGTAGCAGCAGAAGTAGTAGAAATAGTAGCAGGAATAGTAGCAGTAGTAGTAGCAGTAGTAGTAGTAGCAGTAGTAGTAGTATTAGTAGTAGTAGCAGTAGCAGAAGCAGTAGTAGTAATAGTAGCAATAGTAGTAATAGTAGCAACAGTAGTAGTAGTAGTAGTAGTAGTCGTAGTAGTAGCAGTAGTAGTAGTAGTAGCAGTAGTAGTAGTAGTAGCAGTAGTAGTAATAATAATAGCAGTAGTAGTAGTAGTACTAGTAGTA
>CM068362.1:12665721-12984278 GCA_034769755.1 Odontamblyopus lacepedii
CCTTTATTAAAAAAGGAATGAATTTCTTCTTCCGTAGAGCGGTATACGTTAAAATTTGTATTTCTCTTAAAACTACACGCATTCGCCAGGGCATTGATTGCTTCCTCGTTATTTATTATTGCTGCAAATAAATTTCTTGCAGACTCGCTCATGCTGACAATGGTAGGTAGGCTACAAAATGAAAGAAACAAAAGATGGCGCCAGTGCCGTGATGACGTCGTTTTCAGGTTTCATTCAATATATTCAAGCATTCATTCAATATATTCAAGTTTCATTCAATATATTCAAGCGTTCATTCAATATATTCAAGTTTCATTCCATATATTCAAACTTTCATTCCATATATTCAAGTTTCATTCCATATATTCAAACTTTCATTCCATATATTCAAGTTTCATTCCATATATTCAAACTTTCATTTCATATATTCAAGTTTCATTCCATATATTCAAACTTTCATTCCATATATTCAAGTTTCATTCAATATATTCAAGTTTCATTCAAAATATTCAAGCGTTCATTCAATATATTCAAGCATTCATTCCATATATTCAAGTTTCATTCCATATATTCAAGTTTCATTCCATATATTCAAACTTTCATTCCATATATTCAAGTTTCATTCCATATATTCAAACTTTCATTCCATATATTCAAGTTTCATTCCATATATTTAAACTTTCATTCCATATATTCAAGTTTCATTCCATATATTCAAGCGTTCATTCAATATATTCAAGCATTCATTCCATATATTCAAGTTTCATTCCATATATTCAAACTTTCATTCCATATATTCAAGTTTCATTCCATATATTCAAACTTTCATTCCATATATTCAAGTTTCATTCCATATATTTAAACTTTCATTCCATATATTCAAGTTTCATTCCATATATTCAAACTTTCATTCCATATATTCAAGTTTCATTCAATATATTCTTTAATTTCCTAAACGGCATGCCATAATATATATATATATATATATATGTAAGGACTTATTTAACTCATGGTGTTATTTATGGTGAGATTGTGTTTAAACTAGGGCTGTCAACATTAATGTGTTAACGCATGCGATTAATCACAAAAAAAATCACACTAATGTTTTTTTTTTATTAGGTCAGTGATCAGGTCTATCCATACGCGACTTTAGATAAAACTAAGGTAGTTTGCAAATATTGCAGCAATGAACTCTCTTTCCACAGAAGCACAACAAGTTTAAAATACCATCTTAAAGTAAAACACGTGTTTGATTCAGCTGCAGCAACAACGCTACTTGTACCAACAACAAGCCGAGCACGATCAACAATGTTGGCGGAGTTCACCCATGGCAATGTTGTCAGCAAAACTACCAGCAATAGAATAATGTCAGTAATATAACTTTTTGAAAATAAAGTGCATTTTTGTCGAAATATTTTGGTCTTTTTTTGAAAAATAATTAACTGCGATCAATCATGATTAATCAAAATTCTAAAGTGTGATTAATCTGATTAAAAAAATAATCGTTTGACAGCACTAGTTAAAACAAAGGCCAAATTAAAGTTTAATTTGAGTAACAGAGCTCAGACAGAGCAGTGCCTCTAGTCAGCTTCATCCCCTCAATTATCTTAGTCTGTTTAGACCTCCAAAGCTCAAAATGCTCTGTTCCACCTTGGGATGTCATATGTCAACTTAGCAGCTATTTTTTCCTTTTTGTTAAATAGAGATGGACAATTCCAGGTCTGAAATTATCCAAATGATTCTCGTGAAGGTGTATGGAGTTTAAAAACATAGTGGCACACGTCTTGTATGACATCAAGGTGGAGCAGACATTTTAAGAGAAGAACTCAACCTAAATATGCAGGGTTTGCATGTTAAGCATGTGTGAATGAAACAAAACACAACTCCAGGTCTGTTTGTGATGAGGAAACAACATAATAACAGAAAACAGTGTAATACGAGCCCTTCAACTGATTATCTTTTCCCCTCCTGGTTCGTGCAGAGATGAAAGTGGTGCGTTTGTCTGGGGGGCTGGACCACTGCTCGGGGACAGTAGAGATCCATCGTAATGGGACATGGGGGACCGTCTGTGACAACTGCTGGAACAGAGACCTGGCCTCCATGATCTGCTCCATGCTCCAGTGTGACTCGAATCCCGAAATCTTCTCCCGGTTCAGCCCAGCTCTGAGTCACAACCCTGGGCCTCTGTACTATTACGACTGCCCCTCGGACGCCAGCACATTGTGGGACTGCATGGAGTTAATCAACAAGCCACACTTATGCAAATATAGCAACGCAGCGGGGGTCGTATGCAACGGTAAGGAATAGAGATAGACTGATATATGAGCGTAGGGACTATTGGCCTTAAATATTCAGCACAGGCCGGTATTTTATTTTGGCTGCATAAAGAGTACACACGAAGCTTTATTTGAACAAGTTATAACTGCACAAAACAACATTACACAGCTCTCTTAAAGGTTTGTGGTAACAAAAGGGCTGTGAGTGAGTTTGTAGTACACTGCAAATTTCTCAAGATTCTAAAACTTATATCAGGTTTTTCATCTTGTTTTCAGATTTATTATCTACTTACTAGTTCTGAGACTGCTTAATTCTAGTCTAGAAGTCTTTTATTTTAGGATAACATATCAAGCCAAATTATCTGTCCATGCAGCAAGATAATTTCACTACTTTTAAGTCATTTTCTGATAGATTCACATGTTTATATCTTAAATTTACATTTTTTAATAATCAAAATCAGTTATTTCATCATGTAATCTGCACTAAAACGGAGCAAAAGATCATGGTATATGTAGTTCTATCTGTATTTTAGCTGTTGCTGCAACATAACAATGAATTTAATCAGAGACTCTATATACTGTGATTGGCCACGGTATTATTGTCAGACTTTTGACAATACAACACGATATTTTGATTATTATTGCATCCCCACTATTTTATTGATCACCTCTACTTGTATCCACATGTTATGTTGTTTTAGGTTCCCTTGGGTTTCCAGTCCCCACGACAGTCGAATACAATACAATAACTACTGAGGTTACAGGTAAAACACAATGTCAGCGTTGAATGAAAATGTACTGACCTACAATGACTTAAATTGAAATATGAACCTTATATAATGTCTTCAGAGGTTACCACGGTGCTGCTGATGGACTCCTCTCCTCTGCTTCCTCTCCCGCTCCTCTTGCTCACCTCAGTGTCTCTGCTCCTGTTGGTTTTTCTCATCGTGAACACTGTGCTCTGCTGCCACTACAAGAGCCGCCATGGTATGTGGAAAAAATTGTACTAAATAAATAAATGAAAGAAATAATAAAAGAAACACAAAAACGATTCAAAACATAAATTTTGGGGGATTTTGAGGTGATCTCAAAATAGAAACAGAATCTGGCTCATTGGAAACTCTGATATACTGTACTGCCACTGTTTAAAAACACGTTTAAAGGTGCACTATGTAATTTTTCTGGTTAAGGGTTTGCCAGATATTCCGAGGTATTTACAATAAAACACTTTACTGAGTAAATTCTTACAGGGAAGTTGAGAGGGGGGCAAAGGGGTCTGTTGTTCAGGCCCCCAGGGTCTTAGGGGCCCAGAATTGGACTCTTTTCGTATCAGTTTATATTACAGCTGGGCCCATGTGAGTTTTTTCTTTCCTGGATCCCCAAATTTTTGAACAGTCTGCATCTATAATAAATAAGTTTAAAGCCATAGTGTAGAATATTTCAGGCAACAGTCAGAGTAATAATCAAATATCAGTTGCTTTTATATTTGAGTTAATAATATAAATTAATTGGTGTAGCTGGTCCATTTTTGGGGCCCTAAAACCCTGAGGTCCGGGGCAGCAGACCCTTTGTCCCCGTGTATATGGCTGTACATTTATGTGATGTTTTCTTGACAGCGTTCATGGTTCAGCAGTCGCACAAGAGTCAGTCCAAGTCAAGGCAACGTCGCAGCAGTTTCAAAGACTCTGTGGACCTCACCAAAGTCTCCACTAACCCCGTCCCTGACCACGGTAAACTACTTTAACTGTCACTGTTTTTGTACCCTGCTGAAATGTTTATTAAAGTTAAGTTAAGTTAATATTAAAGGTGAATTATGTAACTTTTCTGATGGAGGGTGCGACAGCGGCTTGTCTCCATGGAAATAGCTTTGCAAGATCATCAGTATTTCAGCAAACATATCTATTTCCACAGAGACAAGCAGGTGATGCTACCAGGCCAAGTTATAGGTCAGATCTGTGGAGAGGTGTGATCTCTTGGATTGGAATAAATGTAAAATATTTGAACGCCTTTGTGGAATAGAGTTTGTGAAATAGTCTAATTGTTGTTTTGTTTTTGCACTTGCAATTGGAATTGCAAAATTTGTATATGTTTTTATTTGTTTATTTATTTTACAGAAAACATTTGCATTAACTAAAACAAGAATCACGTGTTTCAAAACATGTTTGTATAGGTTGAAACGACAGCATTAACTTCTTTCATAAAATGTATATTTGGTTGTTTCTATTCTAATTTTATTACCTATTGAAATTTGGAATTGCACTAATCTGCACAATCGGCATTTAATCTACATTCCAAGTAAACAATAACATCTCTATGGAGACAAGCAGATGATGCACGTCCCCCAGAAAAGTTACACAGTGCACCTTTACAGGCCATCGCATTAGTGATCTGATAAAGTGTTTTTGTGTCTCAAGCCTTCTCCAAGAGCCCTGTTTGGATGCAGCTTAGTCTTGACTCTCCAGTAGAAAAAGACTCTTATGCACCATCCTTTTCCACATTTCACAGTGAGCCATGTTCCTTTATTTACTCCCCGTTTATTTATAACATACAGGAAAATCTGGGGTTTCAAGGATTTTCACAATATAGTCAAAGTAGCCAATTTAATGTTTGCAATCTCAACAAATCACAGAGGATGCAGTAGGCTCTGTGTGCAGCAGCATGCTAGTCAGAGTTTCAAAGCTAAGTCACTTTTATTCAAATCTACAATGAAATAAATAACCTATTAAAATTTCAATTAAGTAAAGTAAGAAGTAGTGACGCTAACACTGTGGCTGCCGGACACTGTTGTGCACAGAGCCTATTATTAATGTAATGTCATGTGTAAAACCTGCTGTAATTAGACCTCTACAAACATGTACTGAAAGAAATGTGATTCTTGTTTTAGTTTAGTAGTTCAGTCTTCTCTCAAATGCTCCTTGAGTCTAAAATGTGCACTGTAAACTGAATTCAGACTTTGAAACATGAATCTGGACTTTAACTACGGTTTTAATAGGCTTAATAAAGTATGAAGAAAGACTTCATTTCAATTCATAATGAACACATTTTCAGACAGAAAAATAACTCAGGGCGAACCACCTTTGGACAGCCAATTAGCTCTTACAAGAAACTCATGGCTCATGGTTGAAATAAACTAAATGTTTTATAATTAGATTAGGCAGCATCTGCTCTAAGTTCCGCTTTTACAATGTACAGAATTTACTTATTTATGAGAAAAAGTTGGGTACTTTAGCTTGAATTAAGTACCGGTAGTCACTAAACCTAAATAAACTAGTCACTAATCGTTAATGAACTATTTATTTATGAAATGTGAATATTTGTTATGAATTAAGCTTTATTAAGTTGAATTAAGGTGCTGTAAAGTAAAGTATAGTAATCCAAGTATTTTTCTTACTTATTTTTTAAGCACAAAATTGAAATAATAATATGTGAAAAACATTTCGATATCTTCTTGCTCAGTTGCTTCTTCAGATGGATTGCTTATCTCTGGTGCAGGGCGCTGTGGTTGTAGTTTGCAGTGTTTTGCATAGTGCAGCTCCAAGTTTTGCAGTGTGCAGGGCATGTGTGACTTCAGTTTATTCATTTTCTGCAGATTCTCAGAGACACCGAGCTGACAGGAATCCTTTGATGAGACCTTCGGGTTTAGACCACCTCCATGAAGAAGGTGCAGTAGTGTAAAAATATCATGAAAATTATAGTTTTTTTAAAAGGGCCTATATTACACAAAATTGACCCTTGTGAGGTTTAAAGAACATTTCAGCCAAAGCGATAACATCTCCATGGAGACAAGTAAGTGGCAGAACCTCCACCAAAAAAGTTACATAATGCATCTTTAAATATAAGACCTTAATTTAATATCTCTAGGATCATGTTCTGTAATTTTGTGAACATTGGACAATTTGTAAGAATTTGAAATACAAACATTTTCAGATTTCTACTTTTTTTTCTTTCATTTTTAAAAAGGCCCTTATTACACTTTTTTTTTTTAATCTGTTATCATAATCACAAACATACCTGGAGTTGTGTTTTGTTTCATTCACACATGTTTAACGCACAAATCCTGCATATTTAGTCTGAGTTCTTATCTCAACTCCAGCTATGTTTTTGAGGAGGAAACAACATTATAACATGGCTTAAAATTAATGACACAAAACATGTCTATTCCCATATTATTAGCCACAAAACCATCTCTAACTGAATAAATGCCAGATAGATAAATGTAATACCATACTGGAGAATATTCCAGCAATGAAAAAAAGCTTCATAGAGACATGACCCTCCACCAGAAAAGTTACATAGTACACCTTTAAATATAAGGCCCAAACTTGTCTGTCTGGGATCATTATATTTAGAAAATTAATTTGTCTTTTTATATAGAAACTTGTTTTTATATAGAAACTTTTTATCTAGAAAACACAAACTTGTCTGTCTGAGATCCTGTTCATTAGTCTTGTAAACGTTGGATGATTTTTTTTGGACACAATCAGAAACGTTTGTGCATTTTCGATTTTAGATATATTCACTTCTAACAGTATGGAGACTCATATCTGATGCATCTGTTGTATGTTTTGGCAGCCTCTGAGCCCATTCATGGAGCAGTGACGAGCTATAATGGAGCGGACTTCAGACTAAAGTCACAAACCTACGACTCCTTTGACGAGTCCAGCACCTCGTCCGAAGAAACCTATAAAAACACAACCCCCCTCTTCCCACCCCCGCCCTGTAAGTCACTGTTTAAATTGTCATTATTGTTGTGAAGGTTTAATTTAAAGGGTTTATATTACGTTATTTTCTGATCTATGTTATAATGTTTCTTCATCACAAACATATCTGGAGTTGTGTTTTGTTTCATTCACACATGTTTAATGCACAAATCCTGCATATTGAGGCTATTAGAGTTCTTCTCTCAAACAGGACAGTGCACAGAAAACATTAGACTCAGAGAGAAAAGATGCTCTGTGCCAGATTTAGCTACAAGCTGCTTTCCATCTGCAGTCCTTGAGCAGGTACAAAATACATTAACAAAACTATTTACACATGAAAAATACTCAAATTCATTATCAGTAACATGCTCCAAAATGCACATTCACCAAACTCAGCATATTCATCCTCCAAAATACAATTCACTGGCAACGCCATCAAGACAAATGCCATAAGTCAAACACAATACATTTACATCTATAGTGCAATCAGTCAGAATGTTTAAATGTCTAAAGAAGCCTGATGTTGATGTCCTGTGGTAACACAGGAAGTGCTCCCCTGTGTTTTTAAACCCTATAGAGCTTCACTAAGAGCATTTAGATGATCCCAGCCTTGGAATTGCCAATCTCTACTGAACTAAAGGTAAAAGAAAACTGTTAACTTGAAAATTATCACTGGAGCAGGAGATGTAGACAGATTAATTTGCACCCTTAATAAAGGGTGCAAACAAAACAAAACACAACTCTAGGTATGTTTTTGAGGAGGTAAAATCATTCTAACATGGCCTTAAGTAAATTTTCTGTAATATAAGACCTTTAATTTAACCTCTTAAAATGAACAAATGTGTTTTCAGTTTTAGAGGATGAGGAGGAGGAGGACGGTCCGGTGTACAGCCCCGTGAGCCCAGAGACAGACACTTCTTCTGGGGAGGACTATGATGATGTGGCCTGTGCTTCAGAACCAGGAGTCTGATGGAGCATGAGCGAGTGTGAAAGGGAATAAGATGAGACTTTAAAGGGCCCATATTACACTATTTTCTGATCTGTGTTATAATGTTTCCTCATCAAAAACAGACCTGGATTTGTGTTTTGTTTCATTCACACATGTTTAACACACAAATCCTACATATTTAGGCTTCTTAGTTCTTCTCTCAAACTGAAAACACTCTGTTCCACATTGTGAGGTCACGTCAGCCCTGGAATTGCCAAACTTTAAAGTTATTTATTATTTTAACCTTGCTGAAACTTTTATTTAAAAAAAAAGACTGTAAAGATAATTTATGGTAATTTTTAGTGTCATGTGGAGTATAGACTTCTATTGAGGTAAACTTGGTAAACTTTAAAACTACCACTTAATGACATCACAAGGTGGAAAAGAGCTTTTTGAGCTTTGGCGATATATAGAACAGAGAGCCCAAAATTGCAGGATTACTCAAATTTCTGTGAATGAAACAAAACACAGCTCAGAGTATTTTTTTTTTGAGGGAACATTATAACACAACAAAAAGCTCACACAAGTCAATTTTGCGTAATATAGGACCTTTAAAATGTAATCTCCTAAAAACTGAATGTATCATCTCTGTTTATTTTTACAATATTCCCCTCTTGTTTTTGGTTAAACAATATTTCTGTACTCTGACAGTTTAAATGACAGTATTCAGTCTAGACACAAGGGGGCGCTCCAAGCTTGGAGTTTAAAGAAAGACGTTTTAATGGAAACTGAAACTGAAAAGATTTTATTCTAAACATAACTTTATCAGCTATCCTTTATCTGCTGTCCTCCTGTGGGCTCACCACTCACAGAGGGGTTCTTAGGGGGGGTCAGGTGCTATGAGAATTGGGCAGCACGCTGCCCCTGCGACCCAGCTGGATTAAGCGGGAGAAGATGGATGGATGGATAACTTTATCTGTGAAACTCGATTTACTGTTAGAAATAATAATACTGCGTGTAAATTATTGTGTAATATCATATAGCATAGTATAGTATTTTTATATAGAATAGGCAGATTTAATTTTTTACTCAGGTTAAAAATGTAATAATTGAGCAAAACAAATTATTCTTATTTCATACAACAACAGTTTGTTGGTATAACAATAATAAACCCAAAGAACAAAAACAGGAAAAAAGAAAGCTAAAACATTAAAACACAACACACTTTATCTCGATATTTTGACTTTGATACAATAAATGATTAAATAAACCTTTTTTGTCTTTTTACTGAAAACCACCTGAACAGAATCAGTATTTTTCCAACTTTGCTCTTGCTAAAAGTGTGAAGATGACACGTTACAAGCTGCCAAAACCATGAAAAGTAATTGACTAAGGGGATAAAAAGACGCAAGGAGCTTTGCAGAGATAAAAAATGTCTCTGTGAATCATATTTTTGCTTCAGATTGAGTCCAGAGCTTTGCATCGAGATAAACATGAGAATTACCAGCAGATCTCCTTACGAAACACAATCTCTTTCACATGGGTTCACCCTCTCACATACTTGGCCTGTATACACTATCCCTTTAAAAAAAACTCCACTGCAAAACCACATATTGCTTCTATTTTTAAAGTTAATACATACAGGTTATAGTATATTTATTTTGTAGTTTTGTTTTTTTACTTGTGTAGATTATTATTTTTGCTTCATAATGTTTTTATTGGTTTCAAGTTGTGGTAAAAGTACTCAATTTTGTAAAAGTACACATGCTGGAGAACAAAAATACTAACTTAAAAGTATCACATGAAAAATCTACTTAAGTAAAAGTATTAAAGTTAAAAATGTTCTTCAAGAGTAAAAAGTAGAAGTATTTTGTGCAGATTTTGTCATCTAATTAAGCCTAAAATGTTGTGATTTTGATAAAGATTTGTGTTGATTTTGATACAGAAACAATTGAGTTTAAAAAAAAAATTTTTTTTAGATAAGTAAAATATTATTTTACTTTTCAGTGCAGTTAGAAATGTAGTGCAGTAAAAGTAAAAAAAAAAATAGCCACTTTAAAATGCAGCCTACTTAAGGAAACAGATACCTAAAATTTATACTTAAGGACAGTACTTAATACTTTTACTTCTTTATGTTCCACCACTGGTTTCAAGACGAGATAATTAAACTTAAAGTACTTAATTTAACTTATTGTTCTTACCTTTTGGCAATTAAACTTAGTATAGGGCTATAATGAAACACAGTAAATGATCAAGTCCAATAAATATATAAATAAATCTATTACTAGTTAAAATACAAATGCAAATATTTTGAATTCATGCATTTTAATGTGTCAATTTTTTTTTCTTTTTATGCACTATAAGAAATTATCCACTCTCCTTTATACGATTTATTTCATTTTATTCAAATAGCAAGAAGTCACAGTCTCTAAAAATGTTGGAAATATGAAACACAAATCACTAACAAAATATTATAATTGTGATTTTAGTATAATCTAGATTAAAATCACAGAGCACAGAATTATGCAGCTAATCTAATGTAAGAATCTACAGCGGTGGACCACACACACAGAGAAACAGGATATTTTGTTGTATTTTACTATATCTTTAAAGGTGCACAGCGCAACTTTTCTGAAGATCTTCTAGAAGATCTGTGACTTACTTGTCTCCATGGTGATGTTATTGCTTTGCCTGGAATGTTCCACAGTATGACTTTAAACATATCCATCTACCATTTATTCATTATGGGTGTTTCTGTTGCTCAAAAATACAATAATTCCTTCTGTGAATAGGGGCGCCTCTCCACAGATCTGACCTGTAATGTAGCTTAGTGTTGTAACCAGGTTGTCTCCTTGGTGATAGATAGGTGTAGTCTATACTTTGGAACATTCTAGACAAAGCAATAACATCTCCGTGAACAAACAGGTGGTAGAAATATTACACAGTGCAGCTTTAACTCTATGTGACAATTTGTGTGTCCATTCAAATTTTGTTTTCAATTTGATTGTGGATGATTTAATCTCAAATTAACATCAATAGAGGGGAATAAATTGCGTTTTTCAATTGGCTGGCGGTGTTTTGGGGATTAAAAGATCAACAGTGTTTTTACTTTGTTCATTAAATCAGTTACACACTGAAGATTACTGCAGGCTAAGTCCATAAGTCTCTTAAAGTCTCCCACCAATAAAGGACTGGCCCGGGTTTAAACTTTTGAACTTTGAGATGTGTTCAAAAGCCCGGCAGAAATCAGGAAAAATCAGTACCAATAATGTAATCATATTCATTCACCCTTATATAACCTAAAATAGAATAGGTTTTACTGCACAGTTTGTTTATGGAGCTGTTTTCTGATCAGTTATAATGTTGTTTCTTCATTCACACAAAATCCTGCATATTTTGGCTCTTCTCTCAAACTAAAAACACTCTGTTCCATCTTGTGATGTCATGTGGTAACACAGGAAGTGCTCCACTGTGTTTTAAACTCCTTACAACTTCACTAGAATCGTGTAGAATCCCTCATTCATCCAGGTAGAATCCATGGCAATGGGTAGAGTTCAATTTGTCAACTGGACCAAAGTTTTGATAGAAGACGTTTTGCCGCTCATTCGAGTTGCTTCCCCAGAACTGAAGAAGCGGCTCGGATGAGCGGTGAAACCTCTTCTATCAAAACTTTGGTCCAGTTGACAAACTGAACTCTACATATTGCAATGTTCACTAGAATCGTTTAGGATAATTTCAGCCCTGGAATTGCCCATCTCTACTGAACAAAACGGTTAAATTTAGCTGTTAACTCAAAAACTACCACTCCATGGAGACAAACACATCTCCAGGTGTTTTCAGGGTATCCCCAGGTTTGACTACCCCAAATTTAAGACTTTTTTAAGACCACTTAAATGAAAATTAAGATTTAACATTGAAGAATTAACATTGGACCCATTATGCGGGCGAAAAACACCAGATCCAATTCTAATCTGATTCCTCACTGCTTTAAATAACAAAAAATACTTTATTATAAAATCTCATTCAGAATTCATTTATAGTTGTATGCTTTGCTTGTAAAATGACCAAAAAATCACGTATAACATTCTAACAAGACAAAAAAAAAAAAAGATTTGGACAACATAATTTAAGACTTTTAAGACCTTAATTTAGCAACATGAAATTTAAGACCTTTTAAAGACTTTTAAGACCCCACAGCTACCCTGGTTTTTGATGAGGAACATTGTAACATGACTTAAAACTCACAACTCACAATTTAGCATAATATTGGGCCTTTAACGTGTGCCACCTATGCAGTCTTGTCCTCACACAAATGCATCCACTCAATAACCCGCTTTAAACTTGTTCACTGCAGCTCAGGGCCCTAAAAATACTTCATTGTGTTGTGAATGGGCCGGTGTGGTCAGGTTTACACTGAGTTTACAACAGTAGTGTCTGGTAGTCTATGTAAATCGTCTAGTACCGGGGTTATAAGGTCAACGGCTAACAAGACTTCAAACTATTTCACTGACTGTGGACTTTTGGAACTTTTCTGGAGGTAGTACAAATTTGTGAATATTTTCTTTGTTGGACAGTAAATAGGCTGGTACTGTTGTGTAGTATCTGTGGTATATGGATCCTGAAATACAAGCAAATACATTTAAAACTATTTTTCAATAACTTAAAATCTGAATCTGAATTTATTAGACTTGATGATTATTTTAACGGTTTCATACTATTTCTGTTTGGTTTCAAGAACATTTGGCTTTAAATAAGAAACATGATCTGGTTTCCATTAAGTAAAAAAATCTTAAGTAATCAAAACCATCAGACCATTAATAATTATTTAATCAGTACTGAGGTGAATTTATTATCACACACCATCACTAGTACATTCTTTTTTAGTGTAATTCTAAACAATAAAATCAGAATCTAGAAAATGGATAATAATTGACACATGACAGCAGGGTTGCCACATGTCCTGAAAATTCTGGCAAAACCTGGAAAATAACTGTTTTACAGACATCGAAAATCCATCGAAAAAATGCCAGATGTCCTGGATTTTGTCCTTGAAAACGTCTCCTCATGTTTCTGTATTATTGGATATGAAATTGATAGAGACTTTTACTGCCTGCAATTTTTTTAACGCCTCTAAAATCCTTGCCTGGGATTCAGAATACACATTTCTTCAATACTTTAGGAAGATGTGAGTGGTCACCAGTGAATCTCTCCATTTTCAGATGGGCGTGATTGACAGGTGGATTAGCCAATCAGGGACACACATGGTCTGTCTATATTAGGGAAAAAATAATTGCATAAAAACCCCTCTTTAGTTGATCCAAAAGTGCAAATAAAGACTTACAACTATTTCACTTATGCCATTTTTGTGCATTTGCTGAGACAATGCAAGTTTACAGACACATTCCCTGTTGGCTTTAACCATATAGACTTTAGTGGGTGCTGCAGGTCAGACATTTGAGTCATTTACACCAGTCTGTTTGAATGGAGGATTGGGCGTCATAAAACTACATTATTACACTGCACACTGTTTCCAAGCAGGTTTTTGGAGAAAAAAACAACAACATTAAAACAAAGTCAACAGAAGTTATTGTGGAGATGCTGCACTGCACATATTTGAAATTCACGAGTTGGTCTGGAAAGGTGAGAAAACTGTTCATATTCTCAAGTTTAAATCAAAATAGTTGTTTCATTCATATAAATCAATCTAAAAGTAATATGTGTTTACTTAAAGTTACCATCTGCAAGTTTATTTCATCAGGGGCGTGTCTTCAAACTGTCGACCTCGGTGTGGAAGTCTGCTGCCAGTTTTTGGGAAATCGTTGTCCGTGCTTTGATAGAAGCGGTTGCTTTGCATGAAGCAGTAACAGCTTTTTTTGTTTTCTTCATTGCAGTTTGAGTATCCTCCACTTTTTTCCAGTCCTTCATAAGTTTCTCACTCACTTGGAGTGAGTGAGAAACTTCTTTCTGCTGCTCGATTACCGTTTTGCTACAAATTTCACTAACTTGCAGCCTGTAATCTGCAGAATATGATTTTCTTTTTGAGAGCATTTGTGTTCAGTCTTTCTCAGTTCTCTTTATAAATTGATGTTTAAACTTTAGATTTTCAGTGGTACAGGAGTAATAGGAGTAGCAGATACTGGCACACAAGCCTAGAGCACCCCCTCATGGCTGTCAGTATGAAAATAACAAAAGTGTGAAATTATATATTTTAATATAAGTCGCACCTGAGTACAAACCCAAACCATGAAAAAAATAAAAATAAAATAAAAACGGTAATTATGGATGGTAGCTTTAAATGGCCAATTTCACACTATTTTCTCATCTCTGTTATCATTTTGTTTTCTTATATAATATATAGGACCTTTAAACTATTTTTTACCTTTCATAATATATAATTACACTGTTTCATGTACATTAATTGTCTTGATACAAAACAACTAAAAGAAGTGTACTTTATGTTAATGGGGACCCCATTTTTTAATCATTACGAGACAGGAGAAGTACCTTGGCGGTGGTCTAGACCTTTATACATTATATGTGTGTGTTTCTTACCCCACACTGACAAAACAGAACAGGAAACCCATGCTTCATACAGTTTGATTCAGACTCATTTGTTTGTAAGTGAAATCATGACTTCAGACTCTAGACCACCAGTTGCAGCAGGTCAGGGGGACTTTCCCAATAATTTGTCTGAGAGAAAGTTTATTTTCTTTATTTAACTTATGGGTTTATGTGATTTAAAAGCTTGTTTGAGTTTCTGCAGATGTATGTAGACATGTTCAACTGCATTAGGGAGAGAAGAGATGGATTAAAATAGCCAAAAATGCACAGTATCCACACTGTATGTGCAAATGGACATAGCTAACCCATGAGCCACCACGTTCCAAATAGGAAGTTTTCATGGGGGCACGTCTGGCTCCATCACCTCTGACTCCAATTTACTTTACACTGAACAACGGCCATCCCTCTCTCTGTAACTGCTGCAGTGAGCCTTGTCATTTTGGTCTTAAAATGTTCTTATTAAATCGCTCTACATGATCTCAGTGTTTTTATTTCACTATTTTGTATGTAAATAAATTCCTTTTCCTAATGTTGACCTGGCTCCAGATTCACTCCTATAACTGCTAACCTTGTGTGGTTAAAACAAATGGGATTAGAGCTTAACCAGAAGTGCCACCAGAAAGAAAACACCATATAGAAGCATTTAGCAGCAAAAAAACAAAACACAAAAACATCTTGCCAGTATAAAATGTGAGATTATGTTATTGTTGGTAGTTAGAGTGTGTAAAGCTTTAAAAGGGGACACAACTTAATGTTTATGTCAGGGCTCTCCACCCCCTTCCAAGTAGCTCACCAATTACTGAATTATACATATTGTGCTGAATAACTTAAATTTGATTGATTAAATGCCTATTTCCTTTGTAAATGTATAATTTTGATGCCTAATTTTTATAGACATCTAACTGTAAATCATCTTTGGTTTACCTTGGCTCCTGTATTTACTAAATTTCTGGTGGCTGCTAAAATTAGTAGTTCTCTGGCTTTTCCTTTTTTATAAAAAAGTAGCTCACAGGAGGAAAAAGGTTGGAGACCCCTGGTGGATGTATTCAAATGGTTTAGATTAAATGAGATCTTGTCAGTGCAATACCTTTTTTCTCTATTCCTCTTTCTTGTATCTGTACTATCTGATGAGAGATTGACTCTCTTCTTACTTTTAAATCACTTCTTAAAACACACTTGTTTTCTTTGGATTTTAACAAGTTTTGAGGTCTTTTACTGTTCATAATTGTTGTACATATATTTTTTCACTGTATTATACATATGTTTTTATCTCTGTGTACAGCACTTTGGTCAACTTAGTTATTTTTAATAGTGCTTTATATATAAACTGATTTCAGTCAGTCAGTCAAACTTTATTTAAAGAACACTTTTCATACAAAAAATGCAACACAAAGTGCTTTACAGTGATTTAAAAAAGAACAATTCCACATTTCCAACATCTCACCCCCCACAAAGCTAAGATAAACAGGTGAGTCTCTATCTTTTTTACAACTAACTATCTGGTCTGAAATCTATACTATCTATCTGGGATCTGGGACACTAACTATTTGATTAAATTCATTTTTTATAATGCTAAAATAAAACAAAAAAAACATGAGTGTAGCATACCCCTTACTTTCTCTATCATCTTTCATCATTCTCCCTCCTCTCTTCTCTGTCTTGCCCCTCTGTTTCTCTCCCCTCTTTCCTTCTATCCTTCCTCTTCTGCCCCCCCCTTTTCTCACTCCTCCTCTCACTCTCCTTTCTCTGTCCTTACACCCCTCGTTTATCTCTTTCCTCACTCTCTTTCCCCCATCTCTCTTCTCTCCTCCCTCTCTCCCCCTCTTCTCTCTGACATAGTTTCAGCAAAATTTGTATCTGTTCTCCCTTGTCCCTTCTCCTCCACAAGTCCGTTTAAAATGACTGACGTTATTTGCTTCCACTACTCTGTAATTGACCCTTGATCCCGTCGACCTTTTGAAACGACTCTAACCCGGAGCTAAGCCTCATGGGAAAAGCCCTGGTTTGGACTTGGAGCAATCAACGCCTAAAGGTGAAGGAGAGAGCCCAGGTCAGTGTGTAATGTCCCTGAGCTTTGTTCTGGTCCAGTCGACGGAAACAATCTGCAACAACAAGAAGCAGGGTCACAAACAACAGTCCAGAGGTCACTCACTGCAGTACTTACATTAGATCAGAGCAGCGGTGGAAGAAGTGCTCCATTCTGTTACTTAAAGGTGCACTGTGTAACTTTTCTGGTGGAGGGTCTCTGAAATGCTTTTCTCCATGAAGATCTGTGGAGAGGCGACCCCGCTTACAGTCAGAGTGCCTGTTTTTCTAAGTATTTTTGAGCTATAAAACCACTTGTAATTGAATAAATGTAATGTAGAGGAGTTTGATGTCATACTGTGGAAAATTCCAGGTGTTGCAGTGATATCGCCACAGAAACAAGCACGTGATGGACAAGTTACCCAGTGCACCTTTAAGTACTTTTTTTCTCTAAAATATGCTGAATCTCAAATTACTTTAGTGAAAGTAAAAGTATCACATGAAAAATCAACTTAATCAATCACTTGTGATGCAACAATATGACATTTTCTACATGCTAATTAGAATAAACGAATATATTTTAAAATAAGCATCTTATTGTGTCTTGCAAGACTGGACAGGCTTAAAGGGGAGAAAAACATCTACAATTTTGAGGAATCAATTAAATTCCTATCATCTATCGTTTACTTACATAAATATAAGAAAAAATGTATTACAAGTTTTTTTGTTTATATAATGTTTTCACATCAAATGAGGGCATTTTATTTGTAAAAACAGACCATTTTGGAGACTTTCAAAACAGAAAAAAGCAAGGTTTAAATGTTTTGCTTTTTTGTTTGGTTTATGTAGGTGCTACTTTAACCCTTTTTATTTTAACCTATTTACAGTAACTCTATTGGCACAAATTGATTCAATTAAATATTAACACATCTTTCAGTGCAACGTTGGCAATTTTGGTGTTTCTACATGAAAGCTTAAATAGGCTAAGACACTAAACTGACCAAAAAACAAACAAAAAATTATTAATTCAGTTGCCTTATGAAGTCAAGTAGAATAACACGGTGGTGACGGTGTGTGAATAAAGATAAGACTGTGGCATAAATAAGCAGGTGCACAAACAGTTTCATGATAAGAGAGTGTTTCCTGATGGAGAGAAGCTGCTGCTGCTCAGGCTGTTGAATGAAGTCTTTATCTGAGACTCAGACTGAAGCTGGACCTTTATTTATGATCTGATCTTTGTGGGAGGTCCCAGTCAGCTTTATGTCAATGTCCATTCCTATTTCAGTATCTCCAAATTCAGGACTCAAATATTTAAAGGTCATATATTAGAGCTGTGGAGCTGTGTTTTGTTTCATTCACACATGTTTGAGTAATCCTTTATTATTTGTCTGTGTGTCTCCAAAATGCTTTGTTCCACCTTGTAGTAGTTTTCCATAGAGATCGGCAATTCCAGGGTTGAAATTATCCAAATGATTGTAGTAAAAGGTGTTTGGAGTTTAAAAACACAGTGGCGCACTTCCTGTATTACCACATGACATCACAGACGGTTTACCATTTATTGTTATTTAGTTATTTATTTATTTGGCATTTGACCCATTATTCAAGCAGGTCAAACCCTGTGAGGAGCAGTGGGCGATTTATTAGACTTTTAGTGTTTGGGTCATGAAACAAAGCTTTCACTGCTGCTAACACCGATACCATACAACATGGCCGCTGTTTTCTCCCAGCTTATTTACCTTTGACATGGGAAGGGCTTATTGCATGTAGACCAGGGATATCCAACTTTTTGCGTCCGGTGAGCTCCTTAACAAAATGAAAATGGCAGTGAGCTACTCATTTTAGTCACAAGAATTTGAGTCGATATAAGAGGGCAAGCCTTACAGTGCAGTTGTACAGTTAGATGCTTGTAAAAACTAAATACATTATCCATTTATTAGAGCACAAAGTTCAAAATAACACATTTACACTGGTAATTAATCCAAATCCACTTTATTTACATAGCACATTTTACAAACAGAGCAGTTTTCAAAGTGTTGCACAGAGATAATACATAAAGAATGCTAAAATTTGGTCACACCAGTCCTAAAACCATAAAACCAGGAAAATCAAATTAAAGCAACACCATAACACAATACTATAAAAATCACAAAGTAGCACTGTAGCAAGTAATTAATCAAATTTGAGTTATTCAGTTCAGTATGTATAATTCAGAAATCCCTTAGCGAGCTCCTTGGAAGAGGGTGGAGAGCTACTGATAGCTCCCAAGCTACAGGTTTGAGACCCCTGATGTAGACTTTTCTATATTTAATCTGCAAATGTTTCACTGTCTCATGTTTCTATTCACTGTTTCATGTTACAACTGATGTGTGAGTGTGTTCTGATTGTGCTGTTTTATTCTTCCTCTTGGTCTGGTCATCATTGCAAATAAGCTGTTCTCAATTTACTTTACCTGGTAAAATATTGAATAAATAAATAAAATAAATAAAAATGTAGACCGTAGACTGTATGAAGAAGTGGACTAAAGTGTCACCCATAAAGTTCAGTCAAATGAAGCACATGAGGCTAGCAATTATAGGGCGAATTTGGAGTTCCATATTAGGAAAAGGAATTGATTTACGGACAAAACAGTGTAATAAAAACACCAAGATCATGTAGAGCGGGTTAGTACGGACAAGGCCAAAGGCCAAAATGACGAGGCTTACAACAGCAGTTACAGAGAGGGTGCCAAGTTTTCAGTGTAAAGTCAGTTAAAGCCAAGGTCAATAGAGCACCCCCATGTTCACATCCTATTTGGAACGAGGAGGCTTCATATGTACAGTCTATAGTGTAAGTCAGAGGTGTCCAAACTTTTTTCAAGGACCACATATTAAAACACAGACCAGCGTGAGGGCTGATCGAGGGTCATAGACTGGTGGTCAAAACAGTGAATAATTCAAATTTGTGCATTTATGACAGGTTTGAATGACCCACTAGACCTTTGTTCATGCTTAGATCCTCAAAAGGACACACTACATTTGCTTGATCAAGGTATATTTCAAAAACATGCAGTAAAAAGTACTACTTGCGGTAGTATGGGACAATTCTCCTTGAAGTCTGAGGGCCACATTTAGCCCCCGGGACATGGTTTGGACATGCCTGGTGTAACCCAATTGGTAAATGATTTAAAAATTAAATAAACAAGAATATTTGTATCCAACATGTCATTTCAGAGCCCGTGTTGAGAGTGTTTGTGCAGACTCGTCTCAGTTTTTGTATTTCTGGACCCTAAACCTGCACTGTATGTGTGTGGATACGTGTATGTGTGTGTGTGTGTGGTTAATTCCTCTTCGATGGAAAACATGAGTGTGGAGCCCCCCCCGGACCCTTCCTTCTGTCCCCAGACCCCATAGCCCCCCCGAACCCCACCCGCCGGGCTCTTTTCCCCTTTGTTTAATTCCATCCATCAACACTTCCTCCTGGGCCTGTTAGTGTCAGGCTGCATTTCCTCTGTGGACTCACTCCCTCGTTCAGCTCAGGCTAAAGTTTCCCCTGAACGCTAAAGGGCTTCAAAGTCAATCACCACAGCTCACAGTCTGATCAGACTCAAAATGAAACTCACCTCCTCCCTCTCTCCACTTACTCTCTCACTTACTCTCTCTGTTACTTCTTCTTCTTCTTCTTCTTCTTCTTCTTCTTGTATGTATGTTTCTCTCTCTTTTACTCACTCTTTGCCTCCATCTTTTTCTCTCGCTTTCTTTATCTCTCTCCTTCCTTGTTTTCTCTTCTCTGTCTGTCTCTTTCCTTCTCTCTTCTTCTTCTTTCTCTCTCTCTATTTCTCTCTCTATTTCTCTCTTTCTCTCACTTACTCTTTCTGTCTCTCTCCTTTCCATACATTCTCCCATCTTTTCTTACCCCCCTCTCACACTTATAATTATCTTGCTGCATGGACAGATAATTTTACTTTACACTTTACCTTATCTTAAAATAAGCTACCTCTAGACTAGAATTAAGCCGTCAGAACTAGTAAATCAGTAATAAATCTGAAAACAGGATGAATAACCTGATATAAGTTTTAAAATCTTGGCCAGATCAGAGAAATGTGCAGTTTTCCATGACAATACAGAACTTTAATGTACACTTATTGTGACTAAAAGCTCCTTAGATATTCCATTTTCTCGCGGTGAATTCAGCACTTGTACAGATCAAATGTGAGCCTTAAACCTGCCAGAATACATCTCTTCTTCGCTCGGCTTTGAAACCCGACCTCTGTGTAGCGTTCACACATTTAATTCCTGGTTTATGTTTGTGTAACTGTTTTCACTTTGCTCTGCTCTGTGACACTCAGACCACACGCCTAATAGAAATACAGTGTAAACCTCATCATGACTCTTTGGGTTAGTCTGAGCTCTGATCTGACCCACACAAGTGCTAATGTTCCACCACGCAGGCCCAGCTTCACACAACCCTCTGCTCAAACCTGTTACTGCTCACAGACGACAATTACAGCAGTTATTTGTGCTGCTAGTTTTGATTTTGAGGATTTTTAGGATTTTTTGAAGGTTAAAAAAAGTAGAGTTTCGAAGATTTACTTACATCTAGTGTGGCGTTTGCATGGTCTGAAGGAGATGATAAATGCAGAGAATTAATTTGTTTGTGGCGACTGTAATAAACGTATAATTTTTCTTCTTCTTGGGTAACGTCACACTCCCTTAGTCCACTTCTTTATACAGTCTGTGCTCAAACTTAAAAAGAAAAATGTTTGGCTAGTTTGAGACCATCAGATATCGGAATCAAAATCAGAAAAAAAGTTTAATAACCACTGCCAGGGAACAAACTCACAGACCAGAATCATTTTTCAGTGAGATGGTGCCACATAAAACAAAACGCTTTGAAGAAGGAGAATAATTATAGCATTTTAGCTGTTTGTTTATTTCAGTGAAGCATCAAAAACAAAAACAGAAGAGCTCATTATTGATGATTTATTATTTAAAACAGAATCAAAAAGAGTCATTTTGTTCCTCACTCATTGTTCCTACAGAAAAGAGTGATGTTTTTCCCAACACCAATGTTATTTTAAACAGAAAACACAGCACGCAGGGTTGAATAAAATGTCGATCTGATTACAAAAACGATTGATTTTTACAAATGGGATGCCAACATGTTTTCAAACACATTCTTTTGCTACAACAGTAAGAGGCTGATCTTGTATTTTAATGAAATTCACTTGCCCTGGAAAAGCACCTGATTTTACACTTAAAGCTTCCATGTTTATTAGTAGTAGTAGTTTATTTTCTTCAGTCATGTACTTAATCATGCACTTAATAGACAGTTACAAACATTTCACATAAAACTATGACCAAAGGGGTTTAGGCTATAGTGAAATCACTTATCAATACCTAAAATAATCCATGTATGATTTTTTATTTACACAAAGTTGTTCTGTAGTTTCTTGAGAGATATATAAAAACTATAAATTGCACTTTTTTCAGGGTTTGGGTGGTCCTGACTTATACTCAGGTGCGATTTATATATTACATTTTTCACACTGACAGTCCATAGACCAAATATATGAATCGTATATATGAATCAAAAATGAAAAAACAGATCATTATCCATTTTTTCGTTTTGGTTTTAGACACAAAAAATAAATAAAAGAGTTTTTTCATTTCTTTATTTTTGGTACACGGATTGTTCTCTATTCGGTTGTTTTTATTACTATAACTTCTATAACTCGCCTTTCAAGTCTGTTCTTGGTCTCTGATTTTATAAAAAATAAATCTCCCCCCAAAAGTGCGACTTATACATGTTTTTTTCTTACACTCCGGAGCGACTTATAGTCCGGAAAAATACAGTAACAGCTACATAACACATTTGGATCAGGTTTGTCTTATTTTAGTTTAGTTTTAAGAAAATACATGCTGTTTTCAGAGCTCTGGTATATGTTGATATCGGTTATTCCCAGATACTTAAAGCCTTATAATCTCAAAATCAGTATCAGAACTAAAAAAGCTGGATCAGTACATCCCAATTTTTTCCTTCTTTTTTCCTTAAGGAACCATGTTTGTTTTGAATTAGACAGTCCATGCGTTTCCCTGATTGGCTGATCCATCTGTCAGTCATTCCCATCTGAACTCTGGGAGAAACCAGATATCTTTTTTATGCCTTTTGTCTTTTTGTCTCTTTGTATGGTTGTGCACTGTCCCTGTACAAATAAAAGCATACTATAATTGATTTAAAAAAAAAAGTTCTGCTGCTAAATGAATGACCCATATGCGATAAATGCTGGTGAGTGAGTAAATGATGAGAAGAAATGTCCCAAACTCCAGTGGTCGGACATCCATTCATACCTGATTCACATGTGCAGTAGAGATGTAGTAGCGTAGTGATGTAGTCTGATAAGAAGTGCATTCTTGGCTGGCCGTGGCAATATAGTGCTTCCAATACAGAATGATTCACTCTGGTGATTCCCGGTAAAAACATTTATTTTTTTTCTTCTTTGTGTGTCCCAGATCTGTCCTGGAGTGCGCCTGTTGAACATCTCCACCCCTCCACTCTCCCAAACAAACCTAAAGTGGATATTACCCATTATGTATTTCACTTACTGTCAAATCCAACTTGAACTCCACTGCCCACATGTCAGTCAAACCCTGAGACACATTCAGGTTACGTTGTTAACCTTGTTCTGTTTGGATTGTCCTGATACAGAGAACCTAACTGCCCCGGGCCCCCTGCTGTGCCTCTGTGATCTCGGAGTCTAAACGCAGTCGCTAATGGCTGGCCTTATGTCCCCTGTCAGGCCCCTTTTGATGTGAATGTTCCGTGATGATCTGTTGCAGTAAAAACCTTGGAGCAGGCATTTTTAATTACCCAAAAGGGGGTGAACGCTGCCTCGTATGGTTCCGATTTGTACTGCAGACGGACTGTAAGCCAACCCGACCAGGCCTGTCACATAATACCAAAGAGAGAGAGTCATTATCATTTTGTGAGCGACATTTTCTGTTTTTAGTTTGCGTGCTGCCTGCCTGCTTTTCCTTTGAGTATCTCTGTGCAGGATTGGGTTCAACTTTTTGGTTTTATTTAAACCTTATGGCTGTGTATTTTCACATGGAGGTGGACGCGGGGGAAAGAGGTGTACTTAGATCATGCCGGTGATTTATTGAGATCAAAATTTGTTTTGTTTTCAATGGCTTTGGAGTTTGTTCCCCATGGCCTTCCAGGACCGCTGTAGCCTGGTTAGCCGCTCTACCATCTGTGTGAACGCAGGAGGGTCTGTTTTGCTTCACAGATTGATACTGCTACTGATACTCGAAAATAAAAGTCTGATTTGTATCTTTAAAGGATCACTTATCATTCTGTAGTTCGTGTGTTTACCTTTGGAATAGGCTGTAAATTCATGTTCTGTTTGCAGTCCAAGTGTTATCCTCTTTTCTGATCTACAGTGTGTTATAATGTTGTTTTCGCTCCAAAAACATACCTGTTGTTGTGTTTTGTTTCATTCACACGTTTAACTTCTCTCAAATGGAAAACTCCAAACATGAAAACCTGCTTTTGACAGTTTTGCTTTACTTTGCTTGGAATAGTGTTTGTGGTAAATACAGTGTTTATCAATTTTACATCGGTCAAGTCTTAGTTTGTGAAAAGAAAAGTTGAAAATGACAGAAAGTCGAGCTGAATTCTCAAAAAAGGAATCCCTCTATGTCATCAAAGCCAAAATTCTATCAACAATTTATCATTTGGAAAATAATGTGTAAACATAAATATGATGATGTGCTCCACTGTGTTTTTAAACTCCATACGGCTTCACTAGAATAACTTGGATGATTTCAGCCCTGGAACTACTGAACAAAAGGTAAACCTGACTGTAAAAAGTGACTGAAATGAAATGTACTGATTTGAAATGTTTCAAAGCAATTATCGGTGTTGATGTGTCTGGAAAAGGGAAACAGAGGCAGGATCACATAAGATTATTCTTCTTTCTGCTTCTTTTCATTCATTTCTTGTACATTTGATATTATCATCATCGTCATCATCATCATCATCATCATCAAACTTTTATTACAGACAGTTAAAAAAAAGATACAATGAACAAACGCACACTCCAAAACACAATATTCACAACAAACTGCAGTACCAGTGCCTCCACAGTTCGGACTGGTACCTCGTGGTGCAGAGTTTGCCATTTGTTAGGCTCATGATAATGTTCTCACAGTCATTACAGCGACAGATGAATCTGTGCATTAAACAGCGCATATTTGCATGAAAATTTCTGACACTGTTCATGTCTTTTTATACTTGAATGAAATAAATAAACAAAATAAATAAATAAATACAAGGAAGGAACTTGAAAAAATACCACTGCATGACATCATAAGGTGGAACAGAGCATTTTGAGCTTTGGAAATGCAGACAGACTATTGATTATTAAATCATTACTCAAACATTTGTGAATGAAACAGAACACAAATCCAGATATATGTTTGAGGAGGTAAATATAAATTCAGACATTAAGGGGTTAATCTATCTTTCAGTAAAGCCCATTGGCACTACTGTATAAGAGTTTTCCCACACTACACATCTTTATAAAGTAGTGTATAGGAAAAGTGCACTGTCTTGGGGGCCTGGCAGAGTTACTACTATAAATTGGCAGCAATTATGTGATCGGATGAACGGGTGCCAGTCTACTTTTCTGTGTATAATTTTCATTTATTCAAACCCAGTTATTTTTAATACTATCACAGAACCTTAATAAGATTAATGTCAGTGTCAAATGATAGTCAAAATAATAAGTAAATAAGCCTAGCTCTGTTTCAGTGAGTCATCTAAGGCTGTAAATATTATTGTTAAAACAGACCTTTTCTGCAAAATTTACTTTTCAGAACTTTTAACCATGTTTTAGTTGTTTCGCCTTCTCCTTTATCCTCTAAAAGTTGTTTTTGGAGTGATTTGTGCATGTTTGAGCAATCTTTAATCACTTGTTTCATTTATTAAGTCATTTTTGATGAATATTGATGATTGTGATTTAAAACTTGCAAAGTAGAACATAATGATCCACTAGTGACATAGATTATAACTACAGCAGGCCTAACCACAATGTATGTTCTTTAAAAGTTGAAATTTGAGAGATTTAAATACATAATGATTATTTACATTATTCGTGTGAGCTACATTTTCTGTTTTCAGTTTGCTCACAGCCGCCCTCCCCTCCTCCTTTAAGTATCTTTGGACATAAAAACGACATGTCAAGTGCACACGCTACAGTCCGTATCTGGGCCCAAACCAAGTCCAGGTGCGGTCCGGACTCTGGGAGAGATTACAAACATGTGTGAGCGGTGCGTGTCCTCATCATTCAGAGCCCCGTGTGACAGTAAAAGGCTGTTTAAAAAAGGGGAAATCCCACTCAAAAGTAACTCTGGCTTAGTTTAGGTTTGTTGTGCTGCCAGGACCCTGATAGATGGGTCTCTGAGGCAGGACCAAGTCTGAGTCCTGGTCTAGTCCTGGTCGGGTTCCTCTCGCTGTGAGGTCAAAACCGTGCTGGCTGTAGTAACATGAGGGATTATATTCAAACATGTTTAAATACTAACTGTATATGATCTGCTCTTTGGTTACTCCCTTTTTGTGGGGGGGTCAGGATTTTATTAGGCTGGATGCCCTTCCTATTGCTGTTTGCCAAGTATAAAAGTGCACTATGTAACTTATGTCTCCATGGAGATTGCTTTGTCTGGAGTGTTCCACAGTATCGTCTTGAACATATCTACCTTTATTCAGTTATTTTTATTGCTAAAAAATACCTTGAAAAACATGCATCCCTACTATGGGCAGCTCACCCCACTGTAGATCTGCTTGTCTCCGTGGTATATTAAAGTTTAATGCCATATTGTGGGATATTCCAGGCAAAGCAATAAAGTATCCATAGAGAAAAGCAGCTGGCGGGCTTTACACCAGAAAAGTTACAGTACCTCTTTAAAGTTTGGGTGATATATTGAGTTTGTCTGTCACCATGGTTAAATCTGCACTAACTTTTTGGTTGGATGTCTGTCACCGGGCTTGGTTCTATGGAGATGTCATTGATCTGCCTGGAATGTTCCACAGTATGACATTAAACAGCTCTACCTTACATTTATTCAATTATAGGTGATTTTATAACTAAAAATACCTACAAAAACAGGCATTCTGACTGTGAGTGGGGTCGCTTCTCCACAGATCTAAGCTGTAACTTGGTCTGGCTTGGTCTCTATGAAGATAAAAAGGTTTAATGCCATACTGTGAAACATTCCCGACAAATGGCATGTAAATAGGAATGTTTCTGCGCCCTCGGGCTTTCTCTTCCATTTCAGTCTGTAAATGAAACAACCCTCCTGTACTTCTTCCCTCCTTAACCTCATCTTTCCTCTTTTACCTCAGCATTAAACTTTTCTATTTTGTATTTATTTAATTACAGGTGTTTCAAATGCCAAAAAATACCTTGAAAAACATGCATCCTTACTGAATCCTCTCCATGTAGCCTGGGCCTTTACTGTCTATAAACATGTCCATTATGAGGTATTGTGACTGGTATAAAATGTGAATCCATCTGTATTTTTATGACTCTTTAGCCCGAAGCGAGAAAGAGCCAAAAGATTTTTTTTTTAAGTACATGTAAGGATTCAGTTAAAAGTATTTTTTTAAACTTATTTAAACAATATGCTTCAAATTCCTCATTGTAAAGAGATAAAAACAATCACGTGAGCAACTGTGAAGACCTGCAATCTCTAAACTCTCCACTAGAGTTTGACAAAAGACCAAACACAATAAATACATTTTTAAAAATGCGATTAATTATGTAAAAACAAACAAACACACAAATCTATAATATTATTGTCCCAAAGTATCTAAGAGCAACAATACTGGAGCAAATATTAGCAAAAGTGTCTTTACACTGTATGATAATTTGGAGATGATATGGTTAAAAATTAAACTTTCAGAGGCAAATCTAATATATCGGAGGATAGGGTACTCTAAACTCTAGAAGGTGTTTTTTTCTTTAAATGAAAGATAATCCACATTTTTATTTTATTCATTTATTTATTTTACATTTAGGCTATTTTTTCAGGCCTTCACCATTATAATCCAATATCTAGCAACACCAATTTTAGTATTTAACAGTAACATTTCTAGTGGAGGGCAGCCACCTTTTCCATGAAAATGTTAGTGCTTTGTCTAAAATGTTGCACAGTATAGATTAAACCTATCTATCACTATGGAGACAAGCAGGTTACAGCACTATGCTCCATTACAATTCAAATCTGTGGAGAGGCGCAGATATTCAAAGAAAGTATTATTGTATTTTTGAGCAATGGATACACTTGTAATGAATAAATGCTAGATGAAAATGTTTAATGTCGTACCATGGAGCATTTCCGGCAAAGCAAAACATCTCAGACAAGCAGGTGACGGACCCTCCACTAGAAATGTTACGCAGTGCACCTTTACTGTCTACACTCTCCTCACTATAGTCCAAATGTAAAAGGTCCTGACCCCGTAAACCCGCGGTGGTATCCTGTCTCTTGTGTGTGGCCATGTGATACAGACAATAGGACAGGTCAATATTAGCACAGGTACGTAGCTCTGTTTGTCTCCACACAATCCTCATGTGTGTTTGTTAGTTTAGTCTGTTTTCACTGTGAGCGACACTGTGGACATGGAGTACTTTGATTTTCTAGTCTGGCCAAAACACATGCTTTGACAGTTCTTTAAAGAGTCATGTGGGTCTGGACCATAGACTGAATAAAGAAGAAGACTGAGGAAGTGTGACGTCACCCACAGTCAAATGAAGCTCACTGAGGCTGGCAGTTATAGGAGCGAATTTGTAGCCAAGTTTCAAATTAGGAAAATGAATTAGGAAAATAAGTTGATTTATGGACAAAACAGAGAAATAAAAACACCATATAGAGCAGGTTAATATGAACATTTTAAGATCAAAATGACGAGGCTGTATCCTGTCAAATGTAACAGGAATCGCACACCAAAGTTCTTGTAGCAGTGCAAATGCAAGAGACAGCATAGCACACATAGATGTTTTTTTTTTTATTTTAAGTTACGTTTTGGCAAAAAAGCCTTCTTGACATATTTCTTTCTTGCTTTGCACCATAACTACTATATAAGGAAGGTGAGAAATGAGTATATATATATATATATATATATATATATATATATATATATATATATATATATATATATATATATATATATATATATATATATATATATATATATATATATATATAATGTCATTTCTCACCTTCCACGGTGGTTGGTCTCTCTCACCCTCATCAGCTCGGGTCCTCTACCAGAGGCCTGGGAGCTTGAGAGTTCTGCGCAGTCCCCAGTACTGCGCATTTATGGACTGAGATGTCTGTTGTCCTTCCTGGGATCTGCTGCAACCACTCATCCAGTTTGGGGGTCACGGCCCCGAGTGCTCCGATCACCACCACCTTCCAGGCTCTCTCCAGCTCTTCCTTGAGCCCCTGGTATTTCTCTAGTTTCTCATGTTCCTTTTTCCTGACATTGCCATCGCTCGGTATTGCAATGTCCACCACCACGGCTTTGTTCTCTCGCTTATCCAGAACCACGATGTCTGGTTGGTTCGCCATCACCATTCTGTCAGTCTGTATTTGGAAGTCCCACAGGATCTTGGCCCGCTCATTCTCCACAACCTTTGGAGGCGTTTCCCACCTTGATCCTGGGGTTTCCAGCCCGTACTCTGCACAGATGTTTCTGTACACTATGCCCGCTACTTGGTTATGTTGCTCCATGTACACTTTCCCTGCCAGCATCTTACACCCTGCAGTTATGTGCTGGACTGTCTCAGGCACTTCTTTGCACAGCCTACACCTTGGGTCTTGTCTGGTGTGGTAGATCTGGGCCTCTATTGCTCGGGTGCACAAGGCCTGCTCCTGTGCAGCCAGGATGAGTGCCTCCGTGCTGTCCTTCAGACCAGCCCTCTCCAGCCATTGGTAGGATTTCTTGATATCAGCCACTTCAGTTATGTTTCGGTGGTACGCCCCATGTAGGGGTTTGTCCTGCCATGATGGTCCCTCCAGCACCTCTTCCTCTATGCCCCACTGTCTGAGACATTCTCTGAGCACGTCATCAGTCTGGGCCTTGTCACTGATGTACTTGTGGAGCTTGGATGTTTCATCCTGGACAGTGGTTCCCACACTCACTAGTCCTCGGCCTCCTTCCTTCCGGCTCGTGTACAGTCTCAGGGTGCTGGACTTGGGTTGGAACCCTCCATGCATGGTCAGGAGCTTTCGTGTCTTAACATCCGTGGTCTGTATCTCCTCCTTTGGCCAGCTTATGATTCCTGCTGGGTATCTGATCACTGGCAGGGCGTAGCTGTTTATTGCCTGCGCCTTGTTCTTGCCATTGAGCTGGCTTCTTAGGACCTGCCGTACTCTTTGCAGGTATTTGGCTGTCGCTGCTTTCCTTGTTGCCTCGTCAAGGTTGCTATTTGCCTGTGGGATACCAAGGTACTTGTAACTGTCCTCAATGTCTGTTATTGTTCCCTCTGGGAGTGAGACCCCCTCTGTGTGGACTACCTTCCCTCTCTTTGTCACCATCCTACTACATTTCTCGAGCCCGAATGACATTCCAGCATCTGTGCTGTAGATCCTGGTGGTGTGGATCAGTGAGTCAATGTCTCGCTCGCTCTTAGCATACAGCTTGATGTCATCCATGTAGAGGAGGTGACTGATGGTGGCCCCGTTTCTGAGTCGGTATCCATAGCCAGTGCAGTCGATTATTTGGCTCAGGGGGTTCAGACCTATGCAGAACAGCAGTGGGGACAGTGCGTCTCCTTGGTATATGCCACATTTGATGGTCACTTGGCTTCAAGGGTGGTTTTCCACAACTGCATCAAGTTTGCAATGAACGCCCTTAGAGTCCTGTTGATATTGTACAGCTCCAGGCACTCAGTGATTCATGTGTGTGGCATTGAGTCATAGGCTTTCTTGTAATCAATCCAGGCAGTGCACAGGTTGGGCTGACGGGTTCTGCAGTCACGAGCGACTGTTCGGTCAACCAGGAGTTGGTGTTTGGCTCCCCTGGTGTTTTTGCCAATACCCTTCTGTGCTGCGCTCATGTATTGATCCATGTGCCCACTTATCTTAGCCACGACGAGACAGGTTATTGGCCGATAGTTGGATGGGCTGTACCTTTTGAGGGATCCTTCAGGATCAGGATTGTACGCCCTTGGGTTAGCCATTCAGGGTGAGTCCCATCCCTTAGCAGCTGGTTCATTTGTGCTGCTAGGCGCTTGTGGAGAGCAGTGAGCTTCTTTAGCCAGTATGCGTGGATCATGTCAGGGCCTGGTGCTGTCCAACTTTTCATGCCTGAGACTCTTTCCTGGATGTCTGCCACTGAGATGGTAACTGGATTCTGTTCAGGGAGGTTGCTGTGGTCTTCTCTCAGAGCCACCAGCCACTGTGCATCGGTGTTATGTAATGCTTCTCTTTCCAATACCTCTCAGTCTCCAGCCTTGGTGGGTCTGCTCTGGTGTTATTACCCTGCCATTGAGCGTAAACTTTCGCAGGTTGTGTTGCGAACAGGCGGTTTATTCGTCTGGCTTCATTCTCTCTCGTGTACCTCTTTAGGCGGCTGGCCAAGGCTTGGAGCCTTTGTTTGGCAGTTTCGAGTGCTTCAGGTATGGGCATCTGGCTGTACCTCTTGGGTACTCGCTTTTTCATTGCACCTTTCTGGGCCTCTGACAGTTGGCTTGTTCCTTGATTTTAACCTCTAACCGTGTTTTCCATGGTGGGTATCGTATCTCATGGCTCCCATGGTTGCTCTTATAGCCCAACACCTCTAGGATCACTGCTGCTGAAGTGTATATCAGCTCATTGGTTTCAGTGATGGTTGTGGTAGGGATCGCTCTGAGTGCTGCATTCACATCTGCTAGCAGACTTTCAGATGGTACTTCACTTAGCCTGTGTAACTGGCGTCGGGGCTGCCTTGTGTTCATCCAGGCCATGATCTTATCTTTCTGGTCAGTCGCTGCCTTGCTCAGCGTGATACTTATTGGAGCTTCCTTCCCAATCTCTGGTTGGGGAGTTAGTGTTAACTCCCCTCTGACCTGGCGTCCTGGCTCCCCCTTGCTGTAGCATTTGTGTTGTACCTCGTCAATCTCTAGTTGTGATAGCAGTTGCCGTTTGTGGATGTTGGAACACTGAGCTACTAGTTGTTTGGCCGTTAGCTTGGACTGTGGGTATCGTAGTAACCATTTCTCCCACATCCTGTTCATGTAACCCCTCTGACTAGGGTTACTGGAGTAGTAGCATTCCAACAGAGCCTGGTTCTCGCATCTCGCCTATTTCCGTCTTGTTCCAGTAGCGCATTTCTCATCAAGGTGTCCTGGTTCCTCGACACCTGACGCAGACCTTGTTTGGCCGGGCGACAACTGATGAGGAAAAACATTAAAAAGAAAGTAGCATAATTAAATTAAAATCAAAATACAAGTGTCATACAGATATGCTACTTTTACTGACTCCACTGTTGCTTTTTTAGACACTTCAATCAAAGCTGCAACTTGCAATTTTTCTCCACCTGCTTGTCTCCAATAAAATATGCAGAGTTTGCGTGTTAAACAGGTGTGAATGAAACACAACACAACTCCAGGAATTATTTTCAATGAGGAAACATTATATCATGGATCGGAAAATAGCATAAAATCTACAGCAGCCCCTTTAAAGACATTTATTTTGTCATTTATTGTTTGTAATCAGATCGAACTCACTGCATTAACAGAGTGATTATTTGTGAGTCTTTTCTGTTCTAATAAGTGACAGTAAAAATCGCAGGATCTTGTTTTCCTGTTGAAGTCGAATGCTCCACACATGTTCACACAATGACATCCAGAAGGCTCTCTAATCACGGCTCAAATATTTACTTAAATGTGAGCCAGAGTTTTTTGAGTCTGACTTGGAAGAACAGTAAAGTGAGTGTGGAAGTGGTAATGGTCTTCACACTGATGAATTGCAATGGTCCGAAAGGCTCTGGAGATTTAAGAGATTATAAAGACCCAAGCAAGATCAGATGGGACACATGTACTGGGCTAAATGCAGTATTGTTCAGTGGTTTTCAGTCTTTTTGTTTATAGACGTGTGTTTTGTAGCAGTTTAAAGGGGCATTATGTAATGCTGGGGGTCCGTCATCTGTTTGTTTTTATGAATAACCCTAACCCCTAACCCTAACCCTAACCCTACTTTACATTTATTCAATTACAAGCGGATTTATAGCTCAAAAATACCTAGAAAAACAGGCATTCTTACTGTGAGCGAGCAAAAACTCTCATTTGACACATCCTCCACCAGAAAAGTTACACAATGCACCTGAGTTTTGATTTAGTGTCATTTTTTGTATAAAAACATGCAATAAAGGTCAGTGTTTAGTCCTGGTTTAAAGATGAGCTGTGTGACTTTTCTAGTGGAGGGGTCGCTACCTTTTTGTCTTCAAGGAATTGTTAAAACTCCAATATTACACTATTCTCTGAGCTACTGTATGTCATAGTGTCATTTCCTCATCACAAACATACCTGGAGTTGTGTTTTGTTTCATTCACACATGTTTAACACACAAACCCTGCACAGTTCCACCTATTGATGTCATGTGGTAATAAAGGTGTAATACAAGTGCTCCATACTCCAGACGCCTTCAGTAAAATAATTTGGATGATTTCAGCTCTGGAATTGCACATCTCTACTCACTAGCTGGAAGCTGTTAACTTGCAAGCTACCATTTTATGACATCACAAGGTGGAACAAAGAATTTTAAGTTTTGGAGATGTAGACACACTAATAATAAAGGAATGAAACAAAACAAAACTCCATGCTTTTTAGGAGGTAACAACATTATAACATGGTTTAAAACTCTAAAGAGTGAAATATAGGACTATTAAGTTTTTGTCTGGAATGCCTCAATCTGTCTCTCTGGAGACAAGCAGATGTTGCCACTAAAACCCAGAAACATTTAATGCCTTACTATGGAACACTCCAAAGACATCTCCTGATGGTTAAGTGGATATAAGTTATAACTGGATCAAATCTTTACGAATATTGCCTATAGAATAAATAAATACAAGTAGATTTGGTTTATTTTTTAGTTAATTGCAGCATCTGTTGCAATTAATCTCTTTATTTGATTTATAGAGAAATTACATGTGAAAAAGTGGTTTGATTTTTAACATAGATAGATAGATACATACATACATACATACATACATAGATACATAGATAGATAGACAGACAGACAAACAGACAGACAGATAGATGGATAAATACATAGGTAGATAGATGGACAGAACCGCACAGAGACACACAGAAGGCTTCCTATGTTTCTACGGTAGAACATAAATTAGCCTTGTAGTGACAGGGCCTTTCCATTCTCAGACATAATTAAATTGTGGAATAGGAATGTGCTCTATTCACTCTGATTTAAACAGTATTCACCCATGTTTACCAATCGGCCTCGCCAGGAATTTGTCACCGGAAGACCAGGATTTTCATTTGACTGCTCCCTCTTTGGATTTACACTCTGTCTTTGTTACTCCCTGTAAATATTTCCTTCGTCTCACTTTAAATCTGCCAAGGGACTGTCCCATTCGGCTACGTCCCCGCTCCCCTATACCCTCCCTGCATTCCTGCCTATTCACTCCTCACCAGGGCATCTGCTTTAAAACCCCGCCTCTTTTTTATATCTCGCCTCCTTGTTGTTCCCCGGCATTCCTCTTGGGGGGGCTTTGATTGCAAGACATCGTTTAATGTCCACAGTTACAGAAGACAATGGGGTACTTGAACTTTGACCCCGCTGAGGAAAAGGCCAGGGTTAATCTTATGTCTCGATCCTCCAAAAGCCATTGTGCCAAGACCTGGTGGTGCTGGCTCCGCCCACTGCCCCCCGACCGCCCACCCACAGTAAGATGGCCGCCCTCCTAACTCTTGTCTGCTGACCCCCAGTTCACCCCAAGTCAACCACAGGGACCCTTTCTTATCACTTTACGCACACACACTAACACAGGGGACATTTAGGGTCCCATTAGCTATGAAGGGGATGTGTACAGCTATTTAGCTTCATGTAACTGTTTCAGTTACCATAGTTAGTTACCACTGTTTTGGGCAGTTGCCATAGTGATTAACAATTTAAAGTGCCCATATTTCACTATTTTCTGATCTATACAGTACATTGTTATAATGTTGTTTTCTTATCACAAACATAACCAGAGTACTTGTGTTCCGATTTATTCACACTTGTTTAACACACTGTAAACCTGATTACGTTACAAGAACTAAAAATAAAATAAAATGAGGCAATCATTTATTTTCTCAATTATTTTAAGTTGATGAATTTAAAAGTCACAATCTTCCAGAACTTAAAAGATTGGATGGCTCGCTCCTTGTACCTTTTGAAGCTACACACACACACACCGCAATGCTCATTTACCTCAACTCAGATATTTGCAGTTAATATGACTCATAGTTTTCTGTCAAGTCAATTATTTTCATTTATTTTCATTTATTTTGACTCAAATTGGGAGTTTTCAAAGCACTGGAATAATTTAATTAATTTTCTGTTTTGTATGTAGTTCTTGATTTTGTACACACAATCTAGTACATCCAGCTGCTAAGTATCTAATATATATATATATATACACACACACACACACACACACACACACACACACACACATATACATACACACTACCATTCAGTTTGGGGTCATCCAGACTATTTTGTGTTTTCCATGAAAAGTCACACTTTTATTTACCACCATGAGTTGCAAAATGAATAAACTATAGTCAAGACATTGACAAGGTTAGAAATAATGATTTGTATTTGAAATAATAATTTTTTCCTTTAAAATTTGCTTTCATCAAAAAATCTTCCATTTGCAGCAGTTACAGCCTTGCAGACCTTTGGCATTCTAGCTGTTAATTTGTTGAAGGATCTGGAGAAATTTCACCCCACGCTTCTAGAAGCTTCTCCCACAAGTTGGATTGGCTGGATGGGCACTTTTTACATACCAGACGGTCAAACTGCTCCCACAACAGCTCAGTGGGGTCTGTCCATAACACTTCTTTTCAATCTTCCTCTGTCCAATGTCTGTGTTCTTTTGCCCATATCAATCTTTTTCTTTTATTGGCCAGTCTCAGATATGGCTTTTCCTTTGCCATTCTGCCCTAAAGCTGCATCTCGGAGTCGCCTCTTCACTGTAGATGCTGACACTGGCGTTTTGCAGGTACTATTTAATGAAGCTGCCAGTTGAGGACCTGTGAGGTGTCTATTTCTTAAACTAGAGACTCTAATGTACGTATCTTCTTGCTCAATTGTACAGCAGGGCCTCCCACTTCTCTTTCTACTCTGGTGAGAGCCTGTTTGTGCTCTTCTCTGAAGGGAGTAGTACACCCCGTTGTAGTAAATCTTCAGGTTTTTGGCAATTTCTTGCATGAAATAGCCTTCATTTCTAAGAACAAGAATAGACTGTTGAGTTACACATGAAAGTTCTCTTTTTCTGGCCATTTTGTGCGTTTAATCGACCCCACAAATGCGATGCTCCAGATACTTAACCTGCTCAAAGAAGGTCAGTTTTATAGCTTATCTAGCAGCTGAACTGTTTTCAGCTGTGCTAACATGACTGCACAAGCCTTCTGACGCAACGAGCAAACACATTGTACCATTAGACACTGAAGTGACTGTTGCTGGAAATGGGGCTCTATACACCTATGTAGATATTGCACCAAAAACCAGACATTTGCACTAGAATAGTCATTTACCACATGAGCAATGTATAGAGTGTATTTCTGATTACCGTATTTTCCAGACTATAGAGAGCACCGGTAAATAAGCTGCATCCACTCATTTAAAAAAAAAAAAAAAGAAAAAAGTCATACAAGCCGCAACCAGGCTATAAGCCACTGATATCTATGTTGAAAAATGAGATATTTACTGCATATACAGAATGATTTTGTACTGTAAATGTACATTTATGTACCTGAAGAGATTCTTTCCGAACAGTGCCTTTTAACACGGCAGCAACTGTGCTGAGTAAAACGAGGTCAAAACATAAAAGGACCAGTAACTGATTACCTTCATTTCTCCTGTGCAGTGAAACCACAAGTCACTTTAATCATCTCAGCTGAAATTGACGCCGAGCTTATGTGCAGCAGCACGGTAGACGTCTGCGGGACAAAATTTTCAGCCCCGCTCCTGCCCGCTGCCGCAGTCTTCAGTCCTGCTACAGCCCGCGCTCGCGTCGTGCGGTCGCGCTCCCGCTCCCGCCCGCAATAAGCTTTCAGAATGTTCTTTCAGAATGTTCTTATGGTCCCGCGCCGCGCTGTTTTGTATTGGGTCCCGCTGGTCCTGCGGCAGTAAAGGGCTCTACAGTGGTTTCTTTCCTGGAGCAAGATCGATGCCTTCAGCTTAAAACTTGCATCATACAAACTCCTTTGTGTGCTTTTCATGAAGTGGCGAGGATTTGAAAATAATTACCAGTTAGTAATTTGTCGTGCGTGTTATGTCTGCTAAATAAAAAGTAGCATATTCTTCCTAGCATTCATTTTCCGTCTATCTTGTTTTTGAAATTCCGGTTAGAGCGCCCCTAGCGGTGGAAAAAAGTCCACATTAGCCGCTCCGTACTAAAAGCTACGGTGGCTCTGAGCTGCAAGTGTAAAAAAAAAAATATATATATAAAAAAATAGATATTATCTCGTTATTTCGAGATAATAAGTTGTTATTTCGAGATAATAAGTCGTTATTTCGAGATAATTCAGAAGTGTAAAAAAAATATGAAAAAAAAATTATGCACATTTTTTTGGGAGATATTATCTCGTTATTTCGGGATACTATCTCGTTATTTCGAGATACTATCTCATTATTTCGAGATATTATCTCGTTATTTCGAGATAAATCAAAAGTGTAAAAAAAAATTTTTATATTTTTTTTAATATTATCTCATTATTTCGAGATAGTATCTTGTTATTTCGAGATACTATCTTGTTATTTTAAGATATTATCTCGTTATTTCGAAATATTATTATGTTGTCTAAGGTTTTATTTATTATTATTGTGATATTATTGTAATATTGTTATCAGCCACTAGAGGGCAGACGATGATAGCAGACAGCAGAGCAGTGTGTACAGATATACGCTCTGGCAGACGGCCCATTCAAAAGTCAGTACTCAAGTACCTATAACTTTGAACGTCATCTAGGAAGTTCAAGACCCCGAATTGTGGTTTACATTTGTGTTTTGTTCTTTCTTCCATTTTGTGTGGAAACAAAATAGTTCAAAGTTTGTAAAAAAAAAGCTAATTAGAGTGCATCAAACCCCTATCCCGAATTTCAGCCAATCTCCATGTTAAAATGGGTTAAATGATAGCCTACTCCATTAAACATTAAACAACCTTAAACAAGTGAATCTCTAGCTCTAAGATGAATAATATCACATGTTCAGACAGTTTAACGCCCTCAGACCGCGGCTTCTCTCCCTCTCTCGCACTCAGCCACTCTCTGTCTCTCCCATATGGTCTCTCTCTGTGGCGGAGCCGCATCAGGCAGAGAAGCGGCTCAACACACTCAACATTCCAGTAATACAAGAAAATGGGTTCGGCAGAATACCGTGGAGTTTTTGTACCGCCGTTGTTTTACATCTCTAACAGTAATTTATAAAACTTATTATGTCTGTATCACGTATGAAATCACATTCGTGCCATAAACCCATAACTAGTGGTATCACTAGCTTGTCATGTGACTATTATGAGGAAATTTTGCCAGAGCCGTAGGTCTCTATACATTGCTCTGCTGTCTGCTGTCATCGTCTGCCCTCTAGTTGCTGATAACAATATTACAATAATATCACAATAATAATAAATATCAACCTTAGACAACATAATATTAACTCGAAATAACGAGATAATATCTCAAAATAACGAGATAGTATCTCGAAATAACAAGATCTCAAAAAAATATTTTTATTAAAAAAATTTTTTTTTACACTTCTGAATTATCATCGAAATAATGACTTATTATCTCGAAATAACGACTTATTATCTCGAAATAACAAGATAATATCAAAAAAATTTTACATTAAAAATTTTTTTTTTTTACACTTGCAGCTCAGAGCCACCGTAAAAAGCCGCATGGTTCAAAGCCTGGGAAAAAAGTAGCGGCTTATAGTCCGGAAAATACGGTAGTTTAAAGTTATCTTCATTGAAAAAAACTGCGCTTTTCTTTAAAAAATAAGGAAATTTCGAAGTGACCCCACTTCGAGTATTATATATAGACATATACATATATATGTATGTATGTATATATATATATATATATGTATGTACAGTATATGTATGTATATTTATGTGTGTGTGTGCGTGTATATATATATATATATATATATATATATAATACTATACACATACACACATTATATAGTATTTAATTTACTAAGTTGCACCTCATCTATATTTTTAAGTTACGCTCACTTATACCCACAGTAGGTCCCTTTAATAAAAAAAAAAAATGTGGTGAAATTACTCAAAAAGAAGAACATGTTACAGCAACTTTACATAATTAAGTTAGTAGGACTATTTCTAAAACTCTGAGTGCACACAACATCATCTATTTAATTACTTGGAACGTTCGTCGGGTTTACAGTGCACGCAAATCCTGCACATTTAGGCTAAGTTCTATTCTGTCACGGGTTCGTCCAAATATTAAAGAACAAATGATGGCGCAGTCGAAAAAAACTTCACTTAAGTGAGTTTTATTTGCAACACAGCCCAAAGTGTACAGTAGTGATGTTATGAGATGTGTCGAGGCTTTGAAGCGTGTGTCGAGTAATGAAGGGGGTGTTTCCGCAAAGTGCGTATCGAGGCTTGCTTCATTTGGGGGAGGAGTGGAAAATTATGACGTCCGAAGCCTCGTTGCCCGGCAGTACCACGTGATTGCTTCAGGAAGTGGTTCGGATTTTGCCGCGAGCTATTACTGCTATATAGACCCCTCAGGCTTCATTCAAAATGTGGGTGTTTGTAGGAGAGTTGCGTTTAGTTGAGAGTTTGGATAGAGTTTGGAGAATTTGGATAGTTGATTTTGGATAGCGTTTATATAGGTTGGAGATAGTTTGCAGATACTTTGCAGATAGTTTGCAGAGTTTAGGGAGAGAGATTTAGGAGAGTGAAGAGAGGTGATAGGATGGAGCCAGGGAGAAAAAGAAGGTTTTCCCCTGTGTGGGAACACTTTGATTTGATATTGATAATATTGGAAGACTAGAAAACCCTTTGGAGCACTGTGAAAGGCAAAAACTGATCTACCCAAATTTACACAAACTTTTTGTGGACACCGGCATCCTCTGTGCCTTGTGAAAGGGTCTTCTCCAAAGCCGGAGAGGTTGTTTCAAAAAAAAAAGAAATTGTTTAAAACCAAAAGCCGTTGAGAAACTCTTGTTTTTGAATAAAAATGAATAAAATTTCCCCTGTCCTGTACATCATTGTCTTAGTTACACAAGCATTATCTGTGCCCCCTTTCCCTAGTTCCACAAGCACTTTCACTGTCCTCTGTCTGATTACGCCCCTTGCCATTTTCAGAAAAACAGCTTTACCTGCCATATTACTATTTTGGGAAAATGTATACACACAGAACACATACAAAATTTATTATACACATATGTGATAATATATGGACACAAATGATTTGGTCATACATTCTTTGTCATTCATAGTGATTCCCAACATACATAACAGACAAAAACATTCAATGCATTCAATGCATTATGTGGTTCAGATAAAGCTGCCTGTGATTACACACTTAGCCAGTAGGTGGGTTCATAAGCACATGAAGCTTCGAGAAATGAACCCTTTCTCGAACCAACTGGCTCAAGTGGTTCAATGCCTCATGAGGCTTCATCTCACCATCACTAGTACACCGTGTAGTATTTACAAGTGAGCAAAATTGCAGTAGGAAGCCAAAAAAAAAAAAGAAGTATTTACAGATATTACCAAGCTCTTGTCAGAGGGATGCACCCACATGTCACACCAAGGACAGACTCCCCTCCCTTCTTCTTCTTCTTCTTCTTCTTGTTATTTCCGGCAGACTCCACGCCAACCGGTGCATTGCTGCCTTTCACTGGTAAAGACTAGGTACTACACTATAAAGGTTAGAGTCTTAAATGAAGCCCAGTGTCAAAAACAAAGTTCATAAGGGCTTTATACACTTCTTGCTGGAGCATTGATGGACCAAGTAGGTCCATCAATCATTATTGACACTAATTTAAATCCCAAACCAAACATCTTAGAAAATAGGGTTCTTCTATGTTCATTGAACTTGCTACATTCCATGAGGACATGACGGGCGGTTTCTTCTTTACCACAGACTTCACATTGGCCATTTATGTGCTTCCCAATGAGATAAAGATCAGATGCCAGTCCACAGTGTCCCAGTCGAAGTCTTGTAATCAGAACTTGTTCTGTTCTATTGTTTCCCCTGATTATCTCACCTCCTCTGACACACTTTTGAATGTTATACAAGTGTCTGCCTCTCTTCTCACTGTCCCATTCCCTTTGCCACTGATCACAGACTTGCTTTTTAATTATACTACGAACTTCTGAAAAACCAGCTGTCACCTGAATCTCTATACTGTTGTGTTTCAGTGCTTCCTTGGCAACCATGTCAGCAGTCTAATTCCCTATTACTCCCACATGGGCTGGGACCCACAAAAAGCTGACATTACCTCCTCCCCTCTCTCAACGCAACCAGTGTCTCAAAAATTAAATCAGGCCGAATCCGAGACCGACCTGACTGCAGAGATGCCAAAGCAGTGGCTGAGTCAGAGCAGATAACCACATTCCCTGGATTATTTTCACACATCCATTCCAAAGCCCACAAAACTGCCAGTATCTCAGGTGTAAAAACACCTGTTCCATCCATTAGTCGTCTGCCCTGACTCATACACAACATCGGAATATATACTCCAAAAGCAGCCCTCTGGCTGACTGGGTCAACAGACCCATCAGTAAAAATCTGTAGGTGATGAGCCCAGTTGGAACGCATGCTCTCTCTTACAACATCCACAGACTGCCCTCTTCCCTTCCTTTTGAGACCCTCCTTTACTGACCAGTCCACTTCAGCACTAGGGAGCAACCATACCGGAACACACGGCCAAACAACCACAGGGACCACCATTTTCTGCCCAATCTCTGGGACCTCATCTCTTACCTCTACTACAAAAGTCTTTCTTCCTCTCGCCCCTGACTCCCAGCTCTCCTCTAACAGTCTCCTCCCAGGATGCCCCTCCCCTTGGCCTTGGCATTTTCCCACAAACTGAAGAGCTAACTTAATACGTCTTATATTAAGAGGCATCTCTCCCATCTCAACCAGGAGAGATGAAACTGAGGTAGTACGAAATGCACCACAACACACTCGTAAAGCTTTAGCCTGTACAACATCCAAATTAGCAAGATTTGTCTTGGCTGCATTACCATATACAAGACAGCCATAATCCAAAAATGATCTAATCATAGCTTGATAAATCATCAACAGTGTGGCTTTGTCTGCTCCCCAATTACTCCCTACAAGACAACGTAAAATATTAATAACCTTGTGACACTTATCAATGACTTTATCAATGTGCACTCTCCACGTCATTCTCTCATCAAAGTGAACACCCAAATATTTAAATGACTTGATGATATGATACATCCCTGGAAAGAGTTCCAGGGATGTATCATACAAGCGCAGACCTAATTCACCTACCTTCCTTTTGTTCCCAAATACAACATACTTTGATTTATCCACTGACATTTTACAACCCCACTTACCTGCCCAATTTACAGTTCTATCCAGTGCATTTTGCATTTTCCCAAAAACAAACTCAATATTTCTGCGCCTCATCCACACTGCTCCATCATCAGCAAAAAGCCTGTTCCTAAATCGTTAAAAATATCATTTATCATCACGTTAAAAAAAACTGGACTAATAACGCTCCCTTGCGGGGTTCCATTATCAATCTTAACAACTCTTGAAAATACACCACCTACCCTAACTTGAATTGTGCGATCTTGCAAAAATGCACTAATCCAGTTTAACATGCGACCTCTTATACCTGCATCATACAATTTGATTATTAATCCCTCTTTCCAAAGCATATCATAGGCCTTCTCAATGTCTAAAAATACAGCTACAACAGCCTTTTTACATGCAATGCCTTTCCTTATGTCACAATCAAGTGAAAGAACAGACTCCATTGTGCTTCTACCCAACCTGAAGCCGTTCTGGTAGGAAACAAACCAGCCCTCCTTCTCCAGCTTATATACCAACCTGTCAGTCACCATCCTCTCCATAATTTTACACATGACTGCAGTTAATGCAATTGGTCTATATGATCCTGGACATTTTGCCTCCTTACCTGGTTTTAAAATTGGAACGACCACAGCTTGCTTCCAAACAGCTGGGACACACCCCTCCTTCCAAACAGTATTAACCAAAGCTAAAATTTCCAACAAAACATCTTCACTAAGATTTTTTTTTTTTAATCTCATAAACCAAACCATCCCTGCCAGGAGCAGTAGAACCTCCCTTACTTATTGCCCTATGCATTTCTTCTATGGAGAAAAACACATTTGTGGGATCAGAGTTGTCATGATTGGGATAAAGCTTATACATTTGGCAACTTAAAACTTCATTTCTCTTTCTTCTACCTTCTTCTGCTATATTAACTTCACTGTGGACAAGAAACACTTTGGCAAACATATCAGCCTTCTGCTTATCACAAATAGCTTCCACACCATCATTCTCCAAAACTGGAATAGTCCTAACACGTCTCACACCTGCCATACGCCTCACTGCTGACCACACTTCATAAACCGTTGTTTCCGAGCCCAGCTTACCACAGTATTTCCTCCAACACTCTTTCTTAGCTACTTTTATCACTCTTCTAGCAACAGCTCTCAGTCTTTTATATTCTACTGCATTTTGTTCTAATGGGTACTTCCTTAATTTCCTATATGCTTTATTTCTGTTCTTCACTGCCTCTGTACAAGCCTTATTCCACCAAGGAACACTAACTCTCTCTTTTGGACCTTTTCTTTCTGGGACATACTTTTGAACATTACGCGAAATTATTGCACTGAGGCTATTACACCACTCATCTACTGTACCTTCATGCACCTCTTCCAAACCCGTATCACAGGCCTCCATAAACTCACCCCACTTTGCTTTGCCAAAGTCCAAATGCCTAGGACTTTCCTGCTCTTTAAATATCAGAGACTGCCCAAACCTCATCAGGATTGGAAAGTTGTCACTATCTCCTGTATACTTATCCAATGTGTCCCACTCTCCCCTCCTAGCCAGCTGTGCTGATGCTAAAGATAAATCAATACAAGACACTCCCCCTGTCCTAATGTCAAACCTTGTAGGTCTGCCATCATTTAGGCACACCAAACTGTGTCTATCCATAAGGTCCTCTACTATTACACCATTTGCATCCCTTTCCCTACTTCCCCACAGTGGATTGTGGGCATTAAAATTCCTGACCCACAACACCGGATCTCCCACAGCTTCCATGAATTCTTCTAAATCACCAATACCAAGTTGTACACACAGATTATAAAAATGAACTACACTCAACCTTCCTTGTTCACCCCACACTCACACTGCCACACATTCAAACTGGGTTTTCAATGAGACTGTCTGATATTGCACACCTGCCCTCACAAATATTGCACACCCCCCTCCTGACCTGTCATTACGATCTTTCCTTACAACATCATAAACAGGGATAACAAAATCTAAACATGGCTTTAACCATGTCTCCTGCACACACAAAATATCAGGCTTATCTTTAAAAGTATCTACAAATCTTTTAAACTCTTGCCCATTAGCTATTAAACTACGAGCATTCCACTGAAGAACATAAAACATTAAGTGTCAAGAATGCTTGACTCTCGTGTTTGAGCCCCTTGCGCGGTAAGCGCACTAGACAGATTCAAATGCTCAGGGGGCACCTGAGCACTCCTACACCCAAAAACCTCCCTGCCTCTTTAGCAATTATTGCTTTAATACACGAGGAAGTTTCAATCTGCCTCGCAGCCCATAATATTTCAACAAGAAATGCCAAAAAGGCTGTCTTATCCACAATAAATGAGTTTGCTGAAATCCCAACTAAAGAAGACGGCTGCGCCACCTCTGGGGGGCGTGGCACGTTCGGAGCACTGGCCTCTTTCACTCTCTTAACTGCCTCAGCATAAGTAACATTCTCTTTATTTTTCAAGGCTTCAACTTGGCGTGCTTTTAAGAGATGTTCACACCCTGTAAACCCAGCCATGTGGTTTCCTCCACAATTGCAGCACTTAATTTCATTACTTGTGCACTCTGACCTATCGTGTTGCCCACCACATTTCCCACATCTCTTAAGTCCTCGACACACTGCTGCTACATGGCCAAACCGCTGGCACTTGTAGCAGTGCAGTGGGGGACGCACATATGGTTTAACCTGGAAAACAAGGAACCCCAAACTCACCCTCTGAGGCAGAGTCTTCTCTAAAAGACACAAGCACAGCTGTGCTGTCTTTATGCTCTCCGTCATGCATTGTCTTTAACCGCCTTACTTTAGTAACGTCTGCCCCTTTTAGATTTCTCAGCATGTCATCTTCATTTAGATCTGTGTCAACACCATAAATTACACCCTTCACACCCTGGTCCAAGCTAAGTCCTGGGATAAAACTTTCCACCGCCCTGTTATCTAGCTGTTTCACCACCATAGCCTTTTCCCTCTGAGCTTCAGACCTACAGAAGACCAAAATGTTCCCATTTGACAGAACCTTAGCGTGAAGGATCTCACCAATCTTGTCATGTATTACTGTTGAAAGTTTCAATGGATTTGGGGGTCTACCAGAGCCATCCTTATACTTAATTATCAGTTTGAACTCCTCTTCGCCGTCTAACCTGATCATTTTGGGGAGCTCCCTGTCTCCCACGCTACTACAGGACCTACCTCTTTTCCCCCCACCCTGAGAAGTCCCCCCTTTCTTCCCCATACAAACGGGGCCCTCCAACCCAGGGAAACAAGGAATCAGAACACAATGATTAAGAAAACAGAGTAGTTTGGATTAAACAACAGCTTCACCAGCGGAAGCCAAACCAGCCTCCTCAGCCCTGCCATAACACCAGTCAACATAAACATAAATCAAGTTGGGAATAAACATAATAAAAAGAACTTAAATAACCCCTCATGTGGTCCCCTTTAATTAAACTAATAAACTTAAGAAAACACCATAAACACATAAATTGACAAAAATGGTTCAGTACTGGATCAGGTAACTCCCATACAGCGGTAGTGTAAAATAGTGTAAAATAGGGATGATTTAAAGTTTGCGAGTTCTGGTAACTTATTCAGGTTTACAGTGCTGAACAAAAGGTAAAAGGTAGCCGCTAACTTGAAAACGACCACTTCATGACATCACAACTTGGAACAGAGCATTTGGAGCTTTGGAGATGTAGACAGACTCAGGATTTCTCAAACATGAATGAAGCAAAACACAACTCCAGGTATGTTTTTGAGGCGGCAACAACATTCTAACATGGCTTAAAGCTCACAAGAATACACTCAGAAAAATGAATTGTGACTCTTGTTTTTTTACTTAAGTGTATTTTGTTGTTTTTATTTAAACACTTTGATTTTTCACACATTTTTGAAATGTTTGTGTAAATATTATGAAATACATTCAATATTTGGCATTACTCAAGACTCTTGGTAAGGGATTACGCAACAGTCTTGAGTAAAAAGCAAGAGTTTTGTCCTTCTGGGATTCCGTAGCTGTCTATGGCTTTGTTGCGCGCTCAAATGTGAACAAATACGCATGCGCAGACTTTATAACGGACAGCGACGTCTGAGCGCCTTCGGAGTTTTCGCTCTGATTTATTGGTAATGGTTTAATTACCATTTATTAACTTTGAATGTACTTTACATCGTAACTTGTCCAGTACTTATGACAGTATGTAATATTCATTAATCGTCACGAGCATGTGTTGGGCTTTTATGAATAGTTTGCGTACGTCCATCAATATGTAGCCTAAGTCAGCAGAGTTTTTGCGCTCGTTGTGACTCGGGCTGGAGCTCGCTGCAGGTCCGCGGAGGAGACCATATGACCGCAGGGCGGACCCGTCGGCGGGTGCGTGTGAACGGAGACACAAGCAAAGCCGCGGAGACTTGAGGACAGGACTGTGGAGCCCGGTGACCCAGTGTGTCCCGGTGACGAGGGAAGTCTGGGAATGAGGCCGTGGGCTATTACCGTGTAAATTCTCCCTGTGGACCTCGTGTATGCGCGGTCACTCACGCAGTTATATTCGGCTGGATCGAGATGAACTGCGCCTCGCCTGGACTGTGGACGGAAGTGCACGACAGCAACAGGATGAGGTTTGTCATTTTAAATTTACTTGGGAATAATTTTACAACGTAGAACCACTTGCATTGTATTAAAATCTTACAAATAAAATAAATAAAATATAAAAAAGTTGATATTTAAATTTTTACTTTATTTTTATTTATTTTTTTATTTTATTTTATTTTATTATTATTATTTTTTTTATTAATTATTTTATTTTGCTGTCACCAGGTGTACAAACATATGACATTGCAATTACATACATATTAGACAGCAGAGAAAAAGGGAAGAGGGTATAGGTGTATGTATATGGGTGTGTGTGTATGTGTGTGTGTGTGAATGTGGGTGTGGGTGTAACATTGTGGGTCGTATGAAGGACAGTTAGATAATTAGAGAAAAGCAGGTTCAAAGGGTGATTGGCAGTCAGAGTAGATCAATAATAATAATAAAAAAATAAAATAGAATAAGTAAATAAATAATAACAATAATGACAATGATAACAATAACAATAATAATAATAATGATAATAATAACAATAATAATAATAATGATAATAATAATAATAATAATAATAATAATAATAATAATAATAATAATAATAATAATAATAATAATAATAATGGAGAAAGTGTATATTGGAAAAGGATGTGATGTTGGTGCAGTGGGATATTATGGCTGTGTTGTGAGCTGTAAGAGAGGTATGGTAAGGTGGTTTGTGATACTGTGGTGGTGTTGGTAATAACAGTAACAAATAGTTATTAAGACCCGTGCATGGGGTGTGATCCTTGATTCATTTTGTTTATTTTTCGATCTTGCTGTCATACAGTTGAGTGAGTTTTTGTCCATTTGTTATGATTTTAAAAGTGATTCTTTGTGGAGGGTTGTGACATGTAGTGGTGCATAAAATAAATAAATAAATAAATAAAAGGGTTGTCTGCGGTCTCAAGGAGTGTAGCCTTGTCCGCAGACCCCCCTATTTGTTTTTTGTGGGAATGGAGGTTTGCCCTAACCTAATGTTGCATTAAAAAAAAAGACAGGGTAAGAGTACCAACAGGCCAGAGGTGTGTGGCCTCCAGTCTCTGGTCCCCCTGCCCCGCTTGCCCTATTCTATGGATATATTTTTGAGTGTTTGTTTGACAGCAAGATGGGTTGATGATAATAATAATAATAGTAATAATAATAATAATAATAATAATAATAATAATAATAATAATAATAATAATAATAATAATAATAATAGTATACAAATTCTAACTATTTGATATGTTATTACCACAGAGATATGAGTGTATTTGTGTGATTAATAGTGGAGTATTATGGAAGCCAGAGAGTGGAGAGTGGAGATATGGTGGGGCTCTGCTCTGAATGTGATGGGTTATATTCTAAGGAGAAGTGGTCCGCAATGAAGTTTTTCCATGTGTTAATGTGTATTTTTTTCCGGCTTTTCCAATTAACTAATATGACTTTCTTGGCGATAGTTAGCGACACAAGTAGATGTTTTGTATTGTATTGGTTGAGAGTGGTTGTGGAAGTATCACCAAGAATGCACAGAGAGGGGGACAATGGGATGTGGCAGCCAAATATTATGGAAAGTGATTGAGTGATGGTTTGCCAGAATGTATATACGGGAGTGCAGTGCCAAAATGCGTGTAGATAGTTGTCCCTTTCCCCTTGTGTGCAGTGTGTACATATGTCTGTTGTGAAACCCATTTTTGATAGTTTATAACCTGTATAGTGATATCTATGGAGAGTCTTGAACTGTATCAGCTGTAAGTTGGAGTTTGTGGTCATTGAATAAATGTTTTTGCAGATTTCGGTCCAGAAATTGGCATTGGGAGCAATTTCCAAGTCCTGTTGCCATTTGTTAATTGGTAGTGAGTTTTGAGTGTCGGTTTTTGCAATTAGTTTATATGTTTTTGAGTTAATTTTCTTTGGGGATAAATTGAGAAATTCCATAATTTGATTAGGGGGGTCTGGTTTAAATTGAGTTAAAATGTTTGTTTGTTTTTGAAGTATTGATTTTAGTTGCAAGTATTCTAAGAAGCAATTGCTCCCAATGCCATATTTCTGGACCAGTTGTGTGAATGGTATTACACTATTGTTGGTAAGAATGTGACCTAAATGTGTGATTCCTTTGCTTGCCCAGAGATGAAAATTGAGTGGTTTATTGTTGCTTGTAAGTTCAGGGTTTTGCCAGATAGGGGTGTATATGGATGGTGTAAGTGGGATGTTATTTGTGTCGTAGAGTTTCCACCAGGCCGTCAGAGCTGATGATATTGTGGGCGCTTGAAATAAAGGGGTTTTCTTTATTGATTTATTCAAGAAGGGTAAATCTGATATTTTGATTTTATTGCAGATGGATTGTTCAATGTCTGTCCAAATTTGGTCGTCTGTGTCCGGATGAGTCCATTTATAGATGATCTGTAGTTGGTTAGCTAGTGCATAGTGGTAGAAATTTGGTGCGTTGAGGCCTCCTTGGAGCTTAGGTTTCTGAAGGGTACTAAGTTTTATACGTGGGGTTTTATTTTTCCAGTAGAATTTATTGATGATTGAATCGAGTGAGTTACGTCGCCCGGAATGGCGACACCGGGGCCCCACCCTGGAGCCAGGCCTGGGGTGGGTGCACGCCGGCGAGCGCCTGGTGGCCGGGCCTTTCCCCACGGGGCCCGGCCGGGCCCAGCCCGAAGGAGCGACGTGGGGCCGCCCTCTGGTGGGCCCACCACCCGCGAGAGGAGCCATAGGGGTTGGGTGCGGAGAGATCTGGGTGGCGGTCGAAGGCAGGGGCCTCGGCGACCAGATCTCCGGACATGGAGACTAGCTCTGGGGACATGGAATGTCACCTCGCTGGGGGGGAAGGAGCCTGAGCTTGTGCGGGAGGTCGAGCGTTACCGGCTAGATATAGTCGGCCTCACCTCCACGCACAGCTTGGGCTCTGGAACCCAACTCCTTGAGAGGGGTTGGACTCTCCATTTCTCTGGCGTTGGCCGCGGGGAGCGGCGGCGAGCTGGCGTGGGCTTGCTTATAGCCCCACAGCTCAGCCGCTGCGTGTTGGAGTTTACCCCGGTGAACGAGAGGGTCGCGACCCTGCGCCTTCGGGTCGGGGACAGGTCTCTCACTGTGGTGTCGGCCTATGGGCCGAACTGCAGTGCAGAGTACCCGGCCTTCTTGGAGTCTCTGGGAGGGGTACTGGATAGTGCAGCGACGGTGGACTCCGTTGTTATACTGGTGGACTTCAACGCCCATGTGGGCAACGACAGTGACACTTGGAGATGGGTGATTGGGAGGATCGGCCTCGCTGATCTGTACCCGAGCGGTGTTCTGTTATTGGACTTCTGTGCTAGTCACAGTTTGTCCATAACGAACACCATTTTCGAGCACAAGGGGGTCCATCGGTGCACGTGGCACCAGGACTCCCTAGGCCAGAGGTCAATGATCGACTTTGTTGTCGTGTCATCTGACCTCCGGCAGTGTCTTGGACACTCGGGTGAAGAGAGGGGCAGAGCTGTCAACTGATCACCACCTGGTGGTGAGTTGGGTCCGCTGGCGGAGGAGGAAGCCGGAAAGACCTGGCAGGCCCAAGCGTATCGTGAGGGTCTGCTGGGAACGTCTGGCGGAACCTTCTGTCTGTGTGGCCTTCAACTCACACCTCCGGGAGAGCTTCTCCCAGATCCCGAGGAGGCTGGGGACATGGAGCCCGAGTGGGCTTCGCTCGGCCTCCATTGTCGATGCGGCCGCTCGTAGCTGTGGCCGTAAGGCCTGCGGTGCCTGTCGCGCGGCAATCTCGAACCCGGTGGTGGACACCGGAAGTAAGGGATGCCGTCAAGCTGAAGAAGGAGTCCACCGGGCCGTACTGGCCCGGTGGACTCCAGTGGCAGCTGACGGGTACCCTCGGGCCCAGCGTGCTGCAGCCCGGGCGGTTGCAGAGGCAAAAACACGGGTCTGGGAGGAGTTCGGGAGGCCATGGAGGAGGACTATCGGACGGCCCCAAGGAAATTCTGGCAAACCGTCCGCGCCTCAGGAGGGGAAGCGGCCCTTCACCAATACTGTTTACAGTGCGGGGGGAGAGCTGCTGACCTCGACTGGGGATGTTGTCGGGCGGTGGAAGGAATACTTTGGGGATCTCCTCAATCCCACCGTCACGTCCTCCGAAGAGGAGGCCGAGGCTGGGGACCCAGAGGCGGACTCATCCATCACCCTGGCCGAAGTCACTGAGGTGGTCAGAAAGCTCCTCGGTGGCAAGGCTCCGGGGGTGGATGAGATCCGTCCTGAGTACCTTAAGTCTCTGGGTGTTGTGGGGCTGTCTTGGTTGACACGTCTCTACAACATCGCGTGGCGGTCAGGAACAGTACCTCTGGACTGGCAGACCGGGGTGGTGGTCCCTCTGTATAAGAAGGGGGACCGGAGGGTGTGTTCCAACTACAGGGGAATCACACTCCTCAGCCTCCCCGGTAAAGTCTATGCCAGGGTACTGGAGAGGAGAGTTCGGCCGATAGTCGAACCTCGGATCCAAGAGGAGCAGTGTGGTTTTCGGCCTGGTCGTGGAACACTGGACCAGCTCTACACCCTCCATCGGGTGCTCGAGGGTTCATGGGAGTTTGCCCAACCAGTCCACATGTGTTTTGTGGACTTGGAGAAGGCATTCGACCGTGTCCCTCGTGGTGCCCTGTGGGGGGTGCTCCGGGAGTATGGGGTCCGGGGCCCTTTGCTAAGGGCTGTCCGGTCCCTGTATGACCGGAGCAGGAGCTGTGTTCGCATTGCCGGCAGTAAGTCAGACTTGTTCCCGGTGCATGTTGGACTCCGCCAGGGCTGCCCTTTGTCACCGGTTCTGTTCATTGTATTTATGGACAGAATTTCTAGGCGCAGCCAGGGGCCGGAGGGGTCCAGTTCGGGACCACAGGATTTCATCGCTGCTTTTTGCGGATGATGTTGTCCTGTTGGCTCCATCGAACCAGGACCTGCAGCGTGCACTGGGGCGATTTGCAGCCGAGTGTGAAGCGGCTGGGATGAGAATCAGCTGTTCCAAATCCGAGGCCATGGTTCTCGACCGGAAAAAGGTGGATTGCCCTCTCCGGGTGGGTGGGGAGTCTCTGCCTCAAGTGGAGGAGTTCAAGTATCTCGGGTCTTGTTCACGAGTGAGGGAGGATGGAGCGCGAGATTGACAGGCGGATCGGTGCGGCGTCGGCAGTGATGCAGTCGCTGTATCGGACCGTTGTGGTGAAGAGGGAGCTGAGCCGAAGGCGAAGCTCTCGATTTACCGGTCAATCTACGTTCCTACCCTCACCTATGGTCAAGACCTCTGGGTCATGACCGAAAGAACGAGATCGCGGATACAAGCGGCCGAAATGAGTTTCCTCCGCAGAGTGGCCGGGCGCTCCCTTAGAGATAGGGTGAGGAGCTCGGTCACACGGGAGGAGCTCGGAGTAGAGTCGCTGCTCCACCCCGTCGAGAGGAGCCCGCGGAGGTGGTTCGGGCAGCTGGTCCGGATGCCTCCTGGACGCCTCCCTCGGGAGGTGTTCCGGGCATGTCCCACCGGTAGGAGGCCCCGGGGAAGACCCAGGACACGCTGGAGGGACTATGTCTCTCGGCTGGCCTGGGAACGCCTCGGGGTCCGTCCGGAGGAGCTGGAGGAAGTGGCTGGGGAGAAGGAAGCTTGGGAGCCCCTGCTTAGACTGCTGCCCCCGCGACCCGGCCCCGGATAAGCGGAAGAAGATGGATGGATGGATGGATGGATGGATGAATCGAGTGATTTGAACCAGGATGGGGTGGGTTGTACTGGGGTCATTGAAAAAAGGTAGTTGACTTTGGGTAGTATTGACATCTTTACCAGGGAGATTCTGCCTACTATTGAAATGGGGAGATTGTTCCAGCGTTTCAGGTCGAGTTCGATTTGTTTAAGGAGTTGGGAGAAGTTGAGGGTAAACAGCTCTGACAGCCTGGGGGAAACCCTTATTCCAAGGTAAGTGATGTGGTTGGGAGAAATTAAATTTTTACTTTAAAAATGTATGTTAAGTTTAAGTCACAATATAATTGATTTTTTTTTTTTTTAGCATAAAATTGGTTTAACTTTTGGCACATAGAATGAATAAAGTAGTGTTAAGTATGAAATCCCTGCATACATATTCTGTTTTACCCCAATTTATTATTATTATTATTATTATTATTATTATTATTATTATTATTATTATTATTATTATTATTATTATTATTATTATTATTATTATTATTATTATTATTTTAGAGAGACTCCATTGACACAAGGAGATGTTTTACCCTGAAGGCCCTTGCTGTGTATCTGAACGAAGACCCAAGCAACATCATAAAAGAATACGTGGTAAGTTTATTGTATGAAATGTTAGTAACTGTGAGGGAAATATCAGAATTTTACTTGCTTATTGTTAATGACTAATGGTTTTAAAGTATGTGTGGATGTAGTGAATTATTTGTGTCCAGTACATTTGATTCATATGTGTACAAGATTGAAAAGATTTTTTCTTTTATATTATAGCTTTCTTTAGTGTTGCTGAGTACAACTTTACACATGCCAACATTTCAACAGGGGGACCAACTTTTAATATTTTTGTACTTAAAATAGACCCCAGTGCTGCTTTTGCAAGAGGCACATGCACAGCCCTAACCCTATCAATTGGAGCCCTCTACAAACTCATGTCCATAGCTGCAACTAAAAATGCAATGTGTTATTGACTTTAATGTGCAATGAGAAAATGCATAGATTAACCAGTATCATGTTATTCATAATGTCCCAGGGAGTCCAGTAGGTCATTAATTTCGCCTAGGTCACAAAAGACTGGTCTGGATTCGGACTCAAGCACTGGTTAGTTAAGACCTGAACCACTGAAAAGAAACATTGAACTTAACATAATTGAACAGTCCAAGTCTCATTTAAAGTGTAGCTTTGCAGCTCGCTCAGTGCATCACACTGTGTGACTATAGAAGGGTTGGGCTGTGCATTAAGTGTATAATATTCATTTTCAAGGAATTATTTTTAACTTTTGTATTTGTTTTTTATTACAACATTTACAAGGAATTGCTGCCATTTGTGCTATTGGCTTCCTTTAATTAACCACTTTTATAACGTTTTATGTGTAGTGAAACATAGGCCTGATTAATCTACTAATCTTAACTAGTCTACTATAAATTATTGCAATTTTTAATAACTTCAATCTTTAACTTAACAATGCAGACTCTATTATATGTAAAAGGTATTTTATAACAAAGGTGATCTCATTATTATATAATTATAATATTTCTGCAATTTTATAAATATAATCTAATTTGCATCAATATTACACTTCACTTAAACATTTTCTGTAGTAGCATTCTGTAACCATCTTTGAACCTTTTTAAGTGTATTAATGTACTGACTAGTTGACTAATTGTGAAAAATCATCACCGACTTGTCAACGTTTAAATTAATAATTAGTGACGGTCCAAGCGGTACTTGACGAATTAACGTTTATACCTCTCTTACATTTAACTTATTGGAAAAAACATGTAGTAAAATCTTTCTTGTGTCCTTGTTTAGGATGTGGATTTCCGTAATGCCCAGCAGTAAATGCTGAAGACCGCCTTTGCATTTATGCCATCCTGCATGAAGGGGATGATAGTGGCAATGAAGATCCAGAGGACGTGGGAATCATCATTGAAGGAGTCACTGTACTGCAAGAGCTTCGTGATGTTGCCTCTGCCTTTCCTTTGCTCTTTGGACTGATGTATGTGCTCAACTTTAACTACCCACTGGATGTCAAGTACACTTTTGAATTTTTCAAAAATGTGTTGATGGAGCTTGATAACAAGAAAATGTCTAACAAAATTCTAGTTCTAAAAATAAGCTATAAGTAGATTGGCTTTACCATATTCTACAACAATTTTATTTTTATATATGTAAAATATACTAGGCATTACAGAAATCCACATCCTAAAAAAGGAACACGTAAATTAAACTTTATTACATTCCAATAAGTTCAATATATTATTTTTAAGAGAACTATAAATGATAATTTGTCAAGTTTATTGCTTAGCTCATTATTTTACAGTGTGAGCTATCAAATTTAGAAGTGATTTTTTGCGATTAGTCAACTAGCCAGTACATTAATACACTTAAAAGATTCAAAGATGGTTACAGAATACCACTACAGAAAGTCTTCAAATTAAGTGTAATATTGCTGAATATTAAAATGTATTGTACTTTATATATGGCTGTTTATTGCCATGTTCATACACGTTTTATAAATCCAAGCATTTGATACTGAATAGAATAGAGTTATGGAATAAAATTCCTTAATATAACTGGCACTTGGATGGTTCAAAAACTACTGAGGACAAACTGTTTTAAAATGTCATGTTCTAAAAACTGCACAATAAATGCAGAACTGTTTTAAAAGGATTTCTCATGCTGTTCTTTGTTCACTTCTGGGAAACTTGACTTGATTTTGTAAGTGATACTTAACAGTGTTGTGTCAAGCGGTTGCATGTAACTGCATTGAGTAAATATGAACGTGCTTTATTCATAATATTAAGTTAATGTAGTGATGTAAGTGCTATGTAATGGTATTTAATACAACTTACTTAATAAGTTTGAATTAGGGTTAAGAAGACAAATTCTTAAGATTTACCTAAGTATGTTGAGTAATTACTATGACATTTTTTTATAAAGGAATTACGCAATACAGTTATGTATTTTGTAGTCAGTAAGGTTGAGTATTAACTATGTAATGAAAATATGTTGCATCTATTTAATCCATCTGCATAGATCCAATTGAAGAATGTTAAGTCCATAGTATATAAGCACGCTTTACAACAATTACTCAATGTGATTGCATGCAACCGCCTGACGTAAGGCTTTTAAGTAAATCTAAAGAATAATTTTTTTGAGTGTACATTTAGTGTAATGTAGGAGCTTTAAGGCCCACAGCCGTGCATTGAAGGCTAATATATTGTGAACGGGGCGGGTAACAGAATGCCTTCACTGTCAAAGGTGAGTCAGGCGTGTTAGAAAAGTGTAACTAACCTCTTATGTAACACTGCACTTTTGTTCAAGGTAAATGTTCAACTTCATTGGTAACAGCTGTTTCCAGTTTCAGACAGTTAAAGGCAAACCTGCACCACGCCAATTTAAAGAGCCCCTATTGCCCTTTTTTAAGATCTGTGTAATCTAATGTTTTTTCCTCATCACAAACATACCTGGATAAATACTGCATTAGTCTGAGCTCTTCTCTCAAACAGAAAACACTCTGTGTAGAGATGCACAGGAAGTGCATCTCTACACATTTACTTGAATAACTGGTTGATTTTAACCCTGGAATTGCCGATTTCTACTAAACAAAAGGTAAAATGCAGCTGTTAACTTACCGCTTAATGACATCACAAGGTGGAACAGAGCATTTTGAGCTTTGGTGATATAGACAGACTAATAATAAAGGCTTACTCAAACGTGCAAATGAAAAAAACACAACTTCAGGTATGTTTTTGAGAAAGTAACAACATTATTATAACATCACAAGATTCAATTTAATGTAATATAGGACCTTTAGGAGATGTTGCTTAGTGTAATACCTTTAATATTGCCTTTAATATGTTCAAAACCTGGTGATTTTTGGAAATAAATAAGCACATTTTTATTTATTTTAAATGTTCATATTGTGAAGATTTTATCTATTTTACATCTATATTACATCACATCATAAAAAAAAAGATTATATGTTCTCGTTTGTTCAGTTAACAATTATCATAAAAGCTATGCATGGTCCTAAAAAACATTTTGTGAACAGTATTAGGTAATAAATATGTGTGTTATTTGTGATTACCTCAAATTTTTTGCATATTTCCATTTAAAGCTGCTCTGTGTAACATTGTGAAAATGTTACACATACAGTTTGTTGCCTGGAATATTCCTCAGTAGGGCATTAAACGTGCCATAATCCTGAACCAAATTCTGAACATGATTTCTTGAGTCCATATAACGTACATACAAACAAATTCAACAGATAATATTTGAAAAAGATGATGAAGGAGAACTGAAAAGAAAGAAATGCTTTATTTATTACTCTACATATAAGAATATAGTCATTGGGTTAAGACTGAAGCCTGTAAATGGCCACACACAGTCAGTATAATATATTATCTTAAATTTCAGAAACATACAATGAATAAAAGGTCTATAAACTAAAACATATTCGCTCAACATTATTTCCTTATTTCTATATACAGCCCAAAGTTTCACAGTCCAAACTCCCCCAGATGTGAGGTCCGTGCACACTTCAGGATCACAATAAATGCAATAATTTATCAAACGTTATAAATTATAATCTTCAGATATGTACACGTGTAGGCTTCAGTGCTTCTTATGGAGGAAGAGGAGGAGGAGGAAGAGGTCCCTGAGTTTTATGTTGTTTAAATCGTATATTTTGTCACATAAATGTAGGCTGCTTTTCCATAGTCGAATCTACACTCCCAGTCAGGTTTGGACACACTTTCTCATTCAATGTTGTTTTTCTTTATGTTTACTACTTTATACATTTTAAATACTGAAGACATCAAATATATCCAATGTGTATGGGATTAAGTACTAAAGAAAACAAAAGAAAAGTGAAATAACTCAACTAAATATTTGTAATAATTTGTGTTTAACTCCTTAAAGTAGCCACCCTTTGTTATTGCTTTTTTTTTTTAGAATGTTCAGTACATATTAAAGCTTCTATCACGAGCCGGTTACAGCAGTACACAACATGACAAGTCAGATCTGTGGAGAGTCACCCCAATTCACAGAAAGAATTTGTATTTTTGAGCAAAAGAAACACTCATAAGGATGGATATTTTACAAAATGATAAAATAATAACATCTCCACCAGAAAATTTGCGCAGTGCACCATTCGCTTTGTTGACACAGCTGTAAAATTGATCTAAATTAGCTTTTTTTTTTTTTTTTTTACTATAAAGTCTCCTGAAATGGTTTTCACTTCATGGAATACCAAGTGTCCAAACCACGGGTTTTTTTGGGTTTTTTTTTGTTTTGTTTACTAAATTACATATGCCTGCATTCATAGTTTTGATGACTTCTGCGAGAATCTACAATGTAAATAATCATGAAGAATAAAGAAACATAAATGGAAAAATGTGTCTAAACTTATTCCTGGTAGTGTACATATTAGGCACTCCTGACCCAGATCCTGGTCCACTGAACTTTACAGGTGGGAGCATTAAAGGGTGGGTCAGAGACACAGGACACATTTCTCTATTAGGATACTTTAAAGGAGCCATCAAAATCTGTAGAATATGATCTTATATCACACTACATACATGAAAAAAGCATAATATGTCCCCATTTAAAGTCTATATACATCTTGACTAGGGGTGTAACGATATCCAAGTCTCACGATACGATATCATCACGGTATGAACCTCACGGTACGATATTTATTGCGATATCGTGGGAAAGCTCACAATATGGTGGGGAGGCTCACGATATCACGATATTATGCATAATAACAAGACTGACATTATAAAATTCTTTGACCAGTCATTTGGTACAACATTTATTGTCATTAAGGATGTAACAATATCAAAATCTCTCTGTACGATATTTTCACCATATACATCTCATGGTACGATATTGCAATATTTTGTGGAGGGTCACAAAACTGTGAATATGCTACTTTTTCCTCTAAAAATGCCTTCACAAGTGCTTAGAACAGTTATTTCTTCATGTAGTCTTCACTGAAATGGAGTAAAGGATCATGGTCTATGTAGTTCCCCCTGTTTTTTTTTTTTTTTAGCTATTTCTGCATCATAACTATTCATTTACGCAAAGAACCTTGCGATTTGATATATTGTGATGGTCCACGATATTATTGTGAAACCTTTGACGATACGATATCATGATATTTTGGGTACTGTTATATCCCTAATCTTGACAACTTGAATGTTTAAATTAAATGTTTTGAGCATAATAATATGACTTAATTTTGGACTAATACCTTATTTACTCCACTGAGATAAAGAACATATTATTAAAGGGTGTCTTGGTCAAGAAATTCTATCTTTATTTTATATCTTCTTCAAACTAAATACAGTGGACCTAATACAGTCTTAAATGTATTGCAATCACTCATATTGAAATACTGTTTAGAGACTATTGTATACATTTACACCACACTCTTTTTTGTTCATTTATAACGAGACTTAGTCGAAGACTGCATATCCTTTATCTACTAGGGCAATGGCAGATTTATTCCAGCTCTAATGATTTAAACTCATATACTTTTCTATTGCCGTCTGTCTATAGTGAATGATGGCGTGTGTTTCTAAATATTAGCCCTGAACTGGCCATATGGGTTTACTTTGGCTGACCAAAACCTGAAATATTTTTAAGATCTTAAAGGGACAGTTTGGAATTTTGGACATAGGGCCTCATTTCCTAGTGAGCCAGAGTGTTGGAGACGTGTGGAGACACTTTTTTCCCCATCCAGTCCTTGTATTTGGAGCATTTGCTGGTGCTAGGCTAGTGCATGTCAATGGGCAATGTTGGTCTGCCACTAAAAACAGTCAGTGATCGCATGAATCATCACATATTGAGGGACTATTTTCTCATATATCAGTCCATATCAAGCTTTGTATCAGGGAGTACAACTTGCTGCTGCTGCTCGGACATAAATCCTTCAAATGCAAGGCTGATTTTACTTCTAAAATGACACAAACATTCACATGGACAGTCTGGAGTAATAATAGTTTTGCTTCGAGTGCACTGTGGAGTGGGTAAGACTGTTTTTAGTGTCCCCACATGTCTCCAACACTGTCGCTCACGAGGAAATGAGGCCCTATGTCCAAAATTCTGAACTGTCCCTTTAAAGGTGCATTGTGTAACTTCTCTAATGGAGGATTTCCTGCATGTTTGTTTCCATGGAGATGCTTTTGCCATGCTTGGAATGCTCCACTGTATGACATTAAAATATATTTTGTATTTATGCAATTATGGATGTTTTACTGTTTAAAAAGAATACCAGATTCTTATTATGAGCAGGCCCGCCTCTCTGGCCTCCACAGATGTGACTTGTTACTTAGCCTGATGTTGTGTGGATAGATAAGTTTAATACTATATTGTGGAACATGCAGTGTCATCTCCATGGAGACAAGAAGGCAATGGACCCTCCAACAGAAAAGTTACATTGGGCAACTTTAGTTATCTTTGATTTTGAACAGTTTGATTAAAGGTGCACTATTTAACCTTTTGATTTGTGGTCCGTCACCTGCTTGTTTTCATGGAGATGTCATTGCTTTATTTGGAATGCTCCACATTCTGACATTAAACAGATCTACCTTACATTTATTCAGTTACGGGTGGTTTTAAAGTGGAAAAATACCTAGAAAAACAGGTTTTCTGACCTGTTGTAACTTGATCTGGTTTGGTCTCCATGAAGATAGAAAGGTTTAATGCCATACTGTGATACATCTCCATGGAGACGGACCCGCCACCAGAAAAGTTACACAATGCACCTTTAACTATTGAATAATGTCTCCCAACTTCACACATTTTTGGACATTTTTCTATCTGCAGCCGCACGACTCCACCACCATGTCTTCGTATTGTTTGTAGACGACGTTGTTCCCAGAGTCTATGTACAGGATGCTTATAGGACTCAGCCTGTAGGGGGCACAGCAGCTCGGGGGCATATTATTGGGGTTCATTGAGTTCATGAGCGTCTGTATGATCGCGTGATTGGTCGGTTCTAGGTGTGACCTCAGAGGAAAATCGCAAACACCTTCGCAGTGATAGGCTTCGTAATCCAAAGGTGCAATTATCCAATCGTCCCAGCCCAGATCGCGAAAATTCACGTGTAGAGGTTTCTTGCTACAACGCGATTTCGATTTCTTGCCGTGGCGTTTTCCGTGGCGTGTTTTCGAACTCGCAGTCCGTCTCTTCCTGCTTAATTTCACGTTTCGCTCTTTAGCTTTCCGGATCATTCCCATTAAAGCTTTCCCCTCTTTTCTTTCGCTAAATAGAGTCTGACGGTTTTTTGATCGTGTAAAAACAACCAAAATTGCTTTCTTTTGTTGCGATTTTCCTTGACGATGCAATCCCAGAATATTCAAATCGACTTCTTTTTCAGAATTATCCAAAATGGCCGCTAGCTCCAAGCAAAATACTTTTCCAGGACTTGAACTTTGCCAGTCGTGAAACACTTCCCAAACATCAAGAGCCTCCCATTTGGGTCTATGCCCTGAATCTTGAAGGTCTAAAGTTTTAGTGTAAAGTAGCTGCTGGTCAAGACAGGAATATAACTGGACTTCTACTGGGTCCGATTCTGAAATTCTTGAATTCCCAGTGGTTTTGGTGAAAATTCGTAGTTCGGCTCCCAGTACCTCAGCCTTATCCGGAACAGTGGACACGTCGAAAACATAGCGTTGCCTTCTGAGCGGGGAGAGGGGTAGCTCATCTGTGGAAAAGATTAAAAATAAAGTTAAAACGAATTCTCAAGGGGCCAAAATGAGCAAATCCGAAAGATGAGACACTGTCCGGGATGCACCATTTTATTGTCTGGACTTCAGTGTGAAAAATAAGTGTCGAAATCAATTTAGAATAAAGTGGAACTAACAGTGGATGTGTGTTTGGGCTGAGAGTCTGCGCTAAATCAGAGTAACAAAGGGAAACTCCATGTAAGTGATCATGTGTGAAGTGTTATTGCAATAATAAAAACACATTTGTCCAAGAGGTAAAAAAGTGAGCAATTTGAGAGACTTCCTCTTACAGCCTCTTACAGATATAGGTCTATTATTATATCTATTTTACATTGCATTAGCTGTTTCCATTATTCCTACTATTTAACTATTTATTATTATACATTATTTCTGCAAAAACATGAACAATAAAAGAGGATTTGGACGTGCACTGTGTAACTTTCATAGTTGAGGGTCTGTCACTTTGGAGATGCATTTGCTTTTTGCCTGAAATTTTTCACAGTATGACATTAAATTTATATAATTCCATAGAGACAAGCACTGAGCCAATTTACAGGCCTGATTTGTGGAGAGGCGGTCCCATTTTCAGTACACTGCATATTTGTCAAGGGATTTTTTAATGTAAAAACACTTATAATTGCAAAATAAGCAAGTTTAATGGAAAGCAACCTCCCTAGTACATCTCCATGGACACAACCAGGTGCTGGTACCAGAAAAGTTACCCAGTGCATCTTTAAACTTCTATATCTTTTACATTACAAATCTTTTTCAGTATAAGATAATATGAGTGAATTGCGACATTTGAGGCTAGATTAGTCCTAGGACAACAGCATAAACTGTATCATTAAGAGTAACCTAAAGGCAGACCAGTTTTCAACAGTTTTATTTATATTCATGGTTGCCTGATTGTCCCAACAGTAAATGTGTAAGAATGTAAGAGAGACTCATTTTAAATAGGCCAATAAGTTCATAAATAAATAATAATTTGAAAAAACAAAACAAAAACAACACAAAAAACAGAATTGTGAAGCTTTTTTTTTTTTTTTTTTTTTTACAGAATAGGCCTATATTTGTTTCAAAATTGTACCACGATAAACCATTAAAATCAAACATTAAAGTAACAAACTGACAAAAAAGTTGCCTAATTCAAGCTGCTAAAATATTTCTAAAGCTTTATAAAGTCAATACTCAGTTATCAGCAATTTGCTCTGGAGTTGTCAGCCGTGGTGTTCTGTATAGGACGATAAAACTGGATTATTTTAGCTATCAAAGACCAGCAGCAAATACAGAATATATTGTGATTATTTACCATCCCCTTTTCACATAGGCCGAGATGCTTTAATACTGATGTAAGAGTCAAAACATGGACAGTTAGAATAATTAATGAGAAAAAAAATACTTTGAAATTGTTGAGGGTGCTATACAATGTCGGAAGAAGTACTTGATTTTACAGTACAGTTTCCAGAGTAAAAAAAGTAAAAGTATTAAAGTACTTGTTTAAAAATGTACTTAAAGAGTAAAAAGCAAAAGTATTTAACACAGATTTTGAGATCTAAAAAAGCTTCAAATGTAGTGTTTTTGATAAAAATGTGTGCTAAATTTTGTTAAACAGAAACAATTCAATCAGTAGGTTTTTCCCAGCTGTTTTATTTTATATTTTTGTTTGCTCACATTATCAAATTAAAATCATGAACATGTTAAAAATAAACCCTTTTTCAGCAGGTCTCAAACTATAATAAAAATACTTTTACTTTTCAGTTCTGTTCAAAAATGCAGTGGAGTAGAAAGTACAGATACCTGCTCTCAGATGTAGTAAAGTAAAACTAAAAAGTACCCACTGTAAAATCCACTTAAGTAAACGTACAAATACCTACATTTTTTTACTTAAGTAGAGTACTTTACTGCGTGAAGGCCACTTGGCTACATCCCCCCACTGATGCAATCAAATTACGCATACAATTCAAATCTATTTTTTGTGCAAAACGTTTGCGTTTCTGATGTGCGTAATTTGGCATGCGTAATTGTGCCATACCTTGTCCCATGTCCACAAAACTTGCGATGGTGTTTGCCGCTTTTGACGCACGGAAGAAGCTCGCGTTGAGTCCCAGTTTTTCCGCAGTGGAAAAGGTCTTGTAGATGGACAGCATGTAGTCGTGAGGCTCCACCATATCTGTCGCTTTGTTGTGCGAACCCGGAGGCGCGTAAAACTCCTTAAAATACTTCGACGCGTCCTGACCGTCAAAAATATCCGCAACTTTGTCCGATTTCGGCGCAGATGGAGGAAAAATGGACAAAGTTTGCACGCAAACACCGTCTCGTAAAATGAGAAGAGCCCCGCAGAGAAGAGCCAGGTGTTGGAGATCCATCCTCCGGGCGGGCGAACCCTGCATCCCACCCGCAACAAGTGGCAGAAGTCCCGCAAAGAACAGCACAGATAGCACAAGGTTAAAAAGCCCCCCGCGCCGTACACGCCCACAGCATTGTGCTCCTAACGCCGCTGTTTAATGGGCTTCACAAATTAAGGTTGTAAAACTAATTATTCCCCTGTCAGCCGTTAGCGCCAAAGACAGATGTGCGTGCCGAAAAGATGCGCAGTGTGGATTTGCGCAATCACAACTACTGGACAAATGAGGAAACATAAAACGTGACCTCTAACTGATACCGTTCACGCTCACTGTCTAGTTTTAATGTAAACTAGAGGCAACTTTCCCCCGTTAAGATATCAGTCCTGTCACTGTAGCCTATTCTGGAGTGTGACGCTATCTGGTGGACAAAAACAGTCATTACACTTATAAACCAAACATTCAGCACCACGGATAGGGGCAACTGTGACCTCGCGTACGATTTAGGCTTAGAGAGGTAATTAAAAATATTTATTTGAGATTAAAATACCAAATTAAGTGATTAAATTAGTAAACTTTTCAACAGTACGGACATTTATTAACTTCTACAGTATCATATATTGTAAGAGCTTCAATTGCTGGTGAAGGGTCCAACTCTTAGACTTAGACAAACTTTATTGATCCACAAGGGAAATGATTTGCTTTCTGCTTGTCCATGAAGATTGCTAGAATGTTCCACGGTATGGCACTGATTTATCTACCTCCATGGAGCCAAGTTGCAGGTCAAATCTGTGGAGAGGCAACCATCTTCACAGTGAAAATAGTTGATTTTAAAGCTATTTTTTTATTAAACAGTGCTAAAATGCAAGACAGATAAGTGTAATGCCATACTGTGGAACAGCCTACCACAGTTATAACATCTCCATGGAGACAAGCGGATAGCAGACACCCACTACAAAAATGCATCTTTAAACTTAACACGTAGAAATGCACAAACTAAAATCAACTTCATTTCTAATTTGAAATGTAATCAAAATATCTTCTAAAAAAGCATCATATCGAGGCCTGTAGATTTTGGGAACTGTTTATTCCACTCATAAAACCAAAAAAGCAAAAATACTACACCATAAAACTTAACATAAGACTTGGTACAGACCATAAATCCTTCATTTATTTAATTTACAATGAGAAAATATTGCACCTGATCCAACTACAGAAGGTATCTCTCTCGCACTGTTTTTGTATATACTTTAACTCTTTTGGTCAATAAGATTTCATGAACCTCTGCTTTAAAATGAAAAGTATTACATGTAAAATCAGCCACCAAGACGATTCTCAATAACAGAAAATTTGTTTGCCTGACCAGCCAGTTCCTTCTACATTCTGTCTAAACCCAGAAGAGACTGGAGTTGGATCATAGAGGGTGAAAAACCTCAAAAATGAGACAATCCAACCACAGCTGCTAAATCACCTGTATCTCTCAAATGTGGAAAGACATCTCCTCTCCAAAATTCTTGTAACATACAGAACAAATTTATAACTTTACTTGAGATAAATAAATAATACTTGAATGCTTTGATTGTTTCTCAGTCCTTTATGTTGCTTTTTTGTTTATGAAGCAAATCAAGTGTCTCTGATTGGTTAATCCACCTGTCAATCAAACCCTCTGAACTCAGAAATACAGAATACAGCTCCAAATCCACTCGTCTTTGTAAAGTTTTGTCAAAACATGTAGTTCTGGCTTGATCTGGCTTGGTGAGATTTTCACATTGCTAATTAATTATTCACGTCAGTTTGTCTGTCTGTCTGTAAAAAATATAGTTCCTTCAGAAAACTTCAGAAATAGAGACATACCACTTCTCAAACATTTTCCCCTAACCCTTCTTTGTGATATATGTAATATGTGCTTTCTTCCTTCACTGAAAGCTGTCATGGGATTTGTAGTTTTGTCACGACATATTTGTAGTTTTAGTTTCCGTAGAGAGTGACAGTTTCAGAGCAGTAGGCCACAGCGTAGATGACACTGACAGCGCACAGAGCCGAGGGGCCCAGGGTCGTGCTGGAGCCAAAAATACTCCCGTCTGTGGTGGTCTCTGGGGTACCTGGAGAGCCAGAATCAGTGGATGAGATTTTAGTACTACACCATAAACAAAACACTAGATAAAGGTGCACTGTGTAAATTTTCTGGTAGAGTGTCCGGCACCTGCTTATTTCTATGGATATGTCATTGCTCTGTTTTGAATGTTCCACAATGTGACATTAAATAGCTCTACCTCTAGCTCTACATTTATTACACTTTATAGTTTTATAACTCAAAAATATGTAAATAAACAGACATTCTGACTGTGAGTGGGGTTGCCTCTCCACAGATCTGACCCACAACTTGGTCTGGTTTGATCTCCATGAAGATAGAAAGGTTTAATACCACACTGTGAAAAATTCCAGACAAAGCAATAACATCTCCATAGAGAAATGCATTTAACAGATCCTCAACCAGGAAAGTTACACAATGCAACTTTAAATTTTGACTTAATTTCATGGTATTATAACTATTGTAAATATAAAGATGCAGTTTGTAAAGAAAAGGTGAAAATTACAGGAAGTAAAGATTTTTGTCTGATATTTAAAGCATTATTTAAACAAAATAAGTTTAAATAATAAAATGTTTGTATCTGTCGGATAATATGCAGTATACTGTAAATATAATTCTTTGTTCAGAGGAGTTTTGCTGGGTAAAAGTTCCTAATGTGATGTCACGTTTTCCAACCAGGAAGTAAAGTATAAACCGAAAAAAATGAGAGAAATTATAAACCTAAAAAATTAGAAAAATTAGAAAATTTGCAAATATTATTAATACTAATAATCTAGTGAATAGTAGAAATGTGCAACTTTAAGTACCATAGAAAAATACATAGACACATGAGTCCAGGCTCTATTCACGCTTCACAAACCTGGAAGACGTTTGGAAACATGCGATAACAACTTTGCAGTCGTAAATCTGACAAAATCTATGAAAAATTAGAAAATGTCCCAGGTTTCTTCATCTACATGTCATTGTAGCGTCCCAGGATTAAACCAGGCTTAAATCAGGACTAAAACAGGACTAAACCAGGACTAAAACAGGACAAAACAAGGATTTAACCAGGACTAAACCAGGACTCAATCAGGATTAAACCAGGACTATATCAGGTCTAAACCCGGATTAAACTAATACTAAACAAGGATTAAACTAGGACTAAACCCGAATTAAACCAGGACTAAACCAGGATTAAACCAGGATTAAACCAGGACTAAACCAGAATTAAACCAGGACTAAACCAGGACTAAAACAGGACTAAACCGGGATTAAACCACGACTAAATCAGGACTAAAACAGGACTAAACTGGGATTAAACCAGTTTTCTTCATCTACATGTCATTGTGGCGTTCAGTTATGTTTACAACCTTTCCTTTGTTTTCATCATTTCCCCACTGACGCACAACTCCGAGCGCACTGGGTACATGCGATTAGAAGAGACGAGGACGCCAGATTCAAGATGATCCCAAACAGCACATATGTCTGCAGTCTTCATTTTACCAACGATCATATTTACTTCAGTGGGTTTGATCACAGTCGGTCGGTGACCCCCGAGTCGGGAACTACACCGGAAGTCGTCATCGCATGTTTCCAAATGTCTTCCTGGTTTGTAATGTGAATAGAGCTTGTTATTCTTGTACCTCCTCCAGTAGCAGTGGGGGTTGTGCTGTTGCCGTTGGTGGTGCTGTTGCCACTCGTGGTGGTGGGGGCGGAGGTGGGCATGGCTCTCACAGAGAAGCTCTGAGACTCAGCGCCCCAGTCCTTCAGGGTGAACACCATCGTCAAATTCTCTCCTGGAAAAAACAAAACCAAGATTAAACCAATATATCGAAGTGTTTACAATGTTAGTATTTGCATTATTTCACATATTATATTAACGTAAATATAAGTATTACATATTTTGATCTACAATAAAATCAAAGATTCAAAAAGTTCTGCTTTCTAAACTTATAGAAACATAACAATAGTTTAAAGGTGCACAATGGAACTTTTCTTAAACCTGCTTGTATCCATGGTGATGTTAGTGCATTGCCTGGAATATTTTAGACATTCAACATAAACTTTCATTTGCAATAAGGACACTTGTAAATGAAAAAAATGTGAGATAGATTTAATGCGTTTCCATGGAGACAGGGAGGTGCCAAAACCTCTACCTGAAAAGTTACATAGTGCACCTTTAAAATTAGCAGGAATGATCCAATCCTTACCCTGGTAAAACTTTTAAAATAATTCTTTGGGTCTTGTTTCTTTCAGTCTCATTCTTTAAATATAACGGACTAGACCTAAACTAGATCAGGACTAGACCTAAACTAGATCAGGACTAAACCAGATCTCAACAAGGATTAAAACAGGACTAAACCGGGACAAAACAGGTCTAAACTTTGAGACAGCATATATAAAGTGAATAGACTAGGACTAGGACTAGACCAGGACTAAACCTGGATTAAATTAGAACTAAAACAGAACGAAACCAAGATTAGACCAGGACTAAACCAGGATTAAACCAGGACTAAACCAGGACGAAACCAGAGTTAAACCAGGACCAAACCAGGATTAAACCAGGATTAAAACAGGACTAAACCAGGACTAAATCAGAATTAAAACAGGACTAAACCAGGACTAAACCAGGGTAAAACCAGGACTAAACCAGGTCTAAACCAGGTTTAAACCAGGTCTAAACCAGGTCTAAACTTTGAGACGATACACAAACAGCATATATGAGGTGTACCACTGCTGGAGAGACTGAGGCCGGTGAAGTTGGCCCAGCAGGTCTTGAACTTAATGGTGGTGTTTCCTTGGAGACCGCTCACTGCATTTCCGTCAGCATCCTTTAACGTGGCGGTAACCATGAGCGTCGTCACTCCCACTGACACACAGTCACCCTGGAAACAGCACACAGATGCACTAGATTATACTTAGTCAAGAAAACAAAAACGTACACACTTAATTCCACTGTTTTTGGGATTGGATTTGGTTTGATTGATTTGGACTTGGTTTAGAGGAGTTTTAGACCGAAGTTGATATTAAAAGACCCATTTTCCACCATTTTCTGTTGTTATGTTATATTAGTTATGTTGTTTCCTCATCACAAACATGGAGTTGTGTTTTGTTTCATTCACACATACAGTATTTAACACACACATTCAGGCAGAGTTTGTTTCTCAAACACCGTGCAGTAATACAGGAAATGCTCCACTGTGTGTGTGTGTGTGTTTTTTTTTTTTTTCACTCCATACATTTTCACTTGAATCATTTGGATAATTTTAGCTCTAGAATTGTCAATCTCTACTGAACAAAAGGTAAAAGGAGCTGTTAACTTGAAAACTGACAGAGTAAATGAAGAAAGACAGATTAATGACACAAATACTCAAATGAAACAAAACATAACTTAGGGTATGTTTTTGATGACTTAACAGCATTGCAACATTAGCCTGATTCATCAGCCGGTTTCACTTCGTGAAAACCGTCTGACTTTGCAGCATTAGGATTCGTTGGATCTACGGTAGGCGGGTACTTTTTAATTTAACCAATGGCTGCTATTTGGTCGTGAAGTATGTAACACACCAGAACGCTCAGTGAAGTAACTGCCGGTAAATCCTGTAGAAAGAAGGGCAATGACGTCTTTCCCCTTGATAAAATTCACCAAACATTCTCTTTGTTCTGGCTTTAAATCCTTGATTTCGAGAATTGTTGCCAACACAAAATGTACGGCTTCGTCTACATCCATCTTGACCACTTTGTTTCCTGTTGTGCTGCACCACAAAAGGACCCAGAGGCATTTGAGTTTGACGTCATGGCTTCACAGCTCTTCCCTGATTGGCCAGTGCGCCAATAATATAGGTGTAATATAGGACCTGTAAATATTCCTGCAAAGTGTATTTTATATATATGTTACACAGTGAACCTTTAAGTAAAACAGTGACTTTGCATAGTATGTCCCCTTTAAAGAAAATAAAGTAAAAGTAATACATACAAAATAAATAAACAAGACAGTAGAGACACTGATAAACACCAGTGTGGTAGTTATCTATGTATGTGCTGTGTGTGTTTCTTACATTCTGGTCCACAGCCTTCAGACTGGGCTGTTGGTACAGAGGGCCGACATATACACCAGCGATGGGCTCCTCTATCAGCAGCAGCTCAGACACACTGGACACGTAACTCACTGTGGTCTCCTCCCTCGTCTCCTCCTCTGTCGCCACCTACAGGAATAGCAGAGAAACATGTTGATTTAGGATCAGCAAGGCAAGAAATAATTTAAACGGCCGTTATTATGCTATACAGTGGTCCCTCGTTTATCGCAGGGTTACGTTCTAAAAATAACCTGCAATAGGCGTAATCTAAATAAAGCAAAGTAGTCAGCTTTATTAATTACAATTATTATATATGTTTAAGGCTGTAAAACCCCTCACCACACACTTTATACACTTTTCTCAGACAGGCTCCGTGATCTAGGAGTAGGGCAAGGAGGAGCAGTGCTGCATAATGGTCTATGTGTGTCTTTTTCCACTGAAGGGCTTTGTGCAGGTGTCTTTTTTCAAGTAAAGAACATAGTTGTGGGTACTTGTTGCCGCTGTTTTTTCTTCTGGGCGAGAAGATTCTTATAAACAGACATGCCACCTTCAATTGCACATACGCGTTCATACATTGTAAAAAAAGAAATCCGCGAAACATCGAGGGGGGGTGAACTATGTTATAGTGAGGGACGACTGAACATTCGTGGAGTTGCATTTTGTTTCATTCACACATGGATGTAGACAAACACTGACATGCAACAAATAAAATAAAATAAAATAAAGTAGAAACAATAAGCTATAATAAGCTATATATAACAACAAAACTTACAAATTTACAGGAATATAATAATATAAGAGTATAAGAGTATAACAGTGCAGGTAATGATCAGTGCAAAACAGGCAGGTGCAAAAACACAGGGTCATGTGACAGAAGCAGAGCGGGGGGTGGGACCAGTCCTAATGTTTTTAGTCCAAAAGCAGAGGGGAAGAAACTGTTTTTGTGGCGAGAGGTTCTGGTCCGAATGGACCGTAGCCTCCTGCCTGAGGGAAGTATGTCAAAAAGTCCGTGTCCAGGGTGAGAAGGGTGAAATATGACCTGCACATGTCCGAGTCCTGGAGGTGTACAGGTCATGAAGAGATGGAAGGTTGCAACCAATCACCTTCTCAGCAGAGCACACAACACGCGCATTTAGGCTGAGTTCTTCTCTCAAACAGAAAACACTCTGTTCCACCTTGTGATGTCATGTGGTAATAAACTTAAATTAAATTAAAGAATACTTGGACATTTTCCATTATTATTTATTTAGAAGATTGGGAGTGAGGAACACAGTTTCATTTCTTCATGTTTCATATGAAAATTGATAATAAACTTTTTGAACTGATTAATACAGGAAATGCTCCACTGTGTTTTTAAACTCCATACACCTTCACTAGAATAATTTGAATCATTTTATCCCTGAACTACTAATGAACTAAAGGTAAAAGGTTACTGTTATCTTGAAAACTACTGCTTCATGACGTCACGAGGTGGAACAGAATATTTTGAGCTTTGGAGATATAGACAGACTAATAATTAAAGGATACTCGAATGTGTGAATGAAACAAAACACAACTCCAGGTGTGTTTTGGATAAGGGAACAGCATTATGACTTAAAGCTCAATTTTGCATAATATAGACCTTTAAGTATCCATTAAACTGGAGGTGACCTTACAACAGAAAAGATAATAAATAAAAAATATAACCAAAAGATAATAAATAGATATCAAACTGTACAGTCTCTCTTATGTAATAATTGTAGACCTTGTAAAAAGCATCCATCCATCCATCCATCCATCCATCTTCTCCCGCTTAATCCAGCCGGGTCGCAGGGGCATCTTGCTGCCCAATCCTCATAGCACCTGACCCCCCTATGAACCCCTCTGTGGGTGAGCCCACAGGAGGGTGGTCAACATGGTCCTTGATGTTAGTTCATAGGGGTGCGGGCATGTTTTAGGTTGATGGGGAGGAAACCCATCCAGACACGGGGAGGAACATGCAAACTCCACACAGAAAGGCCCGAGCGACCCGGGGATCTAACCTGCAACCTTCTTGCTGTGAGGCCTGAGTGTTGCCACTCAGCCACCGTGCCGCTTGTAATACTTGACCTTGTAATACTCAATAATAAATCCTAAAATCAGACTTGTTACCTCGTTCCAGTCTGGGTCGGAGGCGGAGGGCGGAGGAGGGACCATCCCCATAGAGGACACATTAAACCCAATGGACTGACTCAGGTTTCCAGAGACCGCGGCCTGGCCCAGGTCGTCTGCAATGTTCCTGAGAAGTTCGAAGTCGTCTTCTTCTGAAAACACGCAAAGAAAACCGAGAGTTAGACATGTGCGAACTCTATCTCATCTTTAGTTAAAGGTGACATACATAGAAAAATAGCTTTAGCAAATCAGTATAAAACAAGGACTAAACTCATGGATAAATGACTCATCTTATAGCAAAAAGTCCTTCCTGTAGGGCTGGGCAATATGGCTAAAAATAATGTGTGAGTGCCTGGACGATTAATAGATTTTAATCGATTTTAATCAAAGTAGAGGATTGCTTGTCTTTCAAACAGAAGTTCTTTACATTTTCATTCCTATCATATGCTATTATTGAAGAAAATGTAAACCGCCTTTGATTACATTGGTATACATACCTAATTATAACTGCACAATAACCCTGCTTTGAAAGTAAGAAAGTCAGGAGTAAACTTGCCTCATAATAGTCCTCAATTTCATGATTTTGCAATTTTTCAAAATCAGATCAGTTCGAGTAATTACCCAGCCCTGCCTTCCTGCCTTTGTGACTAATAAATAAAAATAAATAAATTAATGAATAATGCCACCACTTTTTGAATAGTTAAAATGTTTTTAAACAATTTGGGGAGGGAAAACAACAGAATTTTAACACTGTTATAATAATAATAATACATAACACTACACAGCACTTTTCAAGATACTCAGAGAGGCTTTACATGAAGAGACAAACGAAGGCAAACAAAAGAAATAAGACGTTTAATGAAAGGTGGTTTTAGAGAGATGGGTTTTTAGTAGGGGTGTAACAATACCCAAGTCTCTAATATATTGTCACAGTATGAGCCTCACGGTACGATATTTACTGTGATATTGTGGAAAAGCTCACAATATGGTGGGGAGGCTCACAATATTACAATATTCTACATCATAACAAGACTGACATTCTAAAATGCTTTGACCAGTCATTTGGTTTATTGTCATTAGGGATGTAACGGTATCCAAAGCTCTCTGTACGATATTTTCACCATATACATCTCACGGTACAATATTTATTGCAATATTGTGTGGAGAAATATGCTACTTTTTCCAATAAAAATGCCCTCACAAGACTTAATCCAAAGAATGAATATTTCAAAGTGCTTAGAACAATTATTTCTTCATGTAGTCTGCACTGAAACGGAGCAAAGGATCATGGTCTATGTAGTTCCCTTTGGGTTTTTTTGTTTTTGTTTTTGTTTTTTATTTCTGCATCATAACTATTCATTTAAGCAAAGAGATATGCGATTCAATATATTGTGATGGTCCACGATATTATTGTGAACCTTTGATGATACGATATCACAATATTTCGGTTATTGTTACATCTCTAGTTTTCAGGGCTTTTTTAAACATGGGGAGGGTGGATGAGTCTCTGATGTGTTTGGGTTAGGGAGTTCTTGAGGTTGGGGGCAGCAGCAGAGAAGATCTGCTGATTATATTATGTTTGTCTGTGGAAACTGGGGAATCTGATTTTCAAACTGCAGAAGGTGGAAGTATGTCTTAGAAATAGATAGTAGATATAGATCAGAAAATAGTGAAAATAATACGAGAATAATTCTACATACATATTTCCCTCTCTTACCGCTGGTGGTGTTGGTGGTCTGCTGCACTGGGGGCTTCTTGATCTCCACCTCCACCGTGAGCCCAGACGATCTCTTCCTCCTCCTCGTGCCTCCGTCTGCTCGGACTATCTTTGTGATCCGGATCATGTTTGCAGGCACTTTGAGGAACGTGGCCAGATTATTCACCAGTTGGTCTCCAAAGAACTCTGCCTCTGTCATGGCGGGGAGTTCGAAGGAGAGAATCAGCAGAGGAGATGTTCTGATCTCCACAGGTTGGGAGCCTCGCAGAAGAACTTTGAGCATTTTGTTGTTCTGGTCAAAGAAGTTGGATCCAACCGATTCGTTCATTTTAGGGATGTACTGACCTACAACACAATAAGAGAGGGCAAGATGAATTTGTTTTTCCATTAATCATGAAAGTTTTATGTGTTATATGTTAAATAAGAAAAAAAAAACATCGGCATTAAAGGAGCATTGTGTAACTTTTATGGTGGAGGGTCCTTCAAATGCTTTTTTCTATATAGATGTTATTACTTTGTCTGGAATGTTTCATGGTGTGGCTTTTTATCTTCACAAAGACTGAACCTGTTTTTCGAGGTATTTTTGAGCTTTAAAACCACCTGTAATTTAATACGTTGAAGACAAAGCTGTTTAATGTCGCACTGTGGAACATTCCAGGCAACCAGTGACATATCAATAGAAACAAGCAGGTGATGGACTCCCAACAACTTAAAAAAACAAAAAAACAAAAAAACCATCAGAACTAAATATTATGTCTTAAAGGTGCACTATGTAACTTTTCAGGAAAAAAGTTCACCACCATGTAGATGTTATTGTTTTTCCTGGTATGGCATTTAATTGAACTATCTCCATTGAAACAAGCAGGTCACCAGGCCAAGTTACGGGACAGATCTGTGGAGAAGTGAGCCTGCGTACAGTAATAACACATGTCTTTGCTTTATGTTTTTGTCTTAGTTAGATGTAATTATTTTTCCCCTGTACCTTGTGTCATGGGCTTTATCAGAGTAAAGTCTGTGCGGTCATCGTTCCACTCTGCATTGGTCGGAGCGATCAGTTTGTTGTTCACGTAAATATCCAGACGCTGAGGCTTGGAGTAGAACACGGACACCAAAACACTCTGTAAAAAACAAACAATAAATAATAAAAAACGTCTAATCGACACGTGTAACTTTTCTACTTGTTCACTGCAAACTTCTCTGATTTTAAACTTAAATCAGGTTGTTCATCTTGTTTTCAGATTTATTATCTACTTACTAGTTCTGAGACTGCTTCATTATAGTCAAGAGATCGTTTATTTTAAGATATCTTGTCAAGTAAAATTATCTTTCGGCATGAACAGATTAATTCCCTACTTTGAAGTCCTTTTCTAATAGATTTAAGTGTTTATATCTTAAATTGTGGCCAAGCTTTTTTACAGTGTTTCCATGGAGATGTTATTGCTCTACGCTACATTTATTCAATTACATGTGGTTTTATAGCTTAAAGATACAGAAAGAAACAAGCACTCTTACTGGCTCCATAAATCTGACTTTAACTTGGCCTGATTTGGTCTCCATGACGATAGAAAGGTTTAATACCACACTCTGAAACTTTCCAGACAAAGCACTAACATCTCCACAGAGAATAGCATTTGACTGACCCTCTGCCACACTGGAAAAAACAAACAAACAATATTTAGGCAAGTTAAAATGACTTAAACTAAGAACATTTTACTTTATTTGAGTCGATTCAACTTGACAAGTAAAATTATCTGCCAATGGAATAAGTGTTTTTTTTTTTTTCTTTATTCAAGCAACATTTGATTTTGTAGTACAAAGTACAAAAAGTCTTGTTCCACTGGCAGATCATTTTACTTGTCAAGTGAAATTTACTCAAACTGTGATAAAACTTTCTTCATTCAAGTCATCTTAACTTGACTAGATTTTGTTTTTGCAGTGCAGAAAAGTTACACAATGCACCTTTAAAGGTCCTGTACCAGGAAAAGTTGCCCCACTGCAGATGTATTGTATAAGAATCTCTTGGGGTCAAAGTAAATTCGCTGTGTGCTGTCTGTATCTAAGTATGAAGAATATTATTGTCTGACTGGTCAATAAAATGTTTTACAGTTAATGCGGAATTGGTAGTGAAAAACACTTATTGATACTTTGCAGCTAACGTCATTAATATGTATGTGTATGTGAGTATGTGATGCTAACTGTAGGTTCTGCTCTGTCTGAGGCTTTATTAGACTTTAATCTGCACTTTATTTAAGCACAATCTGACCATAAAGAATTGACGACAACCGATGAGCTGATTTCTGCTTGTTGAAAATCAAACACCTCTACACAGAACCATGAACGTACTGATGTTTTGTTTTTTTTTTCTTTTTTGCCAGTGTTTTCTTAAGTGTGCATTGTGTCACCATGGTAACTCCTAAGCATTCACAATTAGCGATACATGTAGATCACCCCCAGCACCATGTCACCGCAAAGTATCAATAAACTTGTTGCCGTGAGGAATAACTTTGAACTACTGCAAACTGTTTGAAATAGACTAGTTCTGTGTCTATTTTTCATGTTTTTAAGACAGTAAAAATAAGATTAATGTGACTGGATTAAACGCTGTCATGTAGCACTGACGTCAGAGGGGGCAGCGTTGAGCATCATGAGGCGGAGTTTCTGTGGAGTGATGCTGCTGAAGAAGACATCGAAGGCGTGGTCTGTGGCGACAATAGCGTGAAACAGGGACAGTCTCTTCTGACAGGTGTAACCCGCGCACCAGCCGTGGTCCTGTGGGCCTGAGCAGGAGCACAGCAACTTCAAATGAGTCAGTAATAACAAATGGATCGATTCACTGGATGGTTTATTTAGGATTGTGATGGTATAAAGACAGTTATAGGTCAAAGAAATAATTATGTTTGCAACATATATTCAGAATAAAGCAATTTATCAGTTTTAAAGGTCCTACATTATATTTAGCCATGTTACTTCCTCAAAAACATATCTGGAGTTGTGTTTTGTTTCAATCACACGTTTGAGCAATCCTTTATTATTAGTTTTTCTTTTTTTAAAACACAGTAGAGCACTTCCTGTATTACCACACGACAGAGTGTTTTCTGTTTAAGAGAAGAACTCAGCCCAAATATGCAGGATTTGTGTGTTAAACATGTGTGAATGAAACAAAACACAACTCCAGGTACGTTTTTTCTGCGGAAACAATATTATAGCATAGATTAGAAAATAGCGTAATATGGGCCCTTCAAATAAATATAATTTTAGCCCCACCATTGATGAGGTCCACATATCCGTTCCCGAGCAGAGCAACCGGGGACAGGCGTCTGGTCTCTGTGTCTGCGTCCAGATTCTCAATGACCATGAGTCTGTAGTTGAGTCCAGTGCAGTTATAACTCTGCCACGAGGCCATGTATGTGCACTGGTCTCTAATCACACCTGAGAAGAAACAACATGGTCAACTTTACTGTGTCCTGTACATAGTGTGAATATAAGTAAAAGTAATGAGAAGCGTTTGTTATGGGGCCATGCAGTGGTTTTGTAGATGATAAAAATTCTTGTAACCTTTTTTAGAAAAATAAAAAGTCAGACCTTTGTTGGGTGCGATCTGCTCCACAGGGATGCGGCTGCCATTAGGGTGGGTGAGCATCATCTTGGGAATCCTGTAGTCTCCCAGACCTCTCCTGGGGTCTCCGTCCCACTCATACTCAGAATGAGGGACCACTGACCCCACCACCCCCAGAAAAGTGCCATCCAGGTCCCTCAGAAGAGTCTTCTTTTTAGCATCACACTCCATGTCCACACAGTCTGAGGGGTTCACTTTACTGAGAAACATGAGGAGGGGTTTACGTTAGAGGCACTTTTTACCAGCTCCAGGAGAAGAAGCTACAGAGCAGGTTCTAGGCCAATGAGAGTGAATGTGATACACTAGTACAGTCATGGCCAACCCGTGGCTCTCGAGCCTCATGCGGCTCTTTAACTAGTTTCATGCGGCTCTTCAGGAGCTTTTACATAACATGCGTCAAATATGCTTGGCTGGCGTTACCATTCATTCAAGGATTGTTCAAGATAAGGAATGCCAAAAGTGTCACTAAGCAGCATAGTAAGAAAAATTGAAAATGAAAATTATTTTATTTTTGTTTGTGGACTTGCTTGAACTGAGAGTTTGTGTGTGTGAGACAGTGCACACAATGTTAACTGTTGAAAACAACTTTTACCAACTTTTAAACAATATTATCATGTTGGTGTGGTTATTTTCATTAAATCTGGTTGACCATAGGTCTGTGTGTGCGTGTGCGTGCATACATGATTGAGGAATGGGATGATGTTCATGTGTACCCATGTGTATAATGTGGCTCTTTGCAGTAACACAGAAAAAGAAGGGGCTCTTAGTCTTCTACTAGTTGGCCACCCCTGCACTAGTATATCAGTCATGTATTCCTAGTTATGTATTAGGAAATACAATATTTGAATCATTTGTATGATATCATAGTATGAAAGTGGTGTGTGCGTGAGTGTTGGTGGTGGTCGGAGGGGCCGATGGCGCAGATTGGCAGCCTTGCTTCCGTCAGTCTGCCCCAGGGCAGCTGTGACTACAATAGTAGTTTATCACCACCGGGTATGGAGTGAATGAATAATGCTCTGTAAAGCATCTTTGAGTGTCCAAAAAAGCGCTATATAAAACTGATGCATTATTATTATTTGATTTATTGAATATGAAGTGGAGCAACAGCTCTACTGCAAACTGTCATTGTGTTCTTAGGTTCACTTCACCCACATAGTGCCCAGTATCAGTGTGGTGAGTGACTGGTGATGGTCAGAGGGGCTAATGGTGTAAATTGGCAGCCTCACCTATCATTCTGCCCCACAGCACACAGCTGCTGTGGGGCAGAATGATAGAAGTGACAATAGTATTTTACCACCACCATGTGTAGAGTGAATAAATAAAGCTTCTTTAAGTGTACCAAAAGCACATTATTATTCCTGTCATAAAACATGACATACTGGCCATATTTACCCGAGGCTGGCTCTGTGGATGAAGACTCTGTTCTCTTTGGAGCTGTCTATGGTTCTGATCCCGGACACTTGGACTGGGTGCTGCAGATCCTCGTTCAGGACGTTTGTGATAAACATATAATTCTGTTCTCCAGAACAAACCCCCTTAAACCCGACAAAGGTGGTGTCTAAAGGAACAGACCATGACATTAAAACAGGTAAAACAACAGTTAAATTTGCACTATAATCTCTCCTGACCAGTGACAGTCATTAACCCGCTGATGGCATTGTAGTTCATGTTGAGTGGGTGGGGCTTGGCTGGAGCTGTGTTGTGTCCAGAGTTAAAACTGGGCCAGCACAAACCGGACCTCCCACCTTAAGAAAAAAATTAGATTAGAATCAATATAATACTAAAAACAAAAGTGATTTTTATGTATTATTTTTTTGAGATTACACGAGAAGAAAATCAACAACATGTAAATGTTAGCATGGTATCTTTATTTGGACTGGAGTTTTACTAATTTTACTAATGTTATATCATTGCTGTAATGATATATTGTTGCTAATATTGGTACTCGAGTATGTATGTATATACATAGGTATGTATAACATTTTCAGATACTTTTAGGTATTTTGGGTCAACATTTTTTCTATAAATTTTTTATGTAAATAGATGAGTAGGTGGCTGTTTCACCATCACAAAAGTACAACAGTTATGTTATATTCAAATATATTAGAAAATATAAAAAATATAGAAAATATAAAAAAATATGTTAGAAAAAATAAATATATATACACTATTTAGTTGCAAAACAAAGTTCATTTAGTGTTTAGTTTCTCTTTGAGATTAGAGGTTTGTCTAAATGAGGGAAATCGCTTGTACCTGAAGGTGGTCTCCCAACACGGCTGTTCGCAGAGTTTATTATGTTATAGTCTGCACTGGGCACCGTCTCAGAACAGTTCAAATTAGGGCTGGTCCCAACAATCAGGGAAGACTGTGGGAAAAAGGTCACACATTTTCAATCCTTTAAAAACATTATCAAACAACATATAGTTTTACATGTTCTTAGATTGTAATAATGTTTTTCTTGTGTTTAAGCCTTGTACACAGACCTTGGCTGTTAGAAAGGAGCTTATAAATGAAATGTATTATTGGTATTATATTTTTATTTTGCAGAAAGGATTAACAAAAAAGATAAGAGAAGATAAGAAAAGTCTTCTCACCTCAACTGTAACTTTTTTATCCTCAAATAAGTGAGCGAGAGAGGGCGGTTCATAGATCAGAGGCATCAGGCCTAAACCGTTGTCCACCAGAGTTACATTTGCGATGGACATGCTCTGAGTCACCTGCAAAAGAAAAACGGTTTAATTTCTAACTAAAATTTTATCATAATTATATATAGAGTATTTGATGTGTAGAGAAAAGTTCAGTGTTCAATAGTAAATATAATAGGATAATACCTGGAAGTAGATGGCGTAGTCGTAACTTTTCCAAATAAAAAAGTCCCTGATGAGAGAACAGCGCGGGAGGCCATCTTTATTCAAATAGACTCCGTACAGACCACCATGGGCTTCATTGTGACGCCACATCTCACTATCATTGGGAGTTCCTAGAAAATAATTAAAGGAAAATGTCATTCTGTCTGTTTGATCGTTTAGTGCAATAACACATAACAACTTTGAGAAAAAAAAGTCAAAATATGATGTTACCTGGACATGGTTCACCCTTAATGCGATATGCAACTCTCTCAAAACCAGCAACAATGTTATTCTGCAGGACCACAGCTGTTCCCTTGTTGACCTAAAATTACAAATAAATAAATAAATAAATTATTCTTACAATGGGCTTGTCTCTTTCCCAATGTGTTTAAATGGCATGTATTACACTGATCTATGTTCTAATGTTGTTTCCTCATCACAAACATACTTGGAGTTTTGTTTAATTCACACACACACAAACCCTGCATATTTACTGTATACATTCTATTATTGGATCATAATGTATAGCTTATAATATACTATTATACTATAATATACTATTATTAGTCTGTCTACATCTCCAAATGCAGGATTTGTAAGTTAAACATATATGAATGAAACAAAACACAACTCCAGGTATGTTTGTGATGAGGAAACAATATTATAACATAGATCTAATAGTGTGATATTGGCCCTTTAACAGACCTCTATGGCGGCGTTCCACTCAAAGTTGAAGGTTTCCTCTCGGTCCTGGTACGATCCGGGCCAAAGGGACATCATCACCAGGTTTCTCCTCACTGTGATGTTGTGCCCCCAAATCCTGATACCTAAAATAAAATAAAAATTCATATAATTTTTTGTGTGTGATCAGTTTCTTTTCAAGCCTTATATAGTGTGCTGTGTGTACCTTCTCCAACAGTGTGGTGGATCACGTTGTCGTCAATGAAAAGTCCCTCAGTGTTAAAGACACCGATGGCCGGAGAGAAACCGTCATGGAAACTGCAGCCCTGAAGGTAGGTGTCCTCCACCTGGAACACAACCACCGATAAAAGCATCATCATTGTATGTAAAATGGACAAATACATGTTTTTCTTAAAAATTAGTCCTGCATGATTTTGACAAAAAAATTTATCGAGTTTAGATTTGCAATATATGTTTAAAAAGTAGGAGCATTAACATTAATTAACAAGATTACAATGCATTTTAAACTACAGGTACAACAATATTTCTCTAGAAAAAGACTGAGCTGCAATAATAATAATGCATTTTATTTACTGTGTCCAAATAATTGCCCTTGTGGATCAATAAAGTTTGTCCAAGTCTAAAGCTAAGTCCACGTCTAAGTCTAAATTATTCTGTACCTTTTCTAAATTGAGGAAGGCCACAGAGTATCGCGGGTCATAGTCATCGGTCCAGCCCTCCTGACCAGTGCGTTCAAACTCCACATTCCTGATCTGAGCTTTGCCTTTTGGAAAGAAACACATGTTCATTTCAGACACAACAATATAACAGAACAATAACAATACAACAGAACAATAACAATACAACAGAAAAATAACAAAACAACAGAAAAATAACAATATAACAGGACAATATCTAACAAAGTGGACTATGTCACTTTTCTGATGGGCCTGCCACCTATTTGTCTCTATGGAGATTTTATTACTTGACCTAGAATGTTATAAAAACAAGCAGAAGGAGCCACTGTACTAAGTTACATGTCATATCTGTGGAGAGGTGATTCTGATACATGTACGTGTACTTTCACAGTAAGAATCCATGTGAAAGACAAAATTAGTGCACGTTAGAAGTTTAATACCGAACTAAGGTACATTGTATGCCAGGTGTCTCCAACATTTTTCCTCTGGTGAGCTACCTGTACAAAATGAAAATGCCAAAGAACTACTCATTTTAATTTTCGGTCGCAAGAAATTGAGTAAATATAAGAGCCTTAGATGGGCTACAGTTTGATGCCTATAAAACATTTATTCAACTGTTATCCATTCATTAGTGCACAAATATAGGCATCAAAATTATGCGTTTACAATAATAGGCATTTAATTGAATCAAATTGGAGTTATTCAGCACAATATGTATGATGCAGAAATCCCTGCAAATCCCTAAAGCCATAAGTTTCCCATGATAGCAGAAATGTTACATAGTGCGCCTTTAAAATGAGGGACTGTACCTTTGTAGTCTATTCCCCCAAAGGAGAATCTGCCCACGATTACTCTGGCCCCAAACGACTCTTTGTTTATGTTTGCGTATTCTTCGCCGATGATTTTAATATTTCTGGACAGAAGAGCCACGTCGGCTGCCAGAGTGTAGCTATAACCTGTACCAGCAACTGAGTGGGTTTCACCTGCAGGAAAAAAGACATTATAATTTAAAATTTCAAATACGTTGTTGGCTTTGTTTACTTCCTCACAAAAAAATTATTATCTGATTTCTGAGTTAACAGATTATTGAACTAGCATAGTCACACATCTGATTGCCAAACTAATGTGGCAAAGACAAAAAATAAAGATAAAATGTTAAAGATTGAAAGAGATATTTTAAAATTCACTGTACTTTGCCGTCCAAATACAAGAGTTAGTTTAAAATCCATTCATTAAATGACACGTCTCCAGATGTTTCTCTTGGCCATGTTAAAGGGCCCTTATTACCCTATTTTCTGATCTATGTTATAATATCGTTTCATCAAAAATAAATCTGGAGTTGTGTTTTGTTTCATTCACACATGTTTTGTGGTAATATAGGAAGTGCTCCACAGCTCCATAAACTTTTACTAGAATCATTTGGATAAGTTCTTTACTGAACGAAAGGTAAAAGGAGCTGTTAACTTGAAATTGACCATAGACAGACTAATAAACTTAAATTACTTAAACATGTGAATGAAACAAGACACAACTCCAAATATGTTTTTGATGAGGTAATAACGTGGCTTAAAGCTCACAAGAGGCAATTTTGCGTAATATAGGACCTTTAAACTTCCCATTGTTTGTGTAGGTGTTTGATACTGACCAATGTGAGTGTGAGCGAGGGGCTTTTCCAGAGTCAGAACCAGTCTGTCCTGAGACACTGCAGAGATGACATGTTTCTCGGTCTCCCACACGTCGTAGCTGCTGGTGGAGATGGCCACTTCATCACCAACCTGCACACATAGTAATGATTATCTTTAAATTGTTAACAAAAAAATCATAATGACAGTTTTTGTTCTTCTTATCTGTTTGTATTGTGATTTTAATGCATCTTTGTTACTCTGCAAACTCTTTGAAATTAATGTATTTTCCGGATTATAAGACACTCCGGAGTATAAATCGCACCAGCCAAAAAATGCACAATGAAGAAGAAAAAAACATATATAAAAAAAAACATATATAAGTCCCACTGGACTTCTATACAACACTTTGAAAACTGCTCTGTTTGTAAAATGTGCTGTATAAGTAAAGTGGATTTGAAAATTTTAATTGTCAAAATAAAAATAGAATAAAAGCAGACCTGCCAGTCCACAGCCTTAGCCAGGGTCAGAGTGTTGGTTCCAACTGCAGAGGAGGCCGACAGTTTGGTGTGGTAAACATTTGGTGGTTTTCCGTAGAGCTCCAGAAACCCAAACACGCCTGAAAACAAACATACTTATTTGGATTTTTAAACATTTTTTTTATGTGAGCAATATTGTAATGTGATTTAGGTCAAAAATAAGTTCAACAAAATATAAAACATTGAGAAAACCCTGAGATACCGGTATATTTATTTTAAAATAAGTTTACCGAGAGCTTTGGACCCGAGGTTGGGTCCGTTGGGCAGGGGCCAGTCTGGAGTGTGGTGGTTTCCTTTCAGTTTGATGTGCAGCTCTCCTTTAAACGGAGACTCAGGAGAACCCGCGATCAACCGACCTCCCTGAAAATACAACAGGAATGAGACACTGAAATGTACGTACAGTTCATTCAATTATTAGATAACACTTTATAATAACTACACTTTGAAAAAAAGACCAAAATATTTTGACAAAAATGCTATTTATTATCAAATAGTTATATTGTTGACATTTTTCTGTCGCTGGTAGTTTTGTTGACAACATCCACCAACGCTGTTTGTCATGCGCCGCTTGTTGTTGGTACAAGTAGTGTTCTTGCTGCCGCTGAATCAAACACGTGTTTTCCTTTAAGATGGTATTTTAAACTTGTGCTTCTGTGGAAAGAGAGTTCATCACTGCAATATCTGCAAACGACCTTAGTTTTATCCAAAGTCCCGTCGGGCAGTTTTTTGAAGAGAAATTTTTGCTGAGCACCAGGCACAGTCTCATATGTCATCTTCACAACCTGACCTAATAACCTGCGCCGCCTTTCAGGTCACCATCCTCACTTTCGATAGAGGAGTATGTGCGTTCAAAATAAATTGTGTGATTAATCTGTGTTAAAAAAAACATTAGTGTGATATTTTTTTGTGACTAATCACATGCGTTAACGCGTTAATGTTGACAGCCCTAGTTACAATGTTATTTCCTCATCACAAACATTTGTGTTGTGTTTTGTTTCATTCACACATTTTAAAAACACAGTTACTGCATATTTAGTCAGAAAACACTCTGTTCCACATTGTGATGTCATGAGGTAATACAGGAAGTGCTCTACCATGTTTTTAAACTCCATACACCTTGACTACAATCACTGGGATCATTTCAGGCCTGGAATTGCTCATCTCTATTGAACTAAAGGTGAAAAGTAGATGTCAACTTGAAAAATACAAGGTGGACCTGAGCATTTTGAGTTTAAAGATCCTAATAAAACAGGATTTCTCAAACATGGGTGAAGGAAACAAAACAAACAAACAAACAAAAAAAAAAAACAGCTCACAGCAATGAATTTTGCGTAATATGAATGAAACTGCTCATCTTTTATAGCTTTATAGTATCTTTTGGTATAACTGACATTTGACCTTTTTGTTTGCAAATCAAGTTTCTCAAGATTTATAATGTTTTGATTGTCTTTGTGTCAAAAAATCTGTATTTTATTTTCATAATAAAATTATAACACACTCCTGTGACCTCTCTGGATTGCACAGACCTGTATCAGGATGTGAATGGCGTTGATGACCACAGGGCTGCCTGTGGACCGCCTCCTTCTGCTGCTTGTTGTGTTTAAGTTGTCGGGAATTTCCAGAGCTCCAATCACTGTGAGTTTGTTGAGAGGTGGTGTACTGGCGTCCAAAACCACCCACTGACCTGAGGATGGTGAATAATAAGACTTGGATATACTGTCAATGTACATAGAATGAGAATGATTAAAAAAATACGACCATTACTGTAGCTATTAACTATTTAAAACAAAATTTTATCTCTTTTGAATGGGGAAAAAGTGAAGAAGAGATTAAACATTGAACATTACCTGCTGGGATGACCACATCAGCGCCCTCTGCTGGTACAGTGTTGTTATTCTCAGGAGACTTGGACCAGAAAGAAGAGTCAGACCACCGACTAGATACAAGAATGAAAAGAATAAATAATAATTAAAGGGGAACTCCGGCACGGTTGAAGCTAAAGTCCATTGTTAGAGGTGGTCGAATACTGTCAGAAGCCAAAAACGGCACGATCAGTGTTGCCTCAGCGGAGACCTCGCTGTGGCAGTGAGTCTGTCAAGGCAACAAACTAATGTAGTGATCAGGGCAAGTCCTTAACTTCCATGTAAAATGGGCTTTCGCATGCGCAATGGGAAATCAACAAAGGTAAGTGTAAGGCTGCTTATAAAGTTGTTTTATAACATTTCCAGACACTAATGAGTGAGCCAGGCAGAGCGTTTTGTTTGTCTTGTGGCTGTTGTAAGATGGGTTAAAGTGGTGTTAAGATTCTTCTGTGCAAATTGGCGTTTTACATGGAAGCTAAGAACTTGCCCCAGTCACTACACTAGTTTGTTGTCTTGACAGACTCACTGCCACAGCGAGATCTCCGCCACGGCAACACTGATCTGTGCCGTTTTTTGGCTTCTGACAGTATTCGACCACCTCTAGCAATGGACTTTAGCTTCAAACGTGTCAGAGTTCCCTTTTAATTCTAGGTTAAATATAAATATGGTCTCCATGGAGATCTAACTGCATTGCATGGAGGGTTCCACAATATGGCATTAAACCTATTTAGTTTGTATTTAATCAGTACATTCTGGCTGTATATTTCAAAATGATCTTGACCAACAAACATTCTCACTGTGAGCAGGGTCCCTCTCCACAGATCCGACCTGTTACTTGGTCTGGTGGCGCTACCTGCTCGTCTCCAGAGACATAGATAAAGTTTAATGCCATACTGCAGAACATTCAAGCTACAGCAACAACATCTCCATGGAGACAAGCAGGTTGCAGCCCCCCCAACTAGAAAAATTACACAGTACATCTTTAAGTATATTTAATTCAAAGTGTATGTTTTATTGTGGCATGATTCTCTCTTTATTTTGCTTATTTTGGTCTAACATTATCAATAATATACTCCTTTTTAATTGTGAAATAATGTATTAATTAAGATTTTAAAAAGTAACATTGATTAGATTTTGTCAGAGTGAATGAAATATTTTTGTTTAGATTAGTGTTTTTGGTCATGGCGTCAAAAATTCAGTATTTTTCAAAATAATAATATACTGTGGGAAAAAAAATAATAGTTTGAATACTGTCTTACATGAAGTTGGCGGGCCTCTTGTCAGGCAGGGGGGGCACAGTGGCAGGAGGAGGGGCAGTGGGCTCAACACATTTGGGGTAAAAACATCTGTAAACTTTCAGCGTGACATCAACATCAGCGAGGGACCGGTCTGCGCTAGCTATGGCCGCTGGCTTACTCGATTTACCAGACACTGAGAAAGAAATAAAATACAAATGAATTCAGAATAATACACAATAATTTCTAATGAATCCAATCCATTTTACGCAGTTCATTTTATAAACATGACAGTTTCTACAGAAAAATAAATAATATAAATTAAGGTCCCATGTTGTGCTATTTTCAGATCTGTCATAATAATAATAATAATAATGCATCAGTTTTACATAGTGCTTTTCAGGACACTCAAAGTCGCTTTACAGAGCATTATTCATTCACTCCAGACCCGGTGGTGGTAAACTACTATTGTAGCCACAGCTGCCCTGGGGCAGACTGACGGAAGCGAGGCTGCCAATCTGCGCCATTGGCCCCTCCGACCTCCACCACCATTCACGCACACACCACTTTCATACTAGGCAATGTGGGTGATGTGCCTTGCCTAAGGACACTACGACAGTTTTTGCCACTGGCGCCCCACTGTTATAATAATGTTGTTTCCTCATCACAAACAAACCTGGAATTGTGTTTTGTTTCATTCACACATGTTTAACACACAAACTTTGCATATTTAGGCTCTTCTCTGGTAGCTGTTCACTTGAAAACTATTACTACATGACAACAAGGTGGAAAAGCATTTTCAGTTTTGTGGATGTAGACAGACATCAGACATTAATAATAAAGGGTTACTCAAACATGTGTAAATGAAACAAAACACATTTTAACATGGCTTAAAACTCACAAGAAACAATTTAAAGACCTTTAAAAGTGCATAGTGCAGACCTGGGCATTGTACAGCCCTTTGGTTGACTCTGACTCTGCCTGTTTAAGCTCATTTGGAATGACAAAATAAACATATTTTATATCTAAACAAGAAATAGCCCTTACTGGAATGTATAAAAATGAGGAAGGCACAAACCCGAGGCACACCGACTGAATATATTAAAGCAGAACTAAGTAACCAGTGGTAGAGCTAACCCTACAGGTCTCTTGTGAGAATGAACTGTCGTAAATACTTGTAACGTCGGGAGTCCGTAGTGCCCAGAGCCCCCAGAGCACCACGGCTCATAGCGACGGCAGCACCGCAGCTCATAACGCTTTGGCCCTCGTGAGAAGGAGAACAGACCCTGAGAGCTGAGATTCGGGTCGGTAGGAGCCAAGTTGCATGTGTGGTTTTTCCGCCCAGAGGCAGATGGGGGCACCAGTGTACCCTTCAAACACCCCAAAATGTCATACTGTATGTAACCATCAAAGGCTCTTTCAAAGACATTTAATTAGGTAAAAATGTGACTTAGTTCTGCTTTAAAAGGGTCAGCATCCCTCGATGTAATAAAGGACTTTTAATATATTCAGTCATGTGCCTCGGGTTTGCCCATTTTTACACTTTTCAGTAAGGGCTATTTCTTGTTTATTTTTCAAGTTAACCTTCGTAGGGCACCTGCACTGGTACTTTTGGACTGTTTTATGACCTAGTGAAGCGTTCTACCTCTTCTCTTTGCCAAACATATTTTATAATTTTACCTCATGCCTGGACTAAAGATGCATTGTTTTTATTTTAGAGGTGTTTTTTAAAATTACATTAATTGTAAGGCAGCTTCACTTTTTCATTGCTTAATCATAACATAAACTCTTACCAGTCTTAGCAGCACGTCAAAACAATGCTATTTACTGCTTTTTATAAAGAAATGCAGTCAAGTTAACTTGCAGAGTTGAGTTAAGCATTTTGGCCTGGCCCTTCAGAATATTTTCTGTTTCTCTTGTGGTCCCTAAACTACATTTCTCCATTTTGTCTTCAAAGTTTTGTCATTATTAGTTAATATTTTTTTTAATTGTATTTGCTTGATTTTGTTTTCTGTCTTTCTCATGCCATATTTAAGTATTTTGTGTTTTGGGGGGAAAGGAGAGGGTTGGGAGGTTGGGAGCATTTATGTTTTATGTATTGCTTTAAGTACTGTATTTGTGTCTTGTTTTCATGTTCATTATTACTGTATTGTTTATGTTTTGTTCAATTGTCCTTAGTAAAATAAAGTAAAGAGTCTGTACAAACCCATGTAGTAGAGTATGTTGTCACTCTCATCAAAGTACCAGTCTCCGTTTTCATTTTGACTGAAGGACAGAGGGGCCGAGGAGCCATTTCTGTCATCCACAATGTGAAACCTGTCTGGGCTCTGGGTGAAGTTATGCCCCATGATCACGTACTCATCAGGCTGCAATACACAAAGTTCACTTAGTATTTTTAGATACTTAAGGGGGCAGGAGCGCTAATTAGATTGGATAGTGGTTACTATGTGATCATTTTCAGACTTGATATTTCTGCATACCTTGAATCCATAGTAGGTGGAGACGTAGGAGATGTTTGTGATCTGTTCTCCATCAATGAAGCTCCATAGAAAAGTGTCTTTTGAAGGTAACAAGGCCATCCAGCCAAGTTTATGAGTCATCCTCTTCTTCATGTAGGGGACCACACTGCTGCCTGTGGGAAACATTTAAAATATAGATCAAATATTTGTGGAGAAAAGATGTGTTAAAGATCCTATATTACACCAAATTGACTTTTGTGAGCTGTAAGCCATGTTATAATATTGTTGCCTCCTCAAAAACATTCATTCACACGTTTGAGTAATCCTTTATCCTTTGTCTGTGTAAAGCTCAAAATGCTCTGTTCCACCTTGTGATGTCATGAAGTGATAGTTATTCAAGTTAACCTTTAGTTCAGTATAGATTAGACCTTGTTTAACACATAAACACTGCATATTTAGGCTGAGTTCTTCTCTCAAATAGACAGAAAACACTCTGTTCCACCTTGTGATGTCATCTCTACTGAATAAAAGGTGCATGTTAACTTGAAAACTACCACTCCATGACATCACAAGGTGGAATAGAGCATTTTGAGCTTTGGAGATATAGATAGACTAATCATTCAGGATTCCTCAAACATGTGTGAATGAAACAAAATACAGCTTCAGGTTTTGAGAAGAAAACAATATTCTAACATGGCTTAAAGTTCACAAGAGTCAGTTTTGTGTAATATAGGACCTTTAAGCAAGAATCAAAATTTGTCATATTTTCCATTCACAACACTACAGCTGTCTCTAGACCATTACACAAAGCGCCTAAGTACATCCAAACAACAAAGTAATTATCACTCCTCATGTATTCATATTTGCCTGTTAGAGTCTGTTTGGAGTGAGTTTATACCGTGTTTGTTGGACATGAGCACGTCGTGTCCGGCCAGTGAAGAGGGAGATGGTTTATTAAAGGCTAAACGATGGAAGTTCACAGAGCTGTCACAGACAGATCCGTTAAAAGCAGCGCTCCACTCTTTGCTCTGAGTGCAGTGGGCTGGGTCCAGGAGGCCGCTGGTCGGTACAACTTTGTAATTTTTATTTCCTGAAAAACATGTGAAAAATATAAATACATGCAGATATCAGAGAAAAGTCCATGATAGAACTTTATTTATTTATCTTTAAAATACACAATTCAGCTACTGCTTGTTGTCCTATTTGTATAGTTTTCCTTTTTTTTGTATAGTTTTTTGTTTTAATGGCATTGTTTCATTAAGATTAGTAAGTACATAATTGTCAATACTATTGATGCATTATTAATACATATTCAGTAATAAAGATGCATTATGTAATTTTTCAGGAGACCTTTGCTTTATTAAGGGTGCTGCTCAAAAACACCTTGAAGAATATGAGAGTTTGGCTCTCTTGGCCTGGTAGCATCACCTGCATATCTCCATAAAGATAGATGAGCTTAATGCCATATATCTATCTTCATGGAGACAAGCTAGTGATGCAACCAAGTCAAATTATTAATCATTGGATTTATAGACTCTTTCAGTGTGAGTAAACAGTGATGACATAGGCTCGGTTGCGCATGCATTTTGGCAACAGAAGTACGACAGAACTCAGCAGCTTGTCAAGCTCTACAAAAGGATTATCGTCAAAAGATCGTGAATATTTCCTCAATGAGCTGATTTTGACAAATGGTGTCCGACTGCCAGGTCCTTGTGCGAACAGTGAGTAAAACTTTAAAACTGAATTAATCGGAATGAATGGGGAACAATCATATATATGAGTGGACTAAGTGAGTGTGACGTCACCCATAGTGTTTAGCGCCGCTCAAATGAGGCCCACGATGCCAGGGTTACAGGAGTGAATTTGGAGCCAGGCTCTATGTTATGAATAGGATTTTTTTGATGGACCAAATAGGGAAAAAATAATTCAGGATCATGTAGGGCGGGTTCATATGAACATTTTAAGAGCAAAATGACGAGGCCACAGCAGGAGTTATGGAGAGAGGGATGATAAGATCCCAGTGTAAGTCAATGGGAAAAAGGGAGAGAAGGAGCTGGAAGAGCCTCCTGGAGCACTTCCTGTTTGGCACGCGGCGGCTAATGGGTTAGCTTAGTCCACTTACATATACGGTCTATGGGAACAATGCCATGTCGATTGCCAAAATGCGCATGCAGCTTTTTTATCACTTCCTCTAAAAGGGTCTATATAGCGCCTTTCAAGACACCCAAAGCTCTTTAGAGTGAATTATTAATTCACTCCACACTTGGTGGTGTTCAGAAACTATTGTATCCACAGCTGCCCTGGGGTACACTGACAGACAGACCGAGGCTGCCACTCCACGCCACCAGAAAAGATACATAATGCACCTTTAAATATTGTATAGGTTTCCCATTTTATTGCAGTTTTTGCCATGATAATTTACCTGTGAGAGTTCCGTCCATGTCCACCAGCTGTACCTCATGCTCCCACCTAAATCCTGCTTTATTTGGGGTATTTACGTACTCGATACCTAAGCAGTGCACTGCCCATCCTCCACAATTATCCAAACATGTCCCATCTATCCTAGCCACTCCAAACGCTGCACAGGAAACTCGATCAAAGTTTATAAATTTGGTATTGATAACACTAAGTCCATCGTCTAGAGGGGCAATGATCCCTCTGGATGTGCAGTAGTTCGGTCCCAGGCCCAGTTCATCTACATGTCCTACCATAGTGCTGTTGGACATCACAGCGCCCCCTTCAGGAGTGAACGAATTAACGGCAAACGGCAGGATGCGCTTGGCCTCTATTCCAGCTTTCTCATTGTTGACCATGATAAAGCCATCGAAATGTACAGCGCCAACATTAACCCACTCCGCTCCTTTTTCGCAATTCCAGGAGGTGAGAGATTTGAAGATTGCTGGTTCTGGTTGTTCTGATCCGCATTTTCCATTTTTCATTGGGAAGTAGTCCTGGAAGATCCACAGACCAAACCAGCCTTGTGAGTGGGCTGTGTTCTTCTCAAATACACCAAGAGGAACCTTCTTTTGACAGATATTTGGGTCGTAGGAGGGTCCGTCTGGGTGCTCGTGCATTCGGTACCAGAACCCAAAGTGAGTACCTCCCGCCGCTGTGTTGTGGCGTATTATATTATTTGGATTTGTGACCCAGTAAGCAGCGGGGGTGACATCATCATTCAATAGACTTGTACTCTGCCTCACAAACACAGCTAAATTGTGCTGCAAAATATTTTCCGTTTCTATGCCGTCTTCGATGAACAGGGCTCCTCCCATGACGTCGTAGATTACGTTGTGCTCTACCAGTAAGCGGTGAGTGTTGTGGATCGTCACTGCTCGGTTAAAGGTGTGGTGGATAGCACAGCCCCTCACATAAGACTTATAATCGATGTTCCCCATCAGATGCCAGTGGATTGGGTACCGGCCCAGTCTGAAGGCCTGTCCTGCATGAGAGATCTGGGAAAAAATGAGAAGAGATATTTTTTATGAAAGGTTCTACATTATGCAACAAGCTTTAAGCCAGATTAGAACGCTGTTATCTTCTCCAAAACATATCTGGAGTTGTGTTTTGTTTAATTCGCACATGTCTGAATAAGCCTTTATTATGAGTCTGTCTACATGTCCACACCTCAAAATGCTCCGTTGCACCTTGTAATAGTGGTAGTTTTTAAGTTAACGGCTACCTTCAGTTCAGCAGACTGGCAAATCCAGGTCTAATCCAAATAATTTCTGTTAAAATGTATGAAGTTTAAAAACACATTGGAGCGCCGCATCACAAGGTGGAACAGAGTGTTTTCCATTTAAGAGAAGAACTCAACCTTACATATGCAGGATTTGTGTGTTAAACGTGTGAATGAAACAAAACACAACTCCAGGTCTGTTTTTGATGAGGAAACAACATTAAAGTACATAGATCTGAAAATAGCGTAATATGGGCTGTTAAATACTGCTACTAATTAGACTATGTATTAAGTTGTTTTCAATTGAGAACATAAAGAAACAATATTAAAACATATGATAAAAACTGTCATATTTAGACTAGACTATTTGAAGAATCAGAACAATTTCAGACAGCTACCTCAACATATTCAAATCTGCCGATGGCCAGGTTCTTGTTTGGTTCAGGAGCGTGCATCATTATGCAGCCCCCAAATTGATCGCTGCCCGTCTCTTCACCAAAACGGCCCTGGAAACAAGTCTGTGTGGAAAATTCACCTAAAAACAGAAAATATTACTGTCAATAATGTACATGGTGTTTTGAATCCCAATCAATTCAAACACTACATAGAATATAACACAGATGTTTTTACAACTGCTTTGGAGACTTGTACTTTAGTATTCCCTGTACAACTTAAAATAATATCTGTACAAAAGGCCAGAAGAGGGCGCTAGGACTGTGTATGTCATGTGTGTTTTTGTAAATGTGAATGACTCCTTAAATTTGTGCTGCTGTTTCTTAGCCAGGAGAGTGTTGTAAAAGGGATTTTTAATCTCAGTGAGTTTTATCATGGTTAAATACATGATAAGGCCCTGTTATAAAAATATAAAAATAATACAAAATTATCCACACACATAAAATTGATAAACAACAACAGCAAATGCATTACAAAAGAATGTATACATGAAATAACATTTTTTAAATGTATTTATTTACAGTTTATATTTTCATTGTAACCACACATGGGCCTTGAATGTGGCTCTCTGTGAACATGTGAAAAGGTTTAGGATCAAATAAGCTTTTTCTTCTGCCTACACCTATTGAGCATTGCTGTGCCACTTTTTCTGTAGCAAAATGTTAAAGATGCACTGTGTAACTTTTTGGTTTAGGGGTCCATCACCTGCTTGCTTCTATGGATATGTCATTGCTCTGGCTGGAACGTTCTACAGTATGACTGACATTTATTAAATTACAGGTGGTTTCATTGCTCAAAAATACCTAAAAAACAGGTATTTTGACTGTGAGCGGTGTTGCCTCTCCATAGATCTGACCTGTAATTTGGTCTGGTTTGGTCTCCACGAACAGACAAAGCAATGACATTTGACAGACTCCCCCCCCACACACAATGCACCTTTAAAAATGTTTTCTTTGTGTAGTTAAAAATTGCTCAAATAAAGTGTAATACAGGGGTTTCCAAACTTTTTTCATTGAGGGCCACATTAAAACACAGACCAGTTTGACGGACAATCGAGGGTGGTCACAGTGAGTAATTCAAATCTGTGCATTTATAACAGGTCTGAATGATCCTCTAGACCACAGGTGTCAAACATGCGGCCCGGGGGCCAGATCCGGCCCTCCATGACCTTTAATCTGGCCCTCGGCTGATTTTCTATTAAAATATGTAAAATTTTCAGATTTTTCTGGTAATTTTCTACGCCGCTTAGCACAGCAGCATCTCCAGTGCTTCTGTGTGTGGCGCCTCCACCAGAGCAGCACAAATGAAGACTCACCTCTTTCCAAACGCTCTTAAAGGACGATCGTTTTGACTGTGACCATGACGCCCTCATCAGCAAAGTGTCAAAAATAAGAAAAGTGGAGCTGAGTGCAGGATTTTACAAGAAAAATGTACTAATTCTTCTTTTTCACGGAGGTGAATGGGAAACCTGTACGCTTGGTGTGTTTGCAACAAGTGGCGGTGCTCAAGGAATATAAATATAAAGGAGGAATATAAACGCCACTATGAGACACAACATGGCGAAAAATACAATAACTTGAACAGAGAATGGAGTTTTCCAATACGGCCCCTTTGGGATCAAAGTAGGTTGTATACGGCCCCCGGACCAAAATGAGTTTGACACCCCTGCTCTAGACCTTTGTTCATGCTTAGACCCTCAAAAGGACACACTAAATTTGATTGATCAAGGTAGATTTCAAACATATGCAGTAGAAGTATTACTTGTAAGGGCCAATTCACCAGGAAGCCTGAGGGTCAAAACAATTGGTCCGGGCCATAGTTTGGACAGGCCTGGTGTAAATAAATAAATACAGTTAACTAAAATACAGTTAAATAAACACTGAACCTGTATTGAAACCATCGGGACACGCTTCAATCTTGTCTGCCCACTCCATTTGCTCGGCTCCTCTGACTCTGATGTTTCGCGTGAGCAGTCCCACCTCGGCGCGCCCCTCAAACGTGGTCCCATCGGGGAGCGTGACCTGGATCCCAACGTGGGTGTGGTCCAGAGGCTGAGTCAGAGTCAGAGTCCGACCGTCCTGAGACACAGAGGAGATGGTCCGCACCTCATTCTCACTCTGGCTGTGCCTGAAAAAATACATTAAAGAAAGACATTAGTTTATTTGTGTGTTTTCTATATGAGTTCTATATGTAAGATGTCTCATCATGCTAAAAACTTCTTCCCACAAGCAGTTATCATCTTAAACAGTATCTTGGTTATTTCACAGAGTCATATGTGCTCTGTAATAATTGTATATTTTTGTATATTGTTGTTCATATGGTTGTGTTTTTAATGTCTCATGTGCACTTTGACCTGTTTTTTCAATGTGGTTTTTAACTACAAATGGCCAGTAAAATAAACTAACCTAATGTAACCTTGATATCGCCATTAGGTTCCATTTAAAAATACTTAACAATTTATAATTTCACACGTCTTAAATATTAAATAAACAACACAAAGGGCATAATTGTTGAAGGGGTGTGAATGGGTTTGATAAAATGTCCACTATGTTTTTAAACAGTACATACAGTATATGGGCCCTAGGTAGAATAGAGTCTTTATAAAAGTAATAAAAGAAACCAATAAATAAATGCATTATATTGTGACACTTCAAATTTAGGTTTCATTTGATGGGTATATTCATTGAGTAACGGTACTTTTTAACCCTCCAGTGCAATATCCATGAACAGTTTTTTTTTTCCTATTCATTCACCACCTTCAGGCCTGAGCTTGATGCTGCTTTAGCTCTCAAAATACACTGGGGACTTTTTCAAGAAGATTCAGTTACTCTATACTATAGAGTAACTGAATCTTCTTGAAGACAACCTGGTATATTCCTGATACTGTCCGCAAGGCAGTTTCAGACTATATTAGGAAAAAAAAAAAAAAAAAAAAAATAGCAGCTGGCTCTGGAGTGCATCTGCTGTTGCACTGAAAAGTTAAACAGATTTAGCTAAAACAAAAAATATATACTTTTAATACATAGGAACAGTGTTTTGCAAAATTCTGTGCATTCTGTACCCTATTTTTCTATTAATACTCATTGTTTTGTGTTGCACCATTTCACTAAAGCACATTCATAGTTTCTTAGTTAATTTTGTTCACTGACACTGGCAATCATTTTTCTCTGATTCTAACATTTCATTACTATATAAACTCTTTATAATGTAATTCTGTAGTTGTACCGATGTCCGGTGGTGGCGATGACGATCTCGTCGCCTTGTTTCCAGGTCACAGCCTTCATCAGCTTCAGCTGAGTGAAACCGTTGTTGGCGGTCTCGGCCAAATGGGTCCAGGGTACAGGAATGGGAATACCTGGACAAACAGGTTGGGATGAATGCAGCGTCCCCAGGAGGAGGAGGGGCTGAAGTGCTATAGATTATGAGCCCACTCTTAGCCCAAAGGACACAGCTCCAGTGTTTCAACATACAAACATCATACTACATACTATCAAGGCTTAACTGGATTCTTGCTCATTGTTAAATATGTATTTACTCTGTCTATTATCTCTATTATTGACATCAAAAGGTGGAATGGAGCATTTTGAGCTTTGGAGATATAGATAGACTAATAATAAAAGATTGCTTGAAATCTTGAAATGTGTGCTTGAAACAAAACACAGGGTATGTTTTTGATGAGATAACAACATTCTAACATGGCTAAAAGATCACAAGTCTTTTTTGCATAATATAAGACCTTTAAATACTTTGTGCATGTTTGTACCGTGCATGTCCAGAGTCCCCTCCCGGACCCCCAGCGTCTTGGCGCCGTACACTGGGATTTCGGGGGACCTCAGGTTGCCATGGAGAGTGATGGTGGCTTTGTGCTGAAAGGGCTGCTCCTCTGTGCCAATCTGAAGGGCCCCTCCATCTGTGATCAGGATGTTCTCCGCCTGAAGCTCAATATCTGCTTCATCAAACACCAGAGTCCCTCCTGGAGACAATACAACATATAACAACTGCCCATGGGTTTAAGAGCACCGATTAAAAACTAAATATTACATCTTTTGAATGGAAAATTGTCCTCAAAATGTTACCCACACAACAAATATGACAGTTCCTCTGGTAGGCAATACAGAATACATCAACTATAGGGATCTAGGGATGGCAATTGACTTTACTATTATCTGCAAATATATTATAGCTGTCACAGTAACAAAATAAAAATGTATGATATCTGAAAATTGATTTAAACAACATACTTTCAGGACCCTGTGATCAATACAAGCGTTCATGATTTGGTTTAGGAGTTTGATTTTTAGCAAAAAAAGGTTACTGACTTGTTTAAACACAAAAATCAAGTTGTAGTTCCAAGTAAATCAGCTCTTTCTGGTCAGATTGTGTTAAAATAAAGCCCAGATTAAGTATAACTGGAGTAACAGAGCTTCTAACAGAGCAGTGCCTACAGTTCACAACCCCAGAGAATATTGAAGACGTCAGCTGCAAAGTATCAATACACATTATTTCCTTCATGGCGTTCATAATAATGTAAAAAAAAATATGTATAATTTTTCTCCTTATAATAAGAAAAGATAAGAAAATGTCAATTGTTACAAAATAGCTGTAGATAGAATATAATCAAGCTGAGTATGGAGATGAGTGGGTGTATTGCCTTGAATGAGCAGCATCTTGAGCACAGGTGTACTGGTGTCCAGGAGGATGGTCTGGTTTTTAGTAATAACAGCGAAAGTGCCCTTTTCTGGAGGAGGCAGCCCCCCCCACGTGAACCGGGACGACCACACGTCGATGTAGAAAAAGTCTGCGTTATCCTGAACGAAGAAGAGTGTGTAGAAATGATCAGGAACGTTAAATAATCCAAATTCAAAGGTATCACTGCAAAATCTTCAAAATGGAGGAAAGAGAAATAATAGATAAAGATCATTCTAAAACAATTTAAAAAGGTCAGATTTTACCATATGTCATGATTTTTTTCAGTATATAGAAGAAATGAGTTAGGTGGAACAGAGCATTTTGAGCTTTGGAGATGCAGAATAAAAATAAAAGATCACTCAGACATGTGTGAACAAAACAAAACAAACTCCAGGTATGTTTTGAGGAGGTAGCAACATTATAAGATAGGTAAGCGCTCACAAGAGTCAAATTTGTGTAATATAGGAGCTTTAAAGGTTCATTGTGTAACTTTTTTGGTGGAGGTTCCATCAGATGCTTTTCTGTGGGGATGTTATTGCTTTGTCTGGGATGTTTCACAGTATGGCATTAAACCTTTCTATCTTCATAGAGATTAAAACAGACCGAGTTACAGGTCAGATCTGTGGAGATGCGACCCCGCTTACAGTCAGAATGTTTGTTTTCTAGGTATTTTTAAGATATAAAACCATCTGTAATTGAATAAATCTAAAGTAGAGCTGTTTAATGTAATACTGTGGAACATTCGAGGCAGAGCAATGACGTCTCCATAGAAACAAGCAGGTGGCGGCCCCTCCACCAGAAAAGCTACACAGTGCACCTTTAAGCTATGACATGGCTCGTACCAGTGGGGCCATTCCTTGGTCTTTGATGGTGACGTGGACCTGGGTTTTCTGTGACTGTGGCTGGGCATCAGTGACACAGAGGATGTGGGTGGAGTTAGAGGACTGAATATCACAAACTACTCCAGTGATTGTCACGTTCACGTCATTCACATTCGAACTGCACACAGGAAATAAGGAAGGACAGCAAATTAAACCCATGGCAACAGACAGGGGTATAGCCACAGACTGTAGAAAGAATTGGAATAAGTGAGTAAAATCTATCAGAAAATGACTTCCATCCATCCATCCATCTTCTCCCGCTTAATCCGGCTGGGTCGCGGGGGCAGCTTGCTGTATAGTTATATTATAGTTAAATTATCTTGCTGCATGGACAGATAATTTACTTGACAAGTTGTCTTAAAATAAACTACACCATGCCCCACAAACATCGCGCCGTGCAAACGCCGCACCCAGCAAACGCCGCACCCAGCAAACGCCGCACCCAGCAAACGCTGCTCCCAGCAAATGCCGCGCCCAGCAAACACCGTGCCCCACACTAACCCTAATAACCGTAAGCCCCAACCACACTTTTCATATGCTTTACAGTGTATTATATTCAGGCCGAGATCACACATTTGTGATTCAAATTTCCCAGGCCAACACATCCTCCATCAGAAAAATTACATAATGCATCTTTAAATGGGGGCGGTGAACCCCTATGAACTAACATCAAGGACCATGTTGTCCACCCTCCTGTGGGCTCACCACCCGCAGGGGGGTTCATGGGGGGGTCAGGTGCTATGAGTATTGGGCAGTAAAACTGCCCCCGCAACCCAGCTGGATTAAGTGGGAGAAGATGGATGGATGGATCTTTAAATGATTTTTGAAGAGTCATTGCACCCCCTCCTGGCCTACAGTGAAAAATTCCCCATGTCCATAATATATTTTTTTGCTCGTAGTCATGCACAGAATTTAACTGCCAAATTTGGTACAAATCCGATAATGTTGACGTTTCATGCCTTAGGGGGCGCTATAGTGTAATTTTCCATATGCTTTATAGTATTCAGGTCAAGATCACGCATCAGTGATTCAAATTTCAGCATGATCGGACTAAGCCTGTGCCAACAGGAGCAAATCTTGACATTGAATATAGTCTAAATTTTGATTGAACTTTGCGGCTTCACCGCATGTAAACTGTGAGTTTTCAAAAAAATGGAGCAAACTTTTAAAGCTACACTTCTCTAGATGATGTACGGTGATTTTCAGCCCTGTGGGTGAAGCGCCTTCAGACGAGTGCATTCAAACGCAAATTTTTTGATCCTCACGCATGAAACCTATATTTTCTCGAATGTCTCATCATTTCTGAACTTTTGGCAAAGTTTGATGAGTTTTTGAATGTGTTTGGGAGGTCACATTTTATTTCAATCTGTAGGGGGCGCTAATGCACCAAATTAAATTTTTTTCACATTCAGTAGCTTTAGGGCAGAGAGTTTAAGAACTGTATCAAATTTAATCAGATTTGTTTGAGCAAATTGGAGCAATTTGTAAATATCCAAAACTTGTGTTCATTATTTGTCGCTTCACTGCTCAGAGACCGTCAGACGGATTTGGGATATGTGGATACTTTTTGATGGTCCGTCCCTGGAGATAATGTGGACCAAATTTGAGGCCATTCGGGTGAGCGCCCATGGAGGAGTGCGTTTCAGCTTCACAAAATTGAATCCAAGATGGCCGCCTTCTGGTGTGTCAGGGGGCATGGCCATAATAATATTTTTTACTTGTCTTCTCATGATCGACTTCTCTGTCAAATTTCATGATTTTACGTGCAAATTTTTTTTTGTGTCATTTGTATTCCCTAATGCATTTTTGTCTCGTTAGGGGGCGCTGACGAGCCATTTTATTTATTTTTAGAAAATGGAAATCGCCAAAAGTTAGAGAGGCAGACTTCTTAACACTTGACCAAATTTCGTGACATTTCGTCATTGTTCACTGGGTGAAAAATGGGTGAGTGCGTTAGGATATTCTGATACGAGAACTTTTTTTTGGCCGACAAACATTGCTACGTCATGGCGAGGGTCCCTGGTCACTACGGGCGAGTCACATCGCGTCATTTTAGTTCCCACCCCCTATGAGCATCGCTATGCAATACTAATAGGTCCTTCGCCAGCCTCTGGCGCTCGGGCCTAATAAATCTAAAAATGAAGATAAATAACTTGATAGAAGTTTAAAATCTTGGCCAGATCAGAGAAATTTGTATGTGTAAGGATATAGTCAAGAATTGAAAATACTGATACTGAAAACGGTGTTATTTTTTAAAGATTTACTATATTACTTTTCTGGTGGAGGATACGTCACACCAGCTTGTCTCAGTAGAATTTTTTTTATTGCTATTATACTTTATTTATTCAATTGTGGGTGTTTTAACTGATTAGAATTAGTATAAGATAACTAAATGTTAATATATGCTTTTATCCGTCCCTATCAAACAAATACAAAAATAAATAATGCATTAATAAAAAATAAAAAACAAAAAATAAATACCTAAAACCAGAGCCAGTGATGGTGAGGAGGACCCCCCCGGCTGTCCCTCCTCGTCGAGGAGAGATGTCAGAGATGAGGGGAGTCAGCGCAGACTTATATGTGTAACCACTAGAGAGATTCACAGTCTGGGTCGGGTTAGAGACAGATACAACACAACTGACCACTGACCCGGTGGCTGTAGATGAAACAGAAAGACAATGGAGTGATTAATAAAGAATATAGAATAGAAAACAAAACAATGACAGTGCATTTTTATTGTCTATTATGGCTGATGCAATAATCAATCAAGACTTAAAGATGCACTGTGTTACTTTTTAACTTTTTTGTATTACCCGTTTTAACTCCGTGAAGATGTTTGGTTTAAATTGTCCACACTAAAGACCACTACACTACAGGACTTTTCAGTCTTAAATGATTTTTAAATGTGCAACAAAATGCGCACACCACAGACATGAAGAGAAACTGAGACTTAAAAGCTCCAATCACAAAGCGGGATGTCTGCGGACCACAGGATATAAAACTGTGAGCGCGATCATATCAGCTGTTTCTTGTCTACAGTAAAACCACTCACTTTGAGACTTTTAAGTGTTCAAAAGATCAGAGCTCTGCACTTCGAGTTTAGACAGAAGTCAAAACTGTGTTATTATTATTTGTGAAATGTGCTGCAATAATTCAGATAAAGGATTTTTAAAGCGTAAAGGATTGGAGATAAAGTCCACAGGAAGTAGAGTCACTATCGTTAATCTGCAGCTTCACCTCGAACCGTGCACATGGACGTAAACAAACACACGTTAGGAACAACTTTCGCCATTTTACTTTCAAAAAATGCTTCAAAATGGATTAAAAACACGGTTTTGTGGACTGGATGTCATTATTTCCGGAGGACAATTTCTATGGATAATGTGGATGAGATGCTGCACTTTAAATTTACCACTTTACATTAGGTGAGTAATAAAGTCTTTATTTTCAGTATATCCCAATCTTGTGCCTGTGTCCGTCACTCCATCTGAACCTGACGCTCTGTTTTATCGGCTGTTACTGCATAAATGTTGTTACTGCATAAATGATGTTTGGTGGTTATGATGTGACACCGACACTGCACACACAAGTGTGGCGGCTTCAAAATTGCACACAAAGACAAAAAGTCGGGTCACGCCTCCCTGAACTCAGGGAGAAGAAATCGCAGCCAAATTCGGGCAAATTCTCCTGTAGTGTGTGGCAGCCTTTAGGCATTAAACTACCAGTAATCTGTATTACTTTACTCAACTTTACTCAACTATATGTGTTTTTATTGCTCAAAAATATCTTAGAAAACATTCATTCTTACTGTGAGTGGGGTCGCATCTCCACAAATCTAGCCTGTAATTTGGCTTGCAAGCCTCCGTGGAGATTCTTAAGTTTATGGCCATAGTGTGGGACATTTTAGGCACATCTCCATGGAGACAAGCAGGTGACGGACACCCCAGCACTTTTAATTATTATACTTTTTGCCCACAGCTAGTCAACAGCTAGTCTGTTGTAGTGTGTGACATGATTCATGAAACATACAGTACATGTCCCTATTAGAGGTAAGATCGGGCCTAAAAAATCCAGCCCGACCCGACCCGACCCGCGGGTATTAAAACCCGACCCGACCCAAGCCCGACCAATTAACTTGATTTGCAGGCCCGAGCCCGAAGCAAACCCGAAATTTCATGCGGACCTGCGGAGGGGAAGATTATTAAGAGGGCGTCGTTCACGTGCGCAGAGCATGCGCTGGCTCTGCGGCTCCTGTTACAGGAGCCGCTCTGGCTCTGACTCATGCTCTGCGCACGAATTTAACTGTTTATTTATTTTTAAAAAGTCAGCAAGAGAGAAGCCCGGCCCGACCCGACCCGAAGCAATGATTGACATTTTAGGCCCGACGCGAATTTCGGGTCGGGCTCGGGCTCGGGCTTAAGATCTTACCTCTAGTCCCTATCAAATAAATAAAAAAAAAAGAAAGAAAGAAATTGGAAAATGTATTGGCTCAAATAAAACTGATGCATCAAACACTAAAACTGACAAAAATTGCACCATGATAAACTCAATGTACATTCCCACAATTATGTTTTTAAAATATATAGACAAAATGATGCCGTAAATATCAAAATATTGTCTTAAAGTGCCTATGACAGGTTAGACTACTCACTACTACTACTACTACTTTCAGTTTGGCTATTTTTTAAGTTTCCAACTTTACTTCTTGTTTGGAAATCATCACACTGAGGAAATTACATAACTCTTAACTATCACAACCATTCAGTACACTGCACTTAAACTCTTTTGATTATGATTTGACAAATAAAAATATACGAAAACACCTTTATTTTGTTGAAATAAGGTTTAAATTATCACAAAAATGCATTTCTTGTGTGTAAATTATGCCTTTTTGTGAATTTCTGGATAAAATTCTTTCCAGCGTGATGTCGTCAACTTTTCTTTACAAACTGCTTTTTGATTGGTGCAAAACTATAATTTATATTCAGAACAGGTATTATCCCAAAATCTCAAGTATTTCTGCACAGTTAATTCTTTAGCTCAAAGCAAAACAGCATTCGTCATAGTTTTCCAGTTATGACAAAAGTGCACTAGCAGGTAGAGTATTCATACTTTAAGCAGTTAACCTGATATTTATAAGCTCTGTTAAATAACATTTAATTACTAGACACTATGTACTATTACTAGACAACTTTAATAACAGGAATTTTTACAATGCCTATAATTAAAGGGATTTTTAGTTGTTGCAAAACCTGTTCAAAATATTAGGTAATAATATTTACTTAAAAATAACTTTAGACTCTTTTAACCATATCTTCTAATATTTTACATTATTGAAGAAGTTTTAGCAGTAGTACCTATTAGATATATACAGTAGATATTTATAATAGACTTATCCCACTGTTGGTGTCATGATATTAAAATTTCACATTTCTGTTACGAAGGAAAAGTCATGATAATACCAATATTGTTACTAAAATCATCATTAAACCCTCATTTTCATACAACAGAATGTCATTTTCAATACAAAACAAGACTTTATTTAAGTATTACCATGTGGTCATAGATAAATAGATAAAGATAATTATAAAATTGTTAAAAAATGAAAAATTTGTTATGTATTTTTAGCATAGACACTTCAAAATTTGTAAAAATAAATAAATAAATAAATAAAAGGTAAAGTTAAAAGTTAGTTTCTGTACTTGTATACTGTTTTTGGCATGACGATCTGGATCTATATTGAAAATATCTAGAAAAACAGACATTCTGACTGTGTGCAGGGTCGTCTTTCCGCAGGTCTGACCTGTAACTTGGTCTGGTTTGGTCTCCATAAAGATAGAAAGGTTTAATGCCATACTGTGAAGTATTCCAGTCAAAGCAATAACAACTCCATAAAGAAAAGCATTTGATGGAGCCTCCATGAGAAAAGTTACAGAGTGCACCTTTATCTGACATACCATTATTATGTGGAGAGTAGCAGGAGAGCTGGGAGGATGTTGAAGAGGTTCTGTCCACTTCACACTCTCTATCGCAGATGTGGACTTTGGCAGTTTGGGGGTCAAATCCTGAACCCTTCACGGCAAGCAGGGCACCGCCACCAAAACTACCTGAAAACAAAATTATTACAAAAATATTAATGTTACAAATGCCCAAATACAAACTGATATGAGACCCATTTTTGACAGAAATACAGTTGTGCTCATAAGTTTACATACCCTGACAGACTTTATGATTTCTTGGCCATCTTTCAGAGAATATGAATGAAAACACAAAAACTTTTCTTTCACTCATGGTTAGTGCTTGGGTGAAGCCAATTATTATCAAACAACTGTGTTTCCTCTTTTTAAATCATAATGAAACAGAAACTACACAAATGACCCAGTGACAGCTTGGAGTCTTTTGTGATAGTTGTGGATGTGTTATTTTCTCTGGTGGTAAAGCTTCTTGGCAAAAGGCTCCAGTTCCTGTAAATTCTTGGGGTCTTGTATGAACTGCTGCTTGAGATCTCCCCAGAGTGGCTCATTGATATTGAGGTCAGAAGAGACGGCCACACCAGAACTTTCACTTTATTCTGCTGGAGCCAATGACAGGTCCACTTGCCTTTGTGTTTTGGATCATTATCATGTTTGAATATCCAAGTACGTCCCATGTACAGCTTCTGGACCAAGAAATCATAAATTCTGCCAGGGTATGTAAACTTATGAGCACAACTGTATATAGACATTAAAAAGGCCCTACTACGCTATTTTCTGATATATTTTATAAAGTTTCCTCATTATAAACAGACCTGGAGTTGTGTTTTGTTTCATTCACACATGTTTAACACACATCCCCTGCATATTTACGCTGTTCTTAAGCTCCATACATCTTTGAATGCCTTTGATCCTTTGATTTCTTTGTCAAAACCATTCCATAAATTAACTTTCCCAGCAATGCTTCATTCCATAACCTTAGTTCTGATCTGCAGTTATCAGTTTCTCTGCATTCTAAACAATAGTTATCAGCATTGAATTGCACCGTTGTTTTATCTCTAATGTAAATGTTATAAATTACATTACAATTCTGAAATATTGCGAAACAACATTTGGAGAAAATGTAACAATGACTTGACTGACCTTCGGTAGGCTGGACAGCGCTCAGAGTCAGTTTGTAGTTGAAAGTGACCTCAGACTTGGCATAACCTTTGGCCTTTTGCAGAAGCATGATGGGATACGGTCCTCCAGGGTTGTTCCCCACAGAGCACGCAACTGTATTCTCAGAGACAAAGGTGACGGAGCAGGCGACGTCATTTAAACTGACAGAGACCAGCTGCTGATCAGAGCCAAACCCTGAGCCACTCATTGTGATGACGGTCCCACTGGGGCCTGAAGAACAAAATATTAAAGAAACACGTAAGAATCACATGCTTTTTCATTTTTACATTGTATTTTAATTAAGATAGACTGTAGAAATAGCTTCTCATCATAATAGGTTTGGGTTAAACATGACAAAACAAGCAATTAACTTAAATAATTTAATGGTCCTTTATTATGCAAAATTGACTCTTGTGAGCTTTTAGTCATATTATAATGTTGTTACTTCATCAAAAACCTACCTGTTTGAATTACACATGTTTGAGTAATCCTGCATTATTAGTCTGTCTACATCTCCAAAGATCAAAATGCTCTGTTCCACCTTGTGATGTCATGAAGCGGTAGTTCTTCTTTAACCTTTTGTTTGGCAGAAATTCCAGTTCCAGGGCTGAAATTATCCAAATGACTAGTGAAGGTGCATGGAGTTTAAAAAAACAGTGGAGCATTTCCTGTATTACCACATTACATCAGAAGGTGGAACGGAGTGTTTTCAGTTTGAGAGATGAACTCAGCCTAAATATGCTGGGTTTCTGTGTTAAACATGTGTGAATGAAACAAAACACAACTCCAGGTGTGTTTTTGATGAGGAAACATTATAACAGCTCAGAAAATAGCGTAATATGGGTTCTTTAAGGCATTTTTAATAAACATGAAGTCTTTTATTATAATTCCAACAAAGTGAATTGGACTTTTTCGCAGTGAGTTTTTACATTACAAGCTTGGCCATCTTCGCTATGTTTGCTTTTGTGCCTCGTCCTTGAGGAGCACCTGTTGTGGACTTCTATTCTACTAAGATACCCTTTACGCCCTCACTTCCTCTGTGTTTTAAACAAGAAGTCTTTGTTCCACATGTATCTTGCTATTCAAAACATGCACATAACTATAGTGTTTATTTACCAGAGGCGGGGGTGATAGAGTTGATGACTGGAGTGTACTCTGAGGAATAGTTGAAAGTCAGTGCTGAATACGCCTCAGAAAACACCAGGATTTCAACTTCTGCAGCCCCTTCACTGTTCGGAGGTGACAGACATCTCACCTCACTCGGTGTCGTACTTTGAATTATGCATTCCTTGCCTCCTATAGTCACATTGGTATTCCCAGGTGCGAAGCCATTCCCTGTGAAAACCAGAAGGGTCCCTCCTTCCACACTTCCCACCAGTGGAGACAGCTCCGCCACAGCTTCACTTGTTACCGTGAACTGCCTATGTGCTAGACCTTTACTTCCTATGATCACTTTTACTCTATGTTTTCCCGCCGGTAATGGAGGCATCGCTATTGTAATGTTATCATCTACCACAGAGAGAATTACTGCTTTTAGATCACCAACGGTTACAAACACATCTTCACTTTTGTTGCTAAATCCAACTCCTAATATCTCAAGATTGGTAATTCCGCTAGTACTATAAGTCGAAAGCCTGTTGACGACAGGAGTGATAGCGCTGGAATATTCAAAAGAGCAGTCTGAATGACAAGTGCTGCTAATTTGTCCAATTTGGTAAACAACTTCTCCAATGTTGATTTGAGATCCAGAGGTATCACAGGTAATATGGGTGTAACTCATTGATATAATATTACAACTGCTACTCGCTGCCTTCACGGATCCATCTGAAAATCCCGATCCATGGACCACAAGGCGAGTGAATCCATTGGTGCTTCCAATGTGAGGCCAGACTGTATCGATGACGGGGAGGAGGACGAAGCGGCGTTGTATTTCGTCCATCACAGTGACAATAGCGGTGCCCAGGTTGTTGATGTGGAGGGTGAGGGGATGGGCAATGCCAACGAGGAGCCCGCTGTCTGCCCCAAGCTGGCAGTAGATGTCTGTGTTTGAGCTGTTGATCACATGACAAGGCTCATCTCCAATAGTGACCTATAAAACACACATGCAGGCAAATGTATTTGGTTTATATTCATACTTTGCAGTGAAATCACACTGGGTGTGTTCTACATGTACACTGCCTGGCCAAAAAACAAGTTGGCACCTGGATTTAACTAAGCAAATAGGTACGAGGTTGCTGCAGTTGGTTAGGTCCAGGTTCAGCAACAGTGTGTGCTCAAAGAATGAGGTCAGCTGAACCTGAATATACTGAATGACCAGGTTATTCCATCAGTGGATTTTTTATTCCCTGATGGCACGGGTATATTCCAAGAAGACAATGCCAGGATTCATCGATTGTAAAAGAGTGGTTCAGGGAGCATGAGACATCGTTTTCACACATGGATTGGCCACCACAGAGTCCAGACCTTAACCCCATTGAGAATCTTTGGGATGTGCTGGAGAAAGCTTTGCGCAGCGGTCAGACTTGACCATCATCAATGCAAGATCTTGGTAAAAAATTAATGCAACACTGAATGGAAATACATTTTGTGACATTGCAGAACTCTTTCGAAACAATGTCACAGCGAATGCATAAATGTTTTACCAAGATCTTGTATTGATGATGGTCGAGTCTGGCTGCTATGCAAAGCCTTCTCCAGCACATCCCAAAGATTCTCAATGGAAAACAAACAAAAAACTGAAGAAAAAATACAAAATGGATTTAAACAACGGTCAATATCTGAAAAACTGTTAATTCCAGCTAGCTTGTGACTACAATTTTATGATACAAAATTAGAGTGACCAGCTGTCCCTATTTACCCTGGACAATCCCAGTTTTGAACCTTGTGTCCCCTGTCCCAGCAGATTTACCTAAAACCAGAGATCCGTCCCGTTTTTACAAGATACGTCTTGTGTCAAAGTGTTGACCAATTTGATCCCCACCAACAGAAAACAGGGGCAAATATTATCATGTGTTCAGACAAAATCCAGAAAAAAAGTTTGAAAATGACCAGAACACAAAATAATGTACCCAGTGCACTTGAAGTCGTCTCTTGGTTTATACTGACTCAGAAGTAAATCCTGAAAGAGGTGGAAATAAACCATGAATGGGCCAAGGGTATTATATTTCTCTTAATTATGCATTCTTTTCACAGTTTTATTACCACCAGGAGTGTCCCAGTTTTTGAATTAGAAAATTTGGTCACCCTATTAAAAAATACAAATACAAAATCAGCTAACCTATTGTAGTTCCAGTTAAGTCAGTTCTTTCTGGTCAAATTGTTTTAAAGTAAAGCTCAGATTAAAGTCTAACAAGCATCAGATAGAGCAGTGCCTTCAGTTAGCATCAGGGAATGTTGATATCAGCTGTATCGATATTTGAACTCTAATATAATCAATGTATGTGTTGAGAGCTGCTTAAATCTCCTTGTTTTATATCAAAATGTTATAGCGTTTCATGTTTACAAGTGACATTTTGAGGACATTTCACCATTCAAAAGGTTTGGTAATTGCTATGGCACCGGAGTAAATGTATCACTTTAAAACTCATGGACACACTGCAAATTAGGAACGGATGACTTGAATACAGAATATTTATCTTGTATTGGGTCGTTTTGACACTTTTAGCAGTACATTTAATTTTTTTTCATATTTCAAAGCTACTATTCGCAATGTGGAGTCATTGTTTACCTTGATGGCACAGGTTACGTTTCCGAAGCTGTTTCCCTGGATGTGGATGACCTGGTGGTAGGTGCCCTGGTTTGGGGAGATGGACTCCACTGTGGGGGTGGAGCAGGGGGAGGAGGTGAAGGAGACCCCAGAAGACGAGTAGTTTGACGGAGGGCACAGGGGGGACGCTACACAGTCGTGGGCCGATCTGAGAGAGCGAGAGGGAGCTAGAGAAAAAAGAAAAGTTTTTACTTCAGTCTAAGCCAATTTGGTCTATGGTAGTCTTTATACGGCCCATATTACACTGTTTTCCTGATCACAAACATACCTGGAGTTGTGTTTTGTTTCATTCGCACATAAGGCCCACCTCACACTGGCTGTTTATTTCGAATTGTGCATACCCAAATATAAAAGCTTATTGTTTGGGTACCTTACAGTCTAGATGCTTTGTGGATGCATCATTTGAAAGCTAGGACCTTCTAGTTTATGTAGATATGTCTTAGATTTGTCTAGAAGACTCACAGCTTGCAGTACACTTGTTCAAACATGCCCAAAAAGTAGGTTTTTTTTGGCCTTGGAAAAAATAAATAAATAAATAAAATAAAAGGCCTTCCTGAAAACAAACTTCATGCTATACATTTCAAACTCACCACAGCAATTGTCCTTAGTATTGGCAACAACTGTGCAACTGATACAACCATTTTGAAAATGTGCAACTTTTTGTATGGAATAGTAAATTCAGCACAAGAGATCCTTTTCTGTGCCAAATGTGCCAAACTACTTTTTACACGCATTTTATCACTCTACTAGCAATATACAAGACATTTTGTCACTTTGGTGACTATAAATATCACTTATAACCTGATTTTCAAAATTTTTTTCAGATAATTATATTTTAGCACTGTAACCATCCACACCTTATTATTATGTTTCTTTGTTCACATAAAAAACAAATAAATAAAATAGCAAAAATATTACTTTTTACATTTATTTTCATTTTCAAGCAAACAGTGCAAAACAACAGTGCAAACTCGGCTGAATAAAAACTCATCCAGCACAGCACAAAATGGTGACGGTCTATGCTTTACGCACTCTAACAGCAGCTCTGATCTGATCTCAGATCTGACTGTCCTCTCTCTTTTTGGAAAGCTTCACTGATTGGCCACAAGTTATTGTGACTGACAACCTGATTCACCAATGATGCATCTTTGCACATCATACAGTCTATGGGGACCAAGCACAAAATGGAGCTTGTTTCATTCACAGGGCTAACTTTCCTGGAAAACTCTGTGGAATGTCTTGTTTTGAAGCTAAGACTTTGGGAAAAACAAACATACCCTAGGTGAGCTATTTTTATTCTGTGGACTATGAGGAACAGAAAGAGCACAAACACTGGATTGAATGGGATTTGGATCTGGAGTAGCGATCGAAAGGTAAGAAATGACTGATTACTGATTTGATTATGGTACAGTTTGATTGCAGTCAAAGTTCTGGGATGCGTTTTGAAAAGAAATGAACATAATGTGCATTTTGTGGTGAATGTAAGCTTTCAAATGATGTATAGGAAGTTCATATTGACTGCAAGGATATTGTATGAATTAAGTTAGAATAAAAAAAACCTGACACCATCCCTGAACAGGTTTTAACACACAAATCCTGCAAATTTAGGCTCTTCTCTTCTTTTCTCAGACAGAAAACACTCCATCCCACCTTATGATTTTAACTTAAAAACTACTGCTTCATGACATCATAAGGTGGAACTGAGCATTCTGAGCTTTGGAGATGCAGATAGACCAAGAATAAAGGATTACTCGAACATGTGCGAATGAAACAAAGCAAAACTTCAGGTCTGTTTTTGAGGAGGAAACAACACTCTAACATGGCTAAAAGCGCACAAGAGTCAGTTTTGCATGATATGGAACCTTTAATTACCAGTGGGCACGTGTAAGGCTTCGAATCCAGACGCTTTGAGGACCACTTTGCTGTTCGTTTCTGGTCGAGGGAGGACCTTCACGACTCCCTGCAGAAACCTGGTGTTTGCGGGGTCCACCAAACCACTGCTGTAATAATAGACACCAGGACGAGAGAATATATAGGAGAACTGGCCTGGGGAGGGAAGAGGAGACAGGAGACAATGATTCCTTGAGAACAACATAGTGGGGCCCATAGTGGTCATAAAGGAAATGAGTGACACTGGTTAAGCTACGTAATGAGGTCAGTGTTTGTATTTTGTCTGTATTTTTCTCAAATAATGTCTCGAGTATCAAAAAGTGACAAAAGCATGTAGTATTGGTAAAGTTAAAGCAGCATTCCTTAACTTTTCTGGTGGAGGTTTTTATGGACATGTCATTGTCTGACTGGAATTTTCAACAGTGTGACATTAAACAGCTTTACCTTACATTTATTAAATTACAGGTGGTTTTATAGCTCAAAAATACCTAGAAAAACAAGCATTCTGACTGTGAGTGGGGGCTGGCTCTCCAAAGATCTGACCTGTAGCTTTGCTAGATTTGGTCTCTAGGTAAATTCCGAGATCAGGCTGTATGTGTGAATGGTACGTATGACTTTCTATGGTGCTGGATAAACATGACTGTTCAAAGTGTTATTTTACCATTGGCAGTAGCAGGGCCGCTGTTGAATGGGCCTCCTTTGTCCTGGTTCTGGCTTGGAGTGGACACACTGAACACTCTGTATTTGACCGGAGGAAGGTCGGAGTGGTCCATCGCCAAAGTACCTTATCTCCCGTATGGATGGTCAGGAGGCAGGTTCCCAAGCGTAGCCCTGTCCGAACACTGTTAAAGAAATCATGTTGTTTTAGCCATAGACTGTATATATAAATTGACCGAGCCAACCCACCAGCCACTAAGTTCCAAATAGGAATTCTTTGGCTCTTGGACGCTTTTCCCCTCCTTTCCTGCCCCTTATCTTCCCTGCTTTGTCTGGTCTAATGTGTCTTATTCTTCGAGAGACTCTCTCAACTCTGCTGACCAAAACTAAATTAACTATGGATTTGATAAATTGGTCTCTTAACGGAATTGACACTTTAACAACACAAACTGGGTCGGGCAAACCTGTGTGTTCTTTGGACACAGAGGATATCTACCTATTCTGAGCCAGGATTACAAGACTCTGTTGATAGGGATTACGCATGGCCCTGATTTTTCTGAATACTGAGGCAGCTGTTCAAAAGCCCCCACTGCCTAGAAATGGAGTGAGCTTCGAGCACTTGAATTTTTTGACTATGGGCCGGGGTCGTGGTCACTGACCACTGATGGACATGGTTGGACACGGTGGCTCTAAATCGCAATATTGGATAAAATCAAGGAGGAAAACTCAAAGCTGGGTGGGTCTGTTAAACCAGCGACTGTGCTGATGTTGCAGAGGGGTGATTTTTTGTGTAACTCACACCATGTGTCCCAGTTAAGGGGCATGGTGAGCATGGGGGTGTTTCTGGCTCCAATGACTCCAATTGACTTTACATTGAAAAATTGTGGCCCCTCTCTCTGTAGCTGCAGCAGAGAGCTCATTATTTTGGTCTGAAAATGTTCATATTAACCCACTCTACATGATCCTGGTGTTTTTATTTCACTATTTTTCCCCTGAATAAATTCAAATGTATAATCATAAATTATCTGACTGGATAGCACACCGGTAGCTTTTGTTATTTTTCCAATTCAGTCTCTATCTTTATCACATCTACAAGAAACAGTTAACATAAAAAAAATAGACCGGTAGTTAAGTAAGATTTTGGCTCTGATATAAATGTCTGTCTTTTTCCCACAAAAAGAGAAGAGAAGGCTACAGTAAATAAAATGAGGGTAAACAGTGTTGTGTAATATAAGCAGTGGTGGAAGAAGTACTCAATTTTGTTACTTAAGTAAAAGTGCAGATAATGGAGCAAAAAATAGTTGAGTAAAAGAATCACATCACTTCTTAAATAAAAGTATTATAGCACCAATTTAAAAATGTATTTTGCGCTGATTTCAGATCTCAAATGTAGTGATATTGCTGCAGATTTTCACCTGAAACAGCTGATTTTTTTTCTCCAGCTGTTTTTATTTGTATATTTTCTTTGCTCAAACCACTTGTTAAAAATAAACCCTGGGCCTTTTCAGCAGGTCTCACACAATAATAAGAATACATCCACTTTAAATTGACTTAAGTAAAGTAAACGTACCTAATTTTTTAAATTAAGTACAGCACTTTACTACTACCAACACTCAATATACGTGTGATATATTGTAATATATATATGCATCTCGCATATTGACTTAAGTAAAGTAAACGTACCTAATTTTTTAAATTAAGTACAGCACTTTACTACTACCAACACTTAATATACGTGTGATATATTGTAATATATATATACATCTCGCATTACTTTTGCCTGGTTTAAACACCTCAACACCCACCTGCTTTGAAAACAGCTCATTTTAGAAAACTAAACCAGTTTTAAAAGCTTTTCTCGGCTCAGCGGCGGCGACCACACGTGTTCACCAAAACTCATCTCACTCATCTCTAGCAATTGATGACCTCTGTGCTCATCTATCTGGACTGCGACACGAGAATGTCGTCCAGAGGCCAGGGACCGCTAGCCGCACAGGAGTCAAGATGAGTAGAAATAATGAACACCAGCTCAAACCAGGTAATGCGGGCAAGACTCCCACTAAACACCAACGACTTAATGCAAATGCAACTTCAAAACAGCAAGTTTCAAAAATGTTTCAAACTGTTAATCATGCCAACATTCTTTGGGACCTAAAATCAAAACCAAAGGGAATTTTTGGGGGGCACATTAACAATAGAAGTGTTGTACAAAAAACAGAGCAAATTCAGCTGCTTTTGTTTGATTCTAATCTTGACTATCTTTGCATATCAGAAACTTGGCTAACACCAACAACACCCTCTAATGTGTAAGAGTGAAGAACTTACCCTCCCTATAAATGCTCTCAAATGCACAGGAATCAAAATTATATTATCCCCAGAAATGTCCTTTCACATAATTGTAGTATATCGCCCCCCAACAGCTAAAGATACCTTTTTCAGTTCATTATCAGATATTCTCAAACAATTCATTTCTAAAGAATTAATTATAATGGGTGACTTTAATTTGGACTGGCTGAATAAGACACGCAGAAAGAAACTTAAGGACATCACAAATAGCTATCATATGACACAAATGATGACTAGCCCCACCAGGATAACAAGCTCCTCCAAACCTCCTCCAAAACGAAAAACCTCATTTGCACAATCAGCATTTTCTTATAACGCAATAAAAGAGTGGAATAATCTTCCAACTGAATTAAAAAATCTAACAAACTATTCAACATTTACAGTAGAAGTGAAAAAGTGGCTGTGGAACAATCAGGCATGTGAACACTGAACAAAGCAGCTCCAGATGTTTCATTACATTCTATGTAAATATTATTGTAAATATACACTCAACAAAAATATAAACGCAACACTTTTGTTTTTGCTCCCATTTGTCATGAGATGGACTCAAAGATCTAAAATTCATTCCAGATACACAATATTACCATTTCTCTCAAACATTGTTCACAAATCTGTCTAAATGTGTGATAGTGAGCACTTTTGCTTTGCTGAGATAATCCATCCCACCTCACAGGTGTGCCACATCAAGATGCTCATCAGACACCATGATTAGTGCATAGGTGTACCTTAGACTGCCCACAATAAAAGGCCACTCTGAAATGTACAGTTTTGTCTCACAGCAAAATGCCACAGATGGCGCAAGCATTGAGGGAGCGTGCAATTGGCATGCTGACAGCAGGAATGTCAACCAGATCTGTTGCTCGGGCATTGAATGTTCATTTCTCCACCATAAGCCGTCTCCAAAGGCGTTTCAGAGAATATGGCAGTACATCCAACCGGCCTCACAACCGCAGACCACGTGTAACCACACCAGCCTAGGACCTCCACATCCAGCAGGTTCACCTCCAAGATTGTCTGAGACCAGCTACTCAGACAGCTGCTGAAACAATTGGTTTGCATAACCAAAGAATTTCTGCACAAACTGTCAGAAACCGTCTCAGGGAAGCTCAACTGCATGCTCGTCGTCCTCATCGGGGTCTTAACCTGACTCCAGATCGTCGCCGTAACAGACTCGAGTGGGCAAATGCCCACATTCGATGGCGTCTGGCACGTTGGAGAGGTGTTCTCTTCACGGATGAATCTCGGTTTACATTGTTCAGGGCAGATGGCAGACAGCGTGTGTGGCGTCGTGTGGGTGAGCACTTTGCTGATGTCAATGTTGTGGATCGAGTGGCCCATGGTGGTGGTGGGGTTATGGTATGGGCAGGCATCTGTTATGGACGAAGAACACAGGTGCATTTTATTGATGGCATTTTGAATGCACAGAGATACCGTGATGAGATCCTGAGGCCCATTGTTGTGCCATACATCCATGAACATCACCTCATGTTTCAGCAAGATAATGCACGGCCCCATGTTGCAAGGATCTGTACACAATTCTTGGAAGCTGAAAATGTCCCAGTTCTTGCATGGCCAGCATACTCACCGGACATGTCACCCATGGAGCATGTTTGGGATGTGCTTGACCGGCGTATACGACAGCGCGTACCAGTTCCCACTAATATCCAGCAACTTCGCACAGCCATTGAAGAGGAGTGGACCAACATTCCACAGGCCACAATTGAAAATCTGATAAACTCTATGCGAAGATGTGTTGCACTGCATGAGGCAAATGGTGGTCACACCAGACACTGACTGGTTCCCAAGACCCCCAATAAAGCAACAACTGCACATTTCAGGGTGGCCTTTTATTGTGGGCAGTCTAAGGTACACCTATGCACTAATCATGGTGTCTGATGAGCATCTTGATGTGGCACACCTGTGAGGTGGGATGGATTATCTCAGCAAAGCAAAAGTGCTCACTATCACACATTTAGACAGATTTGTGAACAATGTTTGAGAGAAATAGTAATATTGTGTATCTGGAATGAATTTTAGATCTTTGAGTCCATCTCATGACAAATGGGAGCAAAAACAAAAGTGTTGCGTTTATATTTTTGTTGAGTGTATAATTGTATAAATAAATAAAACTGTAACTTTAGTATGTGTAAGATTCTTAACCTTTTACCGCTGAATGAAATAGGACTGAAATGTTGTATAATGGACAGCATGCGAGTGCGAATGTGTTAAAAATTTGAATCCAATGCTAAGGTATGAATGAGATGCTGTGTTTGTGAGAGTGTTTGTGTCAGACTGGTGCTATGAAATATGTGTCTGCTCGAGATAGTGTCAGATTATAGCTACAGGTGACAGCTCCATTGCTCAGAGCTCTGGTTTGTAAATTAATCTACTACATCCTTTGTGTTCAGGTTTAGTCTAAGGTCAAAAAGAATTTGACATTGGAGTGAAAGAAGAAGAAATATAAAACGTGCCTTGGTGGATGCCTTGGTTGGTCACGGTGACAGTGTTTTGACTTGACTGTAAAACGCACTCCAGTTTGGCCGTCGTGGCGTTCATCACTTCACACTCGACTCCACCTGGTTATGTCATGCATGAAACATGAGTTATGTCACTACAGGGTAAAAATTTACAGGAAATATATACTAGTACTAAACATCCGAATAGTGGAAAGTGATGTTATGGGATTTTCACAGGACAAACAAACAAAATCTTGAACTGACTTGAAAATGGTGCAGTTTTGCATTGCAAAACAGAGCTCAACAACTCTATTTCAGTACAATAAAAACTAGTGTGTTGATGATAGAATCCGCAATAGAGTATAGGAAAAAATGTGTTGTGGGGCGCCAGTGGCAAAAGCTGTCGTAGTGTCCTTAGGTAAGGCACATCACCCACATTGCCTAGTATGAAAGTGGTGTGTGCGTGAATGGTGGTCGAAGGGGCCGATGGCGCAGATTGGCAGCCTCACTTCCGTCAGTCTGCCCCAGGGCAGCTGTGGCTACAATAGTAGTTTACTACCACCGGGTCTGGAGTGAATGAATAATGCTCTGTAAAGCGTCTTTGAGTGTCCTGAAAAGCACTATATAAAACTGATGCAGCATTATTATTATTATTATTATTATTATTATTATTATTATTATTATTATTATTATTATTATTATTATTATTATTATTATTATTAAAGGTGTATTGTGTAACTTTTCTGGTGGAAGGGCCATCAAATGCTTTTCTCTATGGAGATGTTATTGCTTTTTTTGTATGGAATGTTTTACAGTGCGGTATTAAGCCTTTCTATCACCATGGAGTCCAAACCAGACCAAGTTACAGGTCAGATCTGTGGCGAGGCAACCACACTCACAGTCCTGTTTTTGAAGGTATTTTTGAGCTATAAAACCACCTGCAGTTCAATAAATGTTAAGTAGAGCTGTTTAATGTCATACTGTGGAACATTCCAGACAGAGCAATGACATCTCCATAGAAACAAGCAGGTAACGGACCCCCAACCAAAAAGTTACAGAGTGCATCTTTAATTGAAAAAAATCTCTTACTAATTAATTAAATAATTGAACTCTTTAAACACAAAATTCTCAAGCAGTTCCTGACTTTTTTTTTTTTTTAACATTTCTGACAAGAATAAAGTGTTATAAAGTGTTACTGTAACAGGACTCAATCAAGTGAAACCTAGAATTGAATCAGGGCTAAACCAGGCATAAACAAATTAAACTAAACCAGATCTTAATTTTGGAGATATCATTATTTTTAGCTTGCCTTAACATAAATAAATTTTAAATATATTAAAAATTAAGTTGTCTCTGTTTTAACTGGACTCTTAAAACACTATGTATATATATGCACCATGTAACTTTTTGGTTGGGGGTCCGTCACCTGCTTGTTTCTATGGATATGTCACTGCTCTGTCTGGAATGTTCCACAGTATGACATTAAACAGCTCTAACTTAAATTTATTCAATTACAGGTGGTTTTATAGCTCAAAAATGCTTAGAAAAACTTGGTCTGGTTTGGTCTCCATGGAGTTAGAAAGGTTTAATACCATACTGTGAAAGATTCCAGACAAAACAATAACATCTCCATAGAGCAAAGCATTTGACAGACCCTCTACCAGAAAAGTTACACAATGCACTTTTAAGCCCACCAGAATATTTCTGTGTAATAAGTTTCTCAGTACAGATACAAATGACTCACCGACTGAAACTTCCATGTTGTTTTGGCTGAATCCAGATCCAGTAATGACGAGTTCAGTTCCTCCCATCAAAGACCCGACCAGCGGAGAGACACTGTGGACCTCCAGGATGTACTGAATACTGACACTCACACCACTGCTTTAAGATGAAAAGTGTTTGTGTAATTACAGTACATAAGACTTAGACAATAGGAGTGTAACAATATCTGAGTCTGACAATACGATATCGTCACGGTATGAACCACACGGTACATTATTTATTGCAATATCGTGGGAAAGCTCACGATATTACGATATTCTACATAATAACAAGCTAAATAAAATGCTCTGACCAGTCATTTGGTACAACATTTATTGTCATTAGGGATGTAACGATATCCAAATCTCTTTGTACGATATTTTCACCATATACAACTCACGGAACAATATTTATTGAAATATTGTAACTCTGAATATGCTACTTTTTCCTCTAAAAATGCCTTCACAAGATTTAATCCAAAGAATGAAGATGTAAAAGTTCTTAGAACAGTTATGTCTTCATGAAGTCTGCACTAAAACAGAGGAATGGATCATGGTCTATGTAGTTCCCTCTGTTTTTTTATAGCTATTTTTGCATCAGAACTATTCATTTAAGCACAGAGACTTCTGATTCAATATATTGTGATGGTCCACGATATTATTGTAAGGCCTTTGACAATACGATATCACAATATTTCAGTTATTGTTACATCCCTATTAGACAAACTTTACTGATGCACAAAGGAAATTATCTGGGCACAGTAGCTCGCACATCACAGTATATTAAACAGTAAAAACAGTACTATAGCTGTACCTTGACTGTGCTTTCCCATTCTTCTGAATCTGTACGTCAATTTGGTGCAGGCCTGGTGGGAGCAGAGGGAGGCTGCAGAGGATACTCATCTGTGTCCATTCTGTCACATTGCAAGCCTTTCCACCAACTGTCACTACACTGCCTTCGTCATCCACTCCCAGGTTTGATCCATTAATGATAAGAAGGCCTGGTTCTGTGAAAAACAAAACACAAATGATATAGACCCTTTAAAAGTGTCTAGATCTCCAAAGCTCAAAATGCTCTGTTCTACCTGGTGATGTCATGAAGTGGTAGTTTTCATGTTAACAATTACCTTTTATCTTCAGTACTAGAAACTGGCAAGTGATTCTAGATAAGGTATATGGAGTTTAAAAACACAGTGGAGCCCTTCCTGTATTACCACATGACACCACAAGGTGGAACTCAGTGTTTTCAGTTTGAGAGAAGAACTCAGGCTAAATTTGCAGCATTTGTGTGTTAAACATGTGCGAATAAAACAAAACACAATCGAGTATGTTTGTGATGAGGAAACAACTTTATAAATAAGATCAGAATATAGCACGATAAAAGCCCTTTACAGACATTTAGACATTTAATTGTATTTTCCATTATTTATTTATTTAACAGGAGATTATGATAAACATTAAACATTTCTGACAAAGGACAAACCCTGATTTTTAGGTGTTACTTGTCCCACTACAGTTTTTACTTCATCTACAAATATCTTAAACATTCCATCATAAATTATACTCAAATACAGCTCAAATACAATTTTAATGCTTAGAAAACTGTATTTATTTATTCTCTCTTCTTAACAGCAAAGTAAACTAAATCTTATACCCTGTTCTAAAGGTTTAAAAAAACATAAACATTTGCATCTGTTGAAAATATAAAATGTCTGCTTCATTTTGTTTTCATTGGCCTTCATTCTAAAACTTTGAACATCCGACTACATAGATTTTGAATGTTTCTGTTAATATCTCTGTAGTTACTGGTCTTATCTGCATGAAACAAAAACGGCACAAGGTTCAGTGTCTTCTCTGCAAGCATGCACAAACTAAAGTAAAATTATTTGTACAAATCACGACAAAAAGTGGTGCCATTAGTCAAACCCCAAAATGTTGTTCCAAACCACTTAAATCTGAAAACACAGCCTATTCAGACGTGTGAACATAAAAATCTGTCAATCAAGTGTCACAATAATGAACACGCAGGTCTGTTTAAAGGGCCCATAATACAGTATTTTCTAATTCATAAAGTTGTTTCCTCATCACAAACAGACCTGGAGTCGTGTTTCGTTTCGTTCACAGATGTTTAACACCCAAACCCTGCATATTTAAGCTGAGAAACACAACGCCAGGTTTGTTTTTGATGAGCACAGCATTATAAGCTCACAAAAGTCAAGTATGTACAATATAGGACTTAAAGAGTCTAAATATAGCACAGTATGTACCACTGATTGTCTAAGAGGTTTTGTTTGACAGCTCCTTTGTTGTTGTATGCACGTTGAAAGCTGTAGTTATCTCTGTAGCCAGGATTCCCACAGAAAACCTGCATGATAACATTGCTGGGTTGCATAGGTCTGAAACACAGCTAATTGTGTACTTATCCTGATCCTCTCTGACACTCATAATTATGCAGCATCTGTCACTGTCATGTCAAGTAAAGGTTGAACATAGAAACCAAGGTAACAAAGAAAGGTAAGGAACTGTGGTAATGTTTATAACAATAGCAATTGTGTCTGTGTAAAGCAGATAGGAGGAAGGCCTGTGTATTGCTACAGATAAATATTGTGATAAACGATAATATTAAAATCACTTCATACCACTGACACAAAAACAATAATACAAGATAATCCCAGTGAAACATTTTAAATACATTAAAAGACATATAAATAGCAGAATGAACCAATAATTAGCCAAATAAGTCACATATTCTCTCAACTCTACAGCTCAAATCTTATCGTATTACAACAAAAATAACCATATCTCTTGCAAAGAAAATGTATCCACGATGAATGTTGAACTACAAAATATATTGTCCCAGCTTTTATATATTGCAAGTCGATATAATAATTATCATGACACACCTGCTATTATACACTATGTGGACACGGTGGAGTGGAGACTATAGTATGATTCAAAAAATGCATTGAGCAATGAAAATTACACACACAAGGAGCCAGCCCTGAAATATTTAAGTGATGAACAACAAAATACACCTTGAAAAACATTTAATTACTGAACTTTTTGGAACTGAACCAATATGTTACAGGCTTTTTACACTAATGTACTTTCTGGACTATAAGTCACTTCGGAGTGTAAGTCGCCAAAAAATGCTCAATGAAGAAGAAAAAAAGATTATAAGTCACATTTTTGGGGTGAAATTAATTTGATCAAATCAGACACCAGGAACAGATATTTCATCTTGAAAGGCAAATTATAGTAATAACAATAAAACTGAGAACAACAGGCTGAACATGTGTCTGGTGTGTTCACGTCACACATGAACAGTTACTCAGAAAACTAGAGCAGAAACAACAGAACAGAACAAACATGAAAGACGGTATATATAATATGGTATATATGGTAGCAAATGTGACAGAAAGAAATACTCCAAGACATTTGAGTGGAAACACAACTATGTGTAACTACAACCGGTTTTCACATGACAAAGTACAGATCGTATCATTTCTGTGCCTTATCTGTGCTTTCCCATCATTCTGAACCTTAAATGACACTAATTTAAAGTTTGTTCTGAAAGGTACATTGTGCAACTTTTCTGGTGTCGGATTCGTCAAATTGCGTGTGTAGAATTTTCCACAGAATGACATTAAACAGTTCTACCTTATATTTATTAAATTATAGGTGATTTTATAGCTCAAAAATACAGAAAACTTTCCACCAGAAAAGTTACACGATGCACCATTAAAAAGAAAAAAATACATAAAATAGGATCCAAAATAGACTTTATGAGGATAATAACTGGGATAAATGTTTTTTTGTATTATATCTATCTTATTATATCTTTCTTGTTCTATAAATGTGCTTTTAAATGTTTTTGAAAAGTTTGAGTAAGAAATAATAAATGAACTGAATGTCTCTTTAACTTACCGCTGACAGTGGTGGTTTTTGGGCTGATGTTTGAGATTAACGCTGTCAGATTATTATCATACATAAAGGAGTCGGATGCAGTTGTATTCAAATAACCCACACTCACAGTCACCGCTGCAGAACCAGAAACTCCCTGCAAATAACACACAGAATGTAATATTTGTGCCCAAAATGGACTAGAATAAAAGCTTTTTTCAGTAGATGTTTTATTGGAAATGTTATTCCTTTGGCTATAATATTCAACCGTATAAAGCTTTATTTCCAACTCTGTTTCTATTGCGAATGTTCCAAAGTATGGTTTTAACTTTTTTGTCAGTATAGTGATTATGGTAACAGGCCTAATTGTGGAAATTATACTATATTTAAAGGTCCTATATTAGACAAAATGATCTCTTGTGAAGGTTAAGACATGTTATACTGTTTTTATCTCCTCAAAAACATATAATAAACATATAATGATGTAATAATGGCCAATAATATAATAATTTTTATGTAATAAAGCCAATAATGTAATAATTTGCCAGTAATGTAGGAAAATGCCTGAAACAATAATGTAATAACCTGTTACTAATAATGTAGTAAGTTATTACATTATCAGTTAGTTAATCTACAGTTATTTCTTACATAGTGTTCCTTTAAATTATATTAAGAAATCATTACATTATTGGCAGAAGTTTTTTAAACCAGCCAATAATGTAATAACTAAACAATAATGTAATATGTTACTACATTATTGCCATCAAGTTATTACATCATTGTTTCAGACATTTTCCTACATTGCTGGCAAGTTATTACACTATTGGCTTTATTACAAAAAAATTATTATGTTATAGGACGTTATTACATTATTGGGCATTATTACATTATCGGCTGCCACATGCCTATATCTCCAAAGCTCAAAATGCTCTGTTCCACCTTGTGATGCCATGAAGAGATATTTTTCAAGTTATCAGCTCCCTTTTACATTTAGTTAAGCAGAGATTGGCAATTCCAGCACTGAAATTATCCAAATGATTCTAGTGAAAGTGTATGGAGTTTCAAAACACAGTGGAGCACTTCCTGTATTACCACATGACATCACAAGGTGGAACAGAGTGTTTTCTGATTGTAAGAAGCACTCAACCTAAATGCAGGGTTCAATCAATCAATTGTCTGTTTTGCACTGTTATATTTTTGTGTTATATTATAGTTTATTGTGTGCCGCACAGTGACAGGTGGTTGGTAACAGTGTCTGAAGAGAATTTTCCCATACTGCATCCGCCAGTGGGTTTTTTGCTTTCTGGCACCAAAGATCGCATGTTCTTCAAGAGACTGAGGCCATGTACACACGTAGCCGGGTATTTTTAGAACCGAACATTTCCCCCCCTCCGTTTATAAAAATTGTTTTATCCACACCGCCTCATCTTCGAAAAAAATACCTTCCACACATAACCGAACATCTGCGTTTTCAACCACATTCATGCGCATTCCAAACCTGTAGATGGCGTTATTTCCATTGAGCCCTCACTTCACCGTCACTTCCGCCTAAACTTAAACAACAGAAAACATGGCGCCAAGCTCCTTTGTCTGGACAGACTCGGAGTCAGAATTACTCCTGAACACAGTTTAGGAGCAATTCTGCTCTCAACACACACACAGCTCTCAAGAAACGACTCCGATCCATAGTCTGCTTTGGCTTTTGCAGTAGCCTAAACAAAGGTTGCACGTTTGACGTCAGGGCAGATTCATATTTTTTGGCGCAGACAGTGACGTTTTAAAACGCAAAACCCCAGTTATATCTGTCCACACAAACACGCATAAACGGAGTTTTCAAAAATCTTCACTTTGGCCGGAGTTTTCCCTGAATACTCGTTTCTGATGCGTGTTCGTGTGGATGACAGGTCAAAACGCAGCAAAACATCTTCGGTTTATCAGATACCCGGCTACGTGTGGACAAGGCCTGAGGATGGGACAATGTGTTTGCTGATGTCTGTCAGACTATGTTTCCATGTTTATTCACTGTGAAGCCCATTGGGGCAACTCTTGTGATTCTGGGCTATATAAATAAAATTGAATTGAATGAATTGAATATTGTTTTCTACTTTATTTTATTCTATTTTATTTGTTGCATGTTTAGTGTTTGTCTGTTTCACTCCAAGTACCGCAGCAATTTCCTAATGGTGTGAACCTGTGCACTCATATGGCAATAAAACCTTTCTGATTCTGATTCTAATTTATAGAGCGTTTTTACATAAAGATGCAACACAAAGCGCTTTACAGTGATAAAAAAGACAATCCCACATTCCCCTGCAAACAATCCTATGTAAAGCTAAACTAAACAAGTGAGTCTAACTGTGACTAAAACAGGAAACAATCTAAAACAGGAAACTATGAGATTATTACCTGTACTATACATACTATCTTTCATAACTCTTTCTCTTGTGTGTTAAACATGTGTGAATGAAACAAAACACAACTCGAGGTCTGTTTTTGAAGAGGAAACAACATTATAACATAAAATCATAAAATAACGTTAATACATGCCCGTTAATAAACTGTATTATGTTGACTTACCGGAGGTGTTTTGCATTTCACCTCAGTTTCAGTGGCATCTTCAATCACACAAAAACTGCCCCCGACTGCAACAGTGGCGTTCACGTTAAAGCCCGAACCTGAGATTGTCAACAGTGTTCCCCCTGAAAGAAAACACAAGTTATGTGCAGTGTGTAACTTTTCTGGTGGAGGGTTTGTCACCTGCTTTTCTCCATGTCTGGAATATCCCCTATGAACTTTTCTCCATGTCTGGAATACCCCTATGAACTAACATCAAGGACCATGTTGTCCACCCTCCTGTGGGCTCACCACCTGCAGAGGGGTTCATAGGGGGGGGTCAGGTGCTATGAGTATTGGGCAGCAAGCTGCCCCCGCGACCCAGCCGGATTAAGCGGGAGAAGATGGATGGATGGATGGATGGAATATCCAACCTTTCTATCGTCATGGAGACCAAACCAGACCAAGTTACAGGGCAGACCTGTGGAGAGGCAATCCCGCTCACAGTTTTTTTGGGGGTATTTTGAGCTATAAAACCACTTGTAATTTAATAAATGTTAGATAGAGCTCTTTAATGTCACACTGTGGAACATTCCAGGCAGAGCAATGACAGTATATCCATAGAAACAAGCAGGTGACAGACCCTCAACCAAAAAGATACACAGTGCACGTTTAATTCAACTAAAACAAAACCTCAAACAAAAGTCCAAATGAAATCAAACTGTTGACTCTTGAATTTGCATATGAAGTTGTAAGTCATCATAGTTACCAGCCAGACTTCCAGACATTGGGAAGAAGGACGAGACAATGAGTTTGTAGGTGAAGTAGAGAACACTGTTGTTTGCATATTGCACATTTCCAAGGGAGGGGAAGGTCACTGTCACTGGGAAAGTACCAGCCACAGATCGTCCAGGACTGCACATCTGGATGTTTTCTGCAAAAATCCATCGCACAGTTCAGCGTCTGTTTGTTTTATTGAGACTTTGCAGCAACATCATGCTGGGGGTGTTCTGCATGTACAGTGCTTAACAAATGTATAGATTAACAGTTTCATTGTTATTCATTAAGAAAATGACCAATTGGAATAAAAAAATTGTGCTTTTTGACAAATAACCAAAAATATAAAATTAATACAATCAATCAATTAAATACTGTCCCATTTTAACTGTAGGCTTTTAACTGTATGTTTTAATTGTACTTAATTTGTTTATGTTGTTGTAAGGAGTGTCCAGAAAGGCGCCTTATAAACAAAAAGAACAAAAAAAGAGAAAAAATATTAATATTTTGTGTGTGAGCACCTTTGGCGTAAATTCTGCATTCTTGCTGCTTTGTTGTTATGTCATTTTGCAAAGTCTCTTATGTTATTGACATCCAAATAGTTTCTAGCTGTTCCCAGAGACTTGCTTTGGATGAGACTTTGGTGTCATTTTTGGGAAACATTAAGCTTGAAAATTTATGGATAGCAACAATAGTTATATCTTAGCATTAAATATATGGCTTTAATAAAAAGATCTTGCATATACTGGCAGATTAACCATTATAGAAATATAAAAAGATATTTTGGTAAACAGAAATACTGTTAAAATTACGTATGACAGCAGTGGTGGGTGGTGGTCTAATAAATTTGGTATGCACTGTGTATATAAATATGGTGAGCAAAATGATCTCATCTGTTGAAGTTTGTAGCAGCCGATAATGTAATAATGGCCAATAATGTAATAACAGCCAATAATGTAATAATTTCTTAATATAATTTAAATGAATAGTATGTAAGAAATAACTGTAAATTAATAACTAGCTGATAAAGTCATAACTTACTACATTATTGTTTCAGGCATTTTCTTACATTACATTACATTAAGTTATTACATTATTGGCTTTATTACATAAAAAATATTACATTATAGGCAGTTATCACATTCTTGGCCATTATTACATCATTGGCTGCTACAAAGTTCAAACTAAGTCAGCTCTTTCTGGTCAGACTGTGTTAAAGTAAAGCTCAGATTAAAGTCTAACTTCAGTAACAGAGCTTTTAAAAGAGTAGTGCTTCTAGTTAGCATCACACAACCTGGGAATATTGATGACATCAGCTGCAAATTCTCAATAAATTCATGATTAAAAGAATGAGTTTTCCCTCTGTTTACTACGGACACACCCGTGGCACTTGTAACGTCACATCTGATATTCCCGATCATGACTGTAGCTTTTTCATTCTGGGCAAATCCAATCCCAGAAATCGTAACGACAGTCTGAAGATCCTCGGATTCTGGAAAATATTTTTGTTCATTTTGTTATTATAGCAGGTGATTACAATTATGTGTTCAATCTTAATGTAATATTTATGATTTAAAGGTGCATTGTGTAACTTTTCTTGTGGAGGATCTGTCAAATGCTTTTCTTCATGGAGATGTCATTGCTTTGTCTGGAATGTTTCACAGTATGGCATTAAACCTTTCTATCTTCATGGTGACCAAACCAGACCAAGTTACAGGTCAGATCTGTGGAGAGGCGACCCCCGCTCACAGTCAGAATGCCTGATTTTGTAGGTATTTTTGAGCGATAAAACCATTTAATTCAATAAATGTTAGATAGAGCTGTTTAATGCCATACTGTGGAACATTCCAGGTAGAGCAATGACATATCCATAGAAACAAGAAGTTGATGGACCCTCAACCAAAAAATGACATAGTGCACCTCTAAAACACAGATTTAAATTTGATTAATGAGAAATAAACAACATTTTAATGTATAGTTTATATGAACATAACACAACACACTTTTTCTATGACAACTGTAAAAGCAATACATTTACTTTAGTTTCTTTCTTGTTTCTTAAATGTCTATATTACAATTATAACATCCCAAGTTAATTTTAGATTAGAAGGCACAAATATTTAAAGGTCTTATATGTCTGTTCCTATTTTTCAGTGTTCAAAAGCCCAGCAGAAATCAAGAAAAATCAGTACCAATAATGTAGTCATATTCATGCACCCATGTATAGCCTATAATTGAATATGTTTTACTGCAAAGTTTGTATATGGAGCTGTAATTATGTAAATTATGTAATATTATGCTGTTTTCTGATCTATGTTATAAACCTCATCACAAACAGACCTGGATTTGTGTTTTGGTTCATTCACATATGTTTAAAACACACATTCTGCATTTTTAGGCCCCATTTACACGTACACAGATATTTTTTAAAAACTGAGCAATTTCCCTCCATTTGTACCCATCTTTTACACGCAAATAGAGAATTTGCCTCTGAAAACAAATCTTTCTAAAAACTCTGGCTAAAGTGGAGATTTTGGAAAACTACGGTTTCGTGTTTGCGTGTTAAGTGACATAAACAGCGTTTTAGGCAGTTGACATGCCAAAGTGTGACTAGTGTTAACGTTTTTCTATGGTGATGATTATGGAAGTGTTCAGAGCAGCAGTCGCATTACTTCTGGTGCAAAGACTTGTCATGTATTTGCATTTGCACACACAGCTGATGGATCATATCGATGAAGAGAGACGAATGAGAGCTCAGAGGTCTGCAATTTTCCCTCTTCTTCTTACAACTCAAAGACCCAGTCGCCGTCACCGCCAACATTGCCGTTTTTGTGTCCGACCTGGGCGGACCGCTGTCTGGTGGGATAATTTTGAAAATGAAGTGGTTGTCCCGGAGGAGTGGCGTGAAAATTTTAGGATGTTGCAGTCATCACCGCTGTTACTCTCCAACTTGCTGCATCCTTACATTGAGGGTGAGATGACCGTTATCGCTCGACGCCGTATTTATGCGGGTTCATGTAAACGGAAACTTTTCTGAAAACAATGCTGTGTGCACAATGTTATTTCAGAAAATGGAGCGAGGGAAAAATATCTGTGTACGTGTAAACAGGGCCTTAGGCTGAGTTCTTCTCTCAAACAGAAAACACCCTGTTCCACCTTGCAATCTCTACTGAACTAAAAGTAAAAGTTTGCGGTTACCTCGAAAACTACCTCTACATGACATCACAAGGTGGAACAGAGCATTTTGAGCTTTGGAGACAGACTGATAATAAAGGATTATTCAAACATGTGAATGAAACAAAACACAACATGTGATGAGAAAACAACATTCAAAACAACATTCTAACAGAGATCAGAACATGGTGTAATATGGGCTCTTTAACAGTTATTAGATGCCCTTGCCCTCTTCCATTTTAGTGATACAGTTTTAGCTTCAGTGTTTGCTGTGTTACCCTCTGATGGGGTGATTCCAGTCAGGACGGGGGTCTTTTCTGGGGACCATTCAAATCCACAGTCTCCGGAGCACCAGGAGGGGATGTTATTGATGTAAACCTGGACCTGAATAAAGCATCAGAAAAACATTTATCGCACTCACCAGTCAGTTTCACCGCCTTTAAAAGTGCATCATGTAACTTTTCAGATACATGGTCCTCCTGCTTATCTCCATAGAGATGTTGTTACTGTTTACTGTATTAATAATGTTCCATATTTTAGCCTTACACTCACCTACCTAACACTGATTCAGTTAGGGGTGTTTTTATTGCTCAAAATAACTTTAAAAAAAACATGCATTCTTACTGTGAGAAGACTTGCCTCTCCACAGATCTGACCTAAGTTTAATGCCATACTATGGAACATGCTCTAGGGAAGGCCAAGCAAGTAACAAATGTATGGTGACAAGACGTCGGTATTTACCCGGGACAGTCCCAGTTTCGAGCCCCGTGTCCCCTGTCCCAGTAGATTTATCCAAAACCAATGATTTGTCCCAGTTTTATACAAGAAATGTCCCAGTTGTCCCTATTTTTGACCAATCTGTTACCCACCAACAGCAAAGAGGGGCATAGGTTGTCATTTGTTAAACTAAAACACAGAAAACTGTAACTGAAAATGGCACTGACCAAAGTCCCTCAGATCATGACTGACCCACAAATAAGTTGAGAATGGACTTATTTGTGGGTTACGGGCACTTTTTGCTATTTTATTTACATCAACCGTCTCAATTCGAGTGTGTCCCAGTTTGAATTTTGAAAATCTGGTTGCCCTAAACAAACTCTCCATCAGAATAGTTACAGAGAGCAACTTTAAAATATGACATCTATTGATATTTTGCAGTGACATGCTGGGGGTGTTCTGCCTCTATGTGTAGTATACAGGTGGAAAGTTCAGCAGTGACACAATGCACACATTAGCAATAACTACCAAATGTTAAAACAAGTCTGAAAACGCAAGAAAAAATACAAAATGGATGTAAACAAGACATTTTCAGGAGCTTGTGATCAATACTGTGTGTTCCAGATAATTATACATGTATGTTGGTTAAAATGTTACAGAAGAAGTTGGATATATCCACGTGTGAAATGCACATTTTCATTTAAATAGTATTGAATATTGTTATTTTTCATTAAAATATTGTTGAATATTGCTTTAAAAATACAGGATATAATGTTTTAATATACCTGTTGACATAAAATAAATGTCATTTACTTTCAGAAATGAACTTTATTTCTTTTTTTATTTGACTTTTATAATTATCTGGAACAGTCAAATTCAAGAAAATTGGATTATTGCACCCCTACATAATAAAACATATTTCAAAACTACCAAATAATGCTGAAAATAGGCCTTTGCTATAGTAAAAAAGTAGATTTTTAAAAAAAATTGCAAAAGCCTCTTCCCAATTTTGAAAAATCATACATGCATAATTATCTGGAACACACAGTACAAGTGTTCATGGTCTTGTTTAGGTGTCTGGATTTCAATATGGTGAAAAGGTGAGATGTTATCCAGCTATATCAGCCCTTTCTGGTCAGATCTTGTTCAGATAAAGCTCAGATTAAATCTACTTTGAGTAACAGAGCTGAGACAGACTAGTGTTTTCGGTAGGTTCACAGGCTCAGGAAATGTTCTTGTCAAGTTAATCCTGCTTCTGTCATCACTGTCTCACCGCAAAACCAATTTAGAAACTAGGAACTATTTTATTAAACATACAAACATAGTAGAGCAGTGAGCCACAGGGTCCTTCATGATTCAATTCGATACAAGGCTCATGATACAATATTATCACAATACAGCGATACACGTGATAATCGATATATTTCACATGATACTCTGTGACATTTTGCTGTTTTTTTAAGAACCAAACAAATTTCAGCAACAATATTTCTTTGTTAAAGCACTTATATGAAATGCATCAATTTTAACCAGCAAAGCTGTAAATATGGCAAGTGTTTTGCATAAATATGTGAGAATTTTGATCGGGATTTCAATTTGTGTCTCCAAACTCATATAATCGAGTTGAAATGATTTATCTTAACAAAGTTTATTTTGGGATTTTTTAATATAAAAAAGTTTTTAACTATAGAAATTGTAGAACAGCTGGATATATGGTTTATTTTGGATTCATTTATGTTTTTCTATTCCTTATTTCATGTTCAAAGTATATTTTATTCAATTTATGCTTTATAAATCACAAAACGGCTCTAAGGTACATATTTGTAGCCTATATTTATTTTCATTTTGAAATTTTTGTCTAAATTATCAATAACAATAAGTGTTTTTTGAGAGGGAAATGCTGAATAAATGCATTATGTAACAAACAAAAAAAAGGCAGCAAAACTGCCCCCGCGACCCAGCAGAATTAAGTGGGAGAAGACAGATGGATGGAACAAAAAAAATAACTGATTGAATAATCGTGATTTCAATATTAACCAAAATAATCGTGATAATAATTTTTTCCATAATCGAGCCGCCATACAAACAAGTTCCCTTCCACTAAATAGGAAACAAAATTATACTGCGGTCACAAAAAATAGCTAAAAGAACCGAAAAATACTCGATACAACAGCCCACAATAACAATACTGTATCAACATCACAATATGTATTTAGATTTTTAGATTTTTGCACATCCCTAATATAAAAAACAGGCTTTTTACAACAGAAAATAAAACTGAAAGATCCTCTTTGTGGACTTTACCTGTGGCTTGGACTCCTTCACACGGAAATGATCTCCGGTCAATCTGGCGTGCAGCATCCCTCCTTGGGTTTTCTCCCGTGAAAAGAAATTTATGTTTGGGCCAATCATGTTTGAGCTGTCGATCTATGAAAAAATACACTGAAATATTAATAAATTGTAGTAAAAAAAAGCACTTTGTGTTGCATTTTTGTATGAAAAGTAAAAACAATCTCCATGAAGACAAGCAGCTGTGTCATCATCTGTCTGGGGACTGCAGGTGAAAAATAGCCTTTGGGCTAACCCTGGCATATTTACAGAAATGTTTATTAATATGCGCTGTCCCTGAAATAAATTAAATAAATAAATAATTGATGAACCCTCCACCAGCAAAATGAATAGCAATGTTTTTCTTGCTAGGTTAAAAATAAAACTACTAAACTGTATTATATTATAGTCAAATTATAACACAATTCACTTTTATTGCCTTGTCAGAACCTAAAAACATGTTTATTTTACTTGTATCTCTGGCTGGTCTCCTGGTTTGGAGAGCCACTCGATTTTCCACTTGGGCTTGCGGCAGGTCCCTTCGTATTTGACCTTCACTTCCCCAATCTCAGAGATGCCTTCAAGAGCGTACTTCAAATCCTCCTCATTTATATCAATAGAGAGACCTAAAACAAATCACAAATACTTCTTAAAGGCTGGTTTTAGTGGCATGTCAAGAGCTGAGAATCGAAAGGGTGTAAGTTACAAATTGACTTATATTTTCCACTTTGGTCCGTGTATCGTTCTTTTAAATTTCAATCAAGAAAAATAAATAAATAAATAAAATGGGAAAACAGTTTGTTATTTCATTATTCTGTTTTAGTGTCAAACGACAAAAAAAACTGATTTCGACCTCTATTTCCAATATTTAATTTAAAATTTGTTTCCAATCAAAAAACAGTCTTGGTGCCTATTTCAATTTTGATATTTTATTCTCTATGGTTTATTTGGCCTGGAAGTTCTGCTGCTAGAACAAATTACCTGAAAAAATCATTGCAGTTATGTGGACAAACATGTACAAACAAGCAATGCATTTGACACCATAGAACTACAATAAAAATAGTTTTTATTATAGATCCATGGTTGAGCATAAGCAGCATAACTTCCAGGGCAAATAAACCAGAGAGAATAAAATATCAAACTTGAAATAGGCACCAAGACTGTTTTTGATTGGTGTTATTTGACATAAACTTGAAATTAAATATTGGAAATAGAGGTTGACATCTGTTTTTTTGTTTGAGAGTAAAACGGAATAGTGAAATAACAAACAATTTTCTCATTTTATTGTTTTTCTGTTCTTAATTGAAATTCAAAAGAAAGTTACACAGACCTATTTCTGTAGCACATTTTATTAACAAACAAAGTTGCTGCTACAGTTCTGGGAGTTTAGTTACATTATTCTACATTACAGTGCAGCAGAACAATAGCACCGATAGCAACAATATGGTAACTAAACATGATTACGTAACATGAGAAACACGTGAACATACAATTACATCGCAATTACATCGTCATGGTAACAGGACACACTTCTACATTTTTCACCCTGCAGTGATGGGAAGAAAATGTATTTAGTTACTGAATATGTGCGCTAAAATGTATTTGATTTTAATGTGAAGAAAGTGAGTGCTACCTTAAGTGTTGTAAAGTGCTCTATTAATAAAGTTTGATTGATTGAAATATGCATGTATGACTGAAAAAACACAACTCCAGGTATGTTTTTGATAAGGAAACAGCATTAAAACAGATCAGAAAACAGAATAATACAACCCTTTTACATCTTGTCTGTATTTTTGTTAACTTGCGATCGCTAAATTAATTACTGTTATCTTGTTATTTTGTTGTCATGTTTCATTAATCTGACTGTACCTTCTACACGGCCGCCATATATCTCCACATCGAAGGTCCCGTTCAGAGGGGGCGTGGCTTTGTGCAAACGGGTCACTGTGACGTTAGCTGCTCCATCACTGAACTCGCCCATGTCCTCTCCGCTCTTTGTCTTCTGTAACAGCAGAGGAAAAAATATATGAAACTAAAATACATGTAATTATGCTTTTAAATCATGTGTGTAACATACTCCCTGAACGCAGACTTTTTGATAGTGTGGTACTAAGGAATAATTCTGACTAAACTATTTGTTCATTATGAAAGTCTTTGTTTATGCTTTATTAAACAAGCACTGTGTAACTTTTCTTCTTTTTCCTTTTTTAGAGGGTCTGCCACCTGCTTGTCTCCATGGAGATGTTATAGTTTTGTCTGGAATGTCCCGGTATGGCATCTTGCATTTAAGGAACAATATAGGTTTTTATTAACTTTAAAACTTGCGTTCTTACTGTGAATGGGCACGCCTCTCCACAGATCTTGACATTTAACTTGGCCTTGTGGTGTGACCACTGACCGGAACATCGCAGCACTTCCTGTCATTGGCACCTGTGAGTTATAGTGACTAGGGGCACCATACTGGCTTAATACGGTCCTGTTTGGCTTGCTTAAGGACTAATAACTCATATTTTATTTGAATATCTTTAGAAGACATTCAAACCTAGTTAGTGTGACAGAGTTAACGTTACCTGCATGAACCCCACTTCCATCATGGGAAAGCCAAAACCGCAGTCTACAGGTGTGGCCATGATCTGGTAAGACGGGCCTGAATTTTCTTTGCTTATGGAAAATGAATCAATGTAAGTTCCAGAACTCTCAAAGGGCGGTGGTCTCCTCTTCAATGGTACAACTAAATAAAACATAAAATATATAATTAATATCATGTTTGCTCATCGATTTAGACATTGTATTATTAGTTTTCACCATTTTCGTCATATGTAGTGGGGGATCTTCCAACGTGAACAGCATCAATATAGAAGATATCCGTAGAGTCTACACTAAGTTGGTACATTTTATACAAACTTCCAACAAATTTTCCTTGTAAAGAACTGAGCAGGTCAATGCATTTGTAACTCCAACTGCAAAAGATATAGAAAATATTTAGGACAACAAGATATAAGCACTGAGAAATTTTAATAATACAAAAATGTTACAGACTTGGGTCCCTTATTGAAAATTATTGGGATGCTGGTAGTTTCTGAAATAGTTCTGCCCTCTGAGTTGCGATATGTGAACGATAACTTCATTTCATCGTTCAAAATCCCCTTGTAGGCGAAACACAGCTGGAAAAAATGTTAAATGAGTTGAAATAAAGTGTCAGCTATAACAACACTGAAAAAATGTATTAATAAAATAAATAAATATAAATGAAATAAAAACATAATAAAAATAATATTATTAAATAATATATAAATAATATTAATAAAAATGTTTTAAACATTACAAATAAAACACAATCACTAAAAAAATAAATAAATACATTTTAAAAAGTAATTTACCGAGGGAAAAGTGTTAAGTGGTATAGGTCCATAATTTCCACCAGACTCTTTAGTGTAGATGTCTTTGAAAATAATCTTGGAGTTCATCATTGACCATAAGCCACAAAACGCTCCATTTTTCACAGGTGTGCCATCAAACTAAAGTAAAAAGAAAAGAATAGTTTTGTATTGCATTGTTTTGTATACTGGAAAGTGTGTGTTGTTAAAATTATTCATAGTTAAAGATGCATTGTAGGGGTGGGACGAGACACAATTTCCACAAGACAATATAAGATATGAGACAAAACAAGATTTTGACATAATTTCTAATGTGTAAATAGTCAGATTCAGTTCCCAGAATTTGTATTTACTTTATTTTATATATTTTTTGTCATTATAGCATTTCTTTTTCTCAAAAGATGCAACTCAGCAACACTTAACCCTTTGTTGTCCAATCCAAATGAGGAAAAAAAATCTCACAAGATTATTTTTCTCATGTGTGTATCTTGTGGTAGTTTTGTCTCACAGGATCTTATGGCACTTGTGGTGGAATGTCCGTCAAAATTGCTTTGTCTGAAATGTTTCAGAGTATGTCATTAAACCTTTACAGTATATATTCAAACCAGACCAAATTACAGGTCAGAGCTATAAAACCACCTGTAATTGAATAAATGTAAGGCAGAGCTGTTTAATGTCATTCCAGGCGGAGTAATGACATAACCATAGAAACAAGCAGGTGACGGACCCCCAACCAAAAAGTTACACAGAGCACCTTTAAATATGGATCCATACAATTTGGATTTACCTTGGAATTGTCGCCATCTTCAAAATCTTTAAAATATTTCACGTCGGTTCCCTCAAAAGTCACAATCTCCCCTGGACACTCAGCTGATAACAATTCCTCCAAAGCAGACTTCACCTGTTAAAAATCAGTTTAAGTGTTAATATTCTCACTATGATCTATAAACTGGACCAAAAAGTCTCATATTAAACTGATATTTTTGCTTGTATTTTAAATTACAAATATCTGTTATAAAAAATCAGATGGATTTTTTTTTTTGTTTGTGTTTGTGTTTAAAAGAAATTATTATATTTTCAGTCGTCCTTCAGTCGTGCATTCCTAATTTAGCTATATAATTGTGTCTTGTGTGTAACTTTGCGCCAGATCAATTGTAGGCATATGATAATAGGTGGAGTTACTGTAATGTCAAAACATCCTATAAAACCTATAGTTTAATATTGAGACAGGGAGGAAGGGTGTGTTAATATGGAATAAACCAATTGCAACCATTAAAACTAAGAATATGTCAAGTGTACTGCACAAGTTTCATTTCTCTGAACACTATTTAGTAAAAGATACCAAAAAAAAATACTCATGGCGATATATATCGATACAGCAGCCCGTGATTACGAAATTATTACGTTATTACCAAATTTAGTATCACAATATGCTGATTGTTTTATATTTTAGTATAGTCCTAGTATTCAGTAACACAGGCATAAACAAAGAAGGTTAGGTTACATTTTTGTAGATTTGTGATTATATTACCGATATGCTTATTATATGACACTGAAGAGCTTGAATTAAATGTATATCGTATATTTGTCCACAGACCTCTTCCTCAGTTGCGTTGTACGTGATGGGTTTGGTGGGAACATCACCCCATGTCAGTGTGAACGTCTCCATGTTGCTTTTTCCTTTAGTGACTTCCACAACCGTAATATTGATGTCAGAGCCAAAGCTATTATAGGTCAGAGGAGAAAAATTACCTGTGAAAGGGAATATGTCACGAATTAATTAGACACAAAATGGATGGGCGAGCTTATAAAACTGCTTAAAGGGGAACTCCGGCATGTTTGAAGCTAAAGTCCGTTGCTAGAGATGGTTGAGTTCTGTCAGAAGCCAAAAAACGGCACAGATCAGTGTTCCCTCAGCAGAGATCAACACTGACCTGACTGAGTAGTGAGTCTGTCAAGGCAACAAGCTAGCATAGTGAATTGGGCAAGTTCTTAGCTTCCACGTAAAATGGCAATTTGCACAGAAGAGGCTTAATACCACTTTCTAATAAATCTTACAACAGCCACGAATCTAACAAACAAAACACTGCCTGGCTCACTCATTAGTGTCTGGAAACATTATAAAATAACTTTATAAGCAGCTTTAGCATTAGCTTGTTGATTTCCCACTGCGCATGCAAAAGCCCAAAAGACTCGATCAATGTCTTTTCTAATCCATTTTATTTACGAGGGAATTTTATTTTATATTTATATTATACATTTCCAAACTATTTTCTTTCAACAACTCTCAGTTTCTATAGTCCTAATCTTCACTGTCATTAGTCAATTCTCACTTGTTGCTTCTGGCGGCTCGAGCCACTCGCCGCCACTGGAGTCGGCAGTCGAGTCTATTTGGCTTTTGCATGCGCAGTGGGAAATTAACAAGGTAAGGCTAAGGCTGCTTGTAAAGTTGTTGTTTTTTTTGTAACTTTATTTTTGGGAAAGTTTTAGGGCATACAAGAGAATAACAAAAAAATTATGAAAACTAAACAAGGTTACATGTATAATTAACAGGTCATATATCATTGTCCATGAAGTGTGTATAATGGTTCCATTTTTTCCAGTAATTTTCTCCCTTGTGACATTGTAAGCGGAGATTGAAAGTCAAGAGTTCCATTGTGCGGATTTGTTTAATAATTTGTGTCAAAAGTCCCATTGTACAGTAGGTGCCTCTTTTTTCAACCAGTAATTTGTGATTGCTTTTTTCCCTGAGACTAGGATAATCTTAAACAGATATGCATCAGGTTTACTTAAACCTTCTGGGGGTATACTAAAACATTAGACAACAGTAAAAAAAAGACAGCTCAACCTGAAGGCCCAGCACTGAGTATATTAGTTCAACCACCTTTTCCCAGAAGTTGGTTATTTCTGGGCATGACCAGAATATATGGGCCTGATCCGCCCTGACAGATCCACACTCTCTCCAGCAGTTGCATTGAGTAGCTAAGAACTTTGACCTGCCTATCAGTGTAATAAAAAAGCGGACCAAGCTCTTCCAACAAAAATCTCTCCAGGTAGGTGAATTAGTGATATGGCCTTGGGATTTCCATCCCTCCAACCAGAGCTCCTCTGGAATTTCAATTCCCAAGTCTTTATCCCATTGATATTTCACATGAAGATGTGTCTCCTTGTCCAGCGACCTTAAACCATTATAAATTTTGCTCACAATATTTTTGCTACTGAATCCATTATAAATATCTACTAGATTACACAAGATTACATGTAACAGATGATACAGTAAACATCTTAGAAAAATGTTTGAATTTTATAAGTTTATCTCATTAAATGTAAACGGTTTAAACAGTCGAAGTAAAATGATAGCAAAACTAAAACGGGAGAAAATTAAAATTGCTTTCTGGCAAGAAACACACCTCTCTCATTCGGCCACCTCTAGCAATGGACTTTAGATTCAAACGTGCTTGAGTTCCCCTTTAAAGTGCATCAAGTTGGTCTTGTTTCTGTTCTTTCTTATTTTTAAGATGAAGTTTAAAATTGAAGTGTTTTTACTCTCAGTTTTACTTTTACTTTACTGGTTGGACACAAACGGCAGAAAAGATACAATAAAGGTAATTCTATAACTATTTTCTAGCAACTATAACCTTAAAGGACAACAACAACATCTTTATTTTGTTAAATGAAGGTTCTTGTGTGTAAACTATTCCACCAAACCTAGTAATAATTAGAAAATCATGAAAAATAATCAAATCTTTTCTTGTTACCTCTGACTGAGTTGAAAGTTATGGTAAAGTGGGTGCCATCGCTATCTTGACTTTTAGACACTGCCACTGTATCAGGTTTGATCGACCAAAGATCATTCAGAGCTGCCTTAACCACGGACGCAGACGCACTCACGGTCATAGGAGCTGTAGAATAACATTTAATTTAAAAAAGATTAATAATATGCAATCCAAAATGTAGTTATTATATAGATATTGAAGTGTTCATACCAGTTAGCGCAGCCCTGTAACCCAGGCTGAAGAAATAGGGTCCACCACTGACGATAGTGACCTTTTGGACCTCTTTAACAGCAGTTTTACTTGTCCACGACTCAAAAGTGATCACCTGTAGTCAACAAAATGTAAGTTAAATCCTGCAATTCAAGTAAAGTAGCTATACCTAACGTATACTTATCTGTGGTAAGTATAAAGTGCATTTATTACAGAAGATTTTTACAGAAGAGTTCACCCATTTCAACAATTCTATTATGATTATCATATTATCCAGTAAGCAAGCAGAGAAGCCTGGATACGCTTGTTTTGTAGCTAAGAATGTGGAGAAAACAAACATACCCCACATCGCTAACAGGAGCTAAGCGCTTAGCTATGCTAAGAACCAAGAGCGAGAGTAGTAGAGAGATGCGTCGCTCATCCATTCAGACAAACTCGGACTTTCTGGATTATTTCTCCACATGGAATTATTTTATGAAAAAAACAACTGGATATTCTTTTTCTGTGGACCGTTACGGACTAATTGAGCACAGCTATTCCTGGACTGGACCCGTTTCGGACCGACAGAACCAGCTCAAAGGTAAGAAATGTGCAAATATGTTTAGAATATTTTCGGGAATTATAAGTTATGGCTCTTTGGGCTCGCTGTGTGGCATGAAATGAATGATATGGTTGTTTTACTGAGGAATTAAGCTTTCAAACGATGTATAGCATGTCAATAGTGGAAAAATAAGTACGGTGAATATCTGGCTTGACTTTTTAATGTTGTGTAATTGCCCGCCGGCGAGCGGGTGGGTGGCAAGTGGTTTTAATGATAATCACTATTAGCCACAAACCTAGTCTACCTTTTTTATTGCAATAATCACTATTGTTGTTTATTGTCCCATCCCACTGACCTGAGTCTCATCATGAACTTCATATTCGGCGATAAGAGTCTGAATTTCATTTTTAGCGTTGGACGTCTGGACTTCTGTGTACGAGCTCTTCTCTGTGAACATGGCCAGGGTGACAGATGCAGCACCCCTGTATTCTTGCTGGAGGAATTCTATGTAGTACCTTAAAAAAGTAAAGTAAAATAGTGTTTAAAATATTTCCAAAATGTATATAAGGTGTATATTTGAACGTACGGTTTTCCCTCCTCCAGAAACAGATCTTTGGATTGCTGTGAATCTCTTGAAAAAGGACCTGTATAACTTGTCTGGAAAGCAATTTTTTCCTGCGAAAAACAGATCTTAATTGTTTGAGAAATTAAATAAATACAAATTTACACTACGGAAAAGCATGGTGAAATATAGTTTATACTATAATGAAGACAATAGAGGACACATACACATTTCTCAGTATATAGACAGGCCATGTCTCATGTGAGAGCTCAGAACCTCCAGAAGTCACTGCAAAGGCTGCACTAGCACTGAGTGATGATTGGCTGCAGATACTGGGGTTTAGATAGTGAGGATTCAGATCAGAGAGAGTCCTTTTAGGTTTAAAAGACCCGGATTTCAGCATTGAAACTTGCAACGCAAATGAGAGACTGATTCAAGCCCCCTTTTGCTTTCTGACTGAATCATCTTGAGAACCAAAATACCAAATTATAACATAAATAAATAAAGGAGAATGCAGTGCTTTTGTTTAGTTGAGAATAAATAACCATCCGTATTGTTATTATGAATTTGAACATGTTTACTTTGCATCTGTTTATACATATACAAACCAGTCGACAAATAAAAAAATAACTATATAAAACTAAATAAACCTAAGTTGCACTGAGTTCTATATTGACCTGTCTGTACCTTGTGCTCTGGTCGGCTGGAGTTGCTCAGGTACAGGTCACAACGGTCATCACACTGAAGGTGGAGGATGAACTTCCCGGTGGAGGGAGGAACCAGGAACCCCGAGGTTCTGGTGGTGAAATGGTCAAAGTCATTGGGGAAACTAAAAGGTGTGGAGTCCACCCACTTGGTCCAGTATCCTGTGGTGTTCTCATTGTATGTCCAGATATCGTCAAGAGAGCCTGGTCTGGTGTTATTCCAAATCTGCATCTTCAGACCTCTGCCACCTTGAAAACAGATAAGAAATACAACTGAAAAATAAGTAATTAAAGGGTCTATATTATGCAACATTTACTCTTGTGAGGTTTTAGTCATGTTATAATGATGTTACCTCATCAAAAACATGCCCAGAGTTGTGTTTTGTTTCATTCACGCATGTTTGAGTAACACTGCATTAGTTCCACCATGTGATGTCATGAAATAGCGTTTTTCATCTGACATCTACCTTTTCCCTTTTTTCAGTAAAGATTGGCTGAAATTATCCAAAAGATTCTACTGAAGGCATATGGAGTTTAAAAACACAGTGGAGCGCTTCCCGCATTAAGTGCAACAGAGTGTTTTCTGTGTGAGAGAAAAACTCATCCTAAATCTGCAGGGTTTGTGTGTGAAACTTTCCCGATAAGAACCAGGGTTATGTAACAAAGCGTTGCTATGAAAGAAAAAATCATGGAATAGTCGTGACAAAAAAGTCAAAGGTTCGGCATTTACAGGTGTATGGAGTATAAAAACACAGTCGACTGCCCCCTGGATTACTACGTCACAAAGTAGAACAAAACGTTTTGTGTTTGAGGGAAGAACTCTGCCCAAATATGCGGGGTTTCTGTGTTAAATGTATGAATGAAACAAAACACTCCAGGTATCGTCTGTTTGTGAAAAGGAACCAGCATAACAAAAGAAAATAGTGTAATACGGACTCTTTAACTCTCAGTCGTAAACAACATGCAAAAAGGGAATACCAATAGAAGATCCCATTATATACATTGTTTTTACACATGATTGTTTTGTAATTTTGAAATTTTTGCTGTCAAACCTGAGCTACATGGCATGTTTCATAGATGGCATTCCATATTGTCTTGTCAAAGCATGCCACTCATCAAAGCAAATTGGCCTTAGCTTCATGACAAGGTGGTGAAACTGCTTTGAAAAGTACAAAAGATGCGATGAGTGGTAAGATAAAAGACATGTTGAGAAATATAGCTGATGTATTTTCTTGTGAACATGACAAATACTAGTTACTGTGTTATAATGTTGTATAATATTATAATAACCCACCCAATAACTGCTGAATTAGTACAGATTTATTTTTATTTAACTGTAATCAAAACATCAAATTAGCACAAACGTGGCAATATGATGTACTTTGTTTTCATAATGTTTTCACTATAAGATGAACACACTCAATATTCTGATCTATGTTATTATGTTGTTATCTCATCACAAACATACTGGAGTTGTGTTTTGTTTCATTCACACATGTTTAACATGCAAACCCTGCATATTTAGGTTGAATTTCTGTCTTAAAATGAAAACACAGATGCCATGTGGTAATCCAGGAAGTGCTCCACTGTGTTTTTAAACTCCATACACCTTCACGAGAATAATTTGGATAATTTAAGACCTGGAATTGCCTATCTCTCTGTACTAAAAGGTAGCAATATGGAATTCCAAACACTTGTCTGGTGATGTATCTGGGAAATATATTAGATGTACTGTAGTAAGGAGGAATGACATGTATCTGACAAAAAATGTTCTAGCTGCGTCTAAAAGGGGAATTACAAAAAGTTGGTTGCAACCTGATCCACCTGCACAACAAGACTGGGTCAGGATTGTGGAGAGTATTTCAGTGATGGAAAGAATAACATATAGGCTAATGTTAAACTGAAAGGATATAAATATGATGAACAATGGGAAAAGAGGAATACAGTTATAAATGACACCAGTAAAATAACATAATACAATCAAATGCATGTTTAATCAAGAACCTGTAACTACAGACTTTTGTTTTCTTGCATTGGTTTATATCAGGGGTGTCCAAACACAGACCAGCATGAGAGCCGATTGAGGGTCATAGACTGGTGGTCAAAACAGTGAGTAAGTCAAATCTGTGCATTTATAACAGGTTTAAATGACCCTCCAGACCTTTGTTCATGCTTAGACGCTCAAAAGGAAACACAAAATTTGCTTGATCAAGGTAGATTTCAAAAACATGCAGTAAAAAGTACCACTTGCGGTAGTATGGGTCAATTCATCTGGAAGCCTGAGGGCCAAAACAATTGTTCTAATAGTTTGAACATGCCTGATTTATATTGTTCTTGCATGTTTTGAAATGGTTACTAAAAATCAATAAAAACAAAGTTACAAAAAAATAACTAAAAGGTAGCAGTTCACTTGAAAACTATCACTACATTTTAATTTTGAGGCTACATAGAATTTCAATATCTTAAACCTTATTGTTATTACCAGTTTATATAAATATCCCACACTGCTAATTTATCGAAATAAAAGTGTATCCCCAATAAAAATCTATTTAAAATTAACTCTACAGGCCAATCCAAAGTAGAAATCTATCTAAATTTATACAAAAACAGACACACACAAAACTAAATACACACAAAAAATAGCACTGGGCAAACAAACATTATCAGTCAAGTCCAGTCCTATCAAGATGTTCAAAAATGTTTAATAATTGCCTTTGTGGATCAATAAAGTTTGCTTCCGTTTAAGTCTAAGTCTCATAGGTGTCCATGTTTCTCTTCATACTGATCTCATACTGATCTATGTAATAACAATAGTTTTTCTTACCAACTCCAGCCTCTCCCAGTTCATTCGGCTGCCACTCAGATGTTTTGCACAAGATCTTGTCATCTTCAACATTCAGGACTTCACAAGGCAGACCTGAAGAAAAACAAAACAAAAAAACACTTAAGGATGAATTATTATATATTTGTTATTTCAGAATTGAATATGCAGTCAGACAAGGACTGATAATGATTTCACTTTGCAGTCTCATTGTTCCAGGGCAGAGTAAAGTAAACACAGGTAATATTGGGCTTTAGTATCAATAAAGAAATGCTCAAAATGACACTTATTGCCCTAGGTGTCAATAATTATTTGTAATTAAGCTTAAGGTCAAAATTAACTCTTGTGAGGTTTAAGCCATGTTAAAATGTTGTTATCTCATCAAAAACATACCTCGAGTTGTGTTTATTTTCATTCACACGTTTGATCAATCCTTTATTATTAGTCTGTCTACATCTCGAAAGCTCAAAATACCATCTTGTGATGTCATGTAGAGGTAGTTTTCAAGTTAACAGCTCCTTTTACCTTTAGTACCTTTAGAGAGACTGGCATTTGCATGGATGAAATTCAATTCCAAATGCTTCTAGCAAAATCTATGGAGTTTACAAACAGAGTGGTGCACTTCCTGTATTACCACATGACATTACAAGGTGGAACAGGGTGTTTTCTGTTTGAAAGAAGTACTAAATATGCAGGGTTTGTGTGTTCAACGTGTGAATGAAACAAAATACAACTCCAGGTATGTTTGTGATGAGGAAACAACATTATAACATAGATCAAAAATAGCACAATATAAGCCCTTTAGGTTATCTATCGTGTGTACATTTTCTTTGCACTACTGAGAAATTTTTGGGGTTATTTATTGGTTATATGATAAGATTTAAGATGAAAAAGATTGAATTAACAGATGCAAACTAAGTAGTAAAGAGTTTCATTCTGCTGTTTATTTATTGTAGCTCATGATTTTTACCAATATTGTAGATTTAGATTAGTTTGTGTTATAAATCTGGTGTTGGTGTGAATATTATTGTTTATCATCTATATTTACTTCAGCAATATATTAAAGGTCAAAATGTGTTACTTTTGTGACAGGCTTAATAATATTTTGTGCTGAATTGTTAATCGCTATGGAAACAGTCCCATGCTGGAACCATGGACAGTTAAATATTATCAGTATATCGGGCTGTGTGCTGCATAAACAATGTAGAGAGACTGGTTCAGTCACGTGCCAATATGATTTTCATTGTTTACTGTCTCTCATGTTAAAGAATTTTTTGAATGCAGTAAAACAACAGGAGAGGAGGTTCTTTGTCTAAATGTGTTAAGCACAAAATTGTCATCTGACAGAGATAATCCCCTGTGAACAATGACGCCTGCGTACAGTTTGTGAGTTGCTATGTTGCTAAGTTATTATTGGACTTTTTTTTTTTTTTAAGACAGACACCAGTAAAACACATGAGCAGAACTGATATTCACGTAACTTTAAGGTCCATTGTGTGACTTTTCTGATGGAGGGTCCGCTTTTCTCGTCTCCATGAAGATGTTATTGCGTTGCCTGGATTGTTTCACAGTGTGGCATTAAGCTTATCTAACTTCAGAATTTTAAAGGGCTTTAAAGGGTTTTCTGAGCTATGTTATAATGTTGTTTCCTCATTAAAACAGATCTATCTTTTTTTTTTACCACTAACGGAATCAGGAAACTATGAGATTACTACCTGTGACATAACTTTTTTTTTTCATGTGGTATTACAGAAAATGCCCCACTGTGTTTTTAAACTCCACTCACCTTCATTAGAATTGTAGGAAGATTGTCCTATGAATCTGCCATTTCTACAATGTTAAATGTGACCATTTGGATGAAGGCAACTAAAGACTCAGAATGGCCACTGTTATCTCCCTTTGGAATTTGGGAGGCCCAAATTCCCTGTGCTCTACAAACACGGGACATTTTCTGTCCAAACTGACCCAAAGACAAGAGACAAGAGACTCAAAAGACTTCTACGTTCCCTTTTCCAAAGAAATCACACTGACTGAAGTAATTCAAATAAAATATATTAAACAAATAACTGAGACAAATAAAAAGACACATTTGCTTGTCTATTGAACTTCTCTACATTTCAAGTCAATGAAAGATGGAATTAACATGAACATCCTGTGAGCTATTCAGATATTCTGAATCACTGATTGTGTTCTAATATCAATTTGTAAATGTGAATGTAAATGTGAATACTTCATCTGTGTTAATGGTTCATGTGTAACATGAGAAGGTAACCCATCATTCCCGCCAAGAGTCAAAGGGGGAAGGGAAAGAACAGACTGTTATCAGCAGATAGACTGCAGCTTCTCCAGAGAGTCTTCTCCAGCTGCCAAGGAGCGACAACGCTAAAGTTCTCTCTCCTCCTTTCAGACAAAGCAGCTGCCAGGGGGACAACGTCTAGTTCTCCCCAGGGTCTTCTCCGACTTCTCCAAAGAGGACAACGCTTAGTTCTCCTCTAAGTTCTGCCCGTCTTTTTATAATAATAATAATAATGCATCAGTTTTATATAGGGCTTTTCTGGACACTCAAAGACGCTTTACAGAGCATTATTCATTCACTCCAGACCCGGTGGTGGTAAACTACTATTGTAGCCACAGCTGCCCTGGGGCAGACTGACGGAAGTGAGGCTGTCAATCTGTGCCATCGGCCCCTCCGACCACCACCACCATTCACACACACACCACTTTCATACTAGGCAATGTGGGTGATGTGCCTTGCCTAAGGACACAATGACAGTTTTTGCGACTGGCGCCCCACTGTGGCACCTGGAATTCCCAGTGGTCTCCCATCCAAGTACTAACCAGGCCCGGCCCTGCTTAGCTTCTGAGATCTGACGGGATCAGGCTTTGACGAGCCGGTATGACCACATTTTTGACGTGTTTTTACAGCTGTAGCTTAATCTGACCATTTTTCCAAAATCCGAATAACTGCATTTTATAGCCAACGCATTTTTTGACTCATTGCCTTATTTCTGTCAGCGCTACTCAGACCTCACAAGACACTAAGTGTCCCTGCTCCTCTTCTGAGGATAAAGCATTTCAGACTGTCTCGTTCCGTGGCCTCCATCTCAACAAATTTGATTCTTCAGATCCAACACCCTGAGGACTTCGAACTACAGAGAAACCGCTCGAAGGACCACACTGAACGGACATCTCCTCTACTGGTCGTATGCGCATGTCACAGAAGGGCTTACTTACCAATGCAGACTCAACACAGCTTTAAATAATTCCTAAGACTTTTGTACAATTCCTTTGTCCACATCAGCCTCATTTTACTCATTCTAAACTCATTTGCATAATTTAATATTTAAATGCTGTTTAACTTGATCAATAAATATTCATAAACCACAGTTTTACTCGATCAATGTGATGTTTTACTTCAGATTCTGGTCCCTGTCATGTCAAAGAACTTCAGATCCTTTCAGAACCTTCAGATCAAAATGTTTAATTAATTATTAATTCATTAATTAAAACAGGTAATTGATTATATTGTATTGGTAATATTTTTTCAAACGCTAGTTGAGTGGTGCCCCAAAATCTTAATTCTAGTAAAGTCAGAACCACAAAGGTCACGTGGTGCTGCTGAGCTCAGAATAATTAAATTCCAATCAACCCAATTCAATTACCACATTCTTTAAGTATAGGAATCATCCAATACTTAAAGAATAACCCACGTGAAACACTACATATTTTAGTGTGACCCATGTGAGGAATATTTTTCTTACAGAATCATTTGGATGATTTCAGGCGTGGAAATGATCATCTCTACTGAACTAAAGGTAAAAGGGAGCTGTTCACTTGAAAACTACAGCTTCATGACATCACAAGGTGGAACAGAGAATTTTTCAGATTTGGAGATGTTAACAGACTAATAATAAAGGGTTACTGAGACATGAAACAGTCAATTTTGTGTAATATAGGAATTGTTTTATCTCGTACTTATGTGTTTTTGTCATTTGTACATTACTTAGAAACAAGTCCCCTGACCCTGACAACAGATTAAAGGTGCACTGTGTAACTTTTCTTGTGGAGGGTCCGTCAAATGCTTTTCTCCATGGAGATGCTATTGTTTTGTCTGGAATGTTTCTCAGTATGGCATTAAACCTTTTTATCTTCACGAAGACCAAATCAGACCAAGTTACAGGTCAGATCTGTCAGAATATATGTTTTCCGAGATATTTTTGAGTTACAAAACCATCTGTAATTGAATAAATGTAACGTAGAGCTGTTTAAAGTCATACTGTGGAGCATTCCAGGCAGAGCAATGACATATCCGTAGAAACAAGCAGGTGATGAACCCCCAACCAAAAAGACATTACACACTGCACCTTTAAGTGATAAATAAAAAAATACATAAAATTCACAAAAAACTTCACCTCCAACTATGACCCGTGCAGGATAGTCGGTCTGGTCCCCAAGATGGCGCCCGTGGATGGTGAGGGTGGTGCCTCCTTTGATGCTGCCCTGGGACGGTGAGACTCCAGTCACCTCTGAGTTAAAAACAATGTTGGAAATATTAATCTTATACTTTACATCGAAAGTAAAGTAACATGCAATTTTCGTTTATGGATAAAAATGTACCAGCAAAGGTCTGAAACATCGCCAACTTGTCTGAAGCAGAAACTCTGTACAATTGTGTTTCAGGGACACTCCTAAAAAAAATGTGGAAAGCGTGAGTGGAGCAATTCATAGACATTGTAATTCTAGCTTCATATAAAAATACTGTTATTATATTATTTCTATTATATTTTGTATTTGCCAGTGTTTTTAAGAATTTAATTTTAATGTCTTTTGTAATTCATTTAACAATAATCTACACATTTGTGAGTGGAGCGCTTCATAGATATTCTAATTGTAAGAAATAGCTTCATATAAGAATAATGCTGAACAACTAAACGTACTCTCATTATTATAACTATATTTTTGTTTCTATTAGATTTGGAATTTTCCAGTGTTTTAAGATAAGATAGAATATTTGTATGCCTTTTGGATCTAAATTGAAATATTATCTGTACATTTGAGTTGGTTGAATGATACTTACACTTACAGATTACAAAACGAGGAACAGAGAAATAAGAACTAAAATACTTTACCTTCCATATTCACCATCCAAAATGAAACTCAGGTTATGGTGTCCTGTTTTACAAAGAAAGAAGAAAACACTGAAGAAACTCTATAAGTAATTTAGAGCTTCAGATGTGACGTATCAATTCTTACCAATGTAGGATCCTGTCATTTTACAGCTCATGTGGCCCCAAGTCGCGGTTTCACTGTCAAGCTCCAAACGATATCTGGAAATGGAAAGGTCTTAAAATACACAAAATTACTTCTTATAAGCTTTAAGTCATGTTATAATGCTGTTTCCTCCATTAAATATGCAGGGTTTGTGTGTTAAACAAGTGTGAATGAAACAAAACACAACCCCAGGTCTGTTTGTGATGAGGAAACAACATTATAACATAGATCGTAAAATAGATTCTTGAAGTATTTTATTCACTTTTTATTACACTTACAGCTCATCTGAATTTGGTTTAAGCAGCTCACAAGGCATTCCTCCGATGTAGGCTCTGGGAAAGCAAAAAATCGTCATAAAAATAATAATATGCATCAACCTTATAGAGCACTTTTATGGATATTCAAAGATGGTTTCTTAAAATTAGTAGCATAATACTGTCACTGAGTTAAAACAGATGCTAAGGCTGGCTAATGTGATGCTAAAAACCTCCAAGTTTCTTCCAAACGATAGAAAGGCGCCTTAAAAATTGTGAAAGGATTTTTTTTACATTTGCACAGGGAGGAACTTTCCAAACAGCTAAGATAAGGAATAATATAGGTCATTTTAAACATAATCTAACTATAATATAACAATTTTACCTGAGAATTCTGCTGTCGATCCTAGTATTGGAGTTTGTGCGATTGCTACTTCCAAAAGCATCAGAAAAGATCATTCCTCTGATGGTCAACAAAGTCCCTTGAAAATTAAAATGCATTTATGTATTTATAGTTAATTGTACTGAAACTGAGAATGATGTACAGTTATGTTTATGAAAGAAGTACCTGGCAAACCACTGATTTTGTCCAGTGATCTTATAAGCGGACTACGAGACCATTGAACCTGAAGATAAGCACAAAAATTTCAGGGCATAAAAGAAATATATGACTAGTGCAATTTAGACAAACTTACATTATAAACACAGGCGGAAGACCACCATCTGCCCCCACAGAGGTCCCTGTCAGGAATGGGCACACCGTCCACTGTGACTTTGACATAATATCCTCCATAAGGCATAGCTCTGAATGGAACAGGGGAAATCAATTTATCAACACATATTTTCTCTATGATGATTTTAAACACAGATGTCATTCTGCACATGTCCTTTGTGACTTTGACCAACTTTTAACAGGAAACATAAACTAGCAAAGTAAGCATAGGAGGCAACTTTTAATCTAAGAATGTCCGCCAGTCTTCCCCAGGGCAGCTGTGGCTACAGAAGAAGCTTAAAGCTGAGTGTGGAATGAATGAACAATGAACTGTAAAGCGCTTTGCAATGATGACTGCAGTGTATCTATCTATCTAGTCGTGTTTTGAGACGCTTTATCAAGCTTGTAAAGTGTACTACAAATGTAAAATATTCTAACAGTGTGTGCGTGTAGTGGTCAAACGATTCAAACTAACTGAGGTGAAGGATGTACCTGGTGTAACACTGGATCTGGTCTCCGTGTGTGGAGTCTCTCTCGACGTCACACACAAATGACATTGTGTTTGAAACCAGAGTCACATGGTTCCCAAAGTCACTGTTGCCTGGGTTCAGCTGAAACTGGGATCCCTGAGCAAAACCTGTAGAAAAACAAATGTTTTAAATAAGTCTCTCTTTGGATTTGTTGAGGAAATCATCATGTTTAGGGTGCAAATTAATAAGAACATAATATAATAATATAGTAATAACATACCTTCTCCTGAAATGGTCAGTCTTGTGGCCCCACCTTTGCTTCCTCTGGAAGGACTGACTCCAAAGACCTTTTGTGTAACTGAAAAATAAAAGTGTTTTCAAACTGTACTTTCTTGCAACTTGAAAATTTAAGGTTAGATTTAACTTACGGCAGCAGCTCAAAGGTCCACAGAGTAGAATCACAAAAAGAAGGAGATTCTTGGACATCCTGCAGGTGTCCCGGGATCCCCTGCTGTCCCACATCAAATGCTATGACCTGAAGGAGAAATTCAGAATCTATTTCCAAGATGGAAACAGAAGCTTTTTCACTATTTTTATTATTTGTTAAAAATGCAGGATTATACACATTAAAATAACTAAAGTATGGTGATAAAACTTTATAATTACAATTTCACAAACAAGCTGCAACTGTTTCTGTGAAACTTACGCTACACTAGAGGAGTGTGTTACCTGCTGGAGGTGATCTGTGAACTCATCCAAACGCACAGTGAGGCAGGGAGGCGCAGGTGGGCAGCTTTTCTTACGCGCGCACCAGTACGTACGCACGCACATGTACATACGCACGCACGTGTCCGGAGAGGAGACAGCCCCGCCCCCTCCCATCACAGAGACGAAACATCGGTACGTAAAACCCTACGGTAAAACCCCAAAAATCTATAATGGTAAAACCCCAAAGATCTTTAATGGTAAAACCCCAAAGATTAGTGACAAAGCTCTCATGAGAGCAGGAGACACACGTGATTAGCTCAGTTTGGGCTAACGTGAACTTAACGCATAGGGCCCCGTCTAAGGTTTCGCTTGGGTGTGCCCATAGATTTATTTATTGGCCCTCGCCTAACGAAGTGGCGAGGGGTATTGTTCTTGCTCGGTTTCTTACGCTATATTATTATTGGCCCTCGCCTAACGAAGTGGCGAGGGGTATTGTTCTTCGTTGGTTTCTTTATTATTATTATTATTATTATTATTATTATTATTATTATTATTATTATTATTATTATTCCTCTTCCGCCAAAATGATCGCATTTTTGACCCCCTGAACGTCGACGAAAAGTCTCACATGGGGGTATAGAATCGACCGGCCGGGCGAAAAATTCGATAAAACGGAGATCGCAACAATGACCAAAGTGACCCCACTCAACGGCGCCCCCTAGAATTGGACCCCTATGGGAGAGGGGACAAGCAAAGTTTGTCGCAGGGAAACGAAATTCGGGACAGTGACAGAGAACCATGAGACAAGCCAAAAGATGAATTGGAGCACATCTCTATGACCAACAGGAAGTCGGCCATATTGGATCAAAAATTCACCGCAGTTTTGACTGCGTGTACGCCAAAGTCTTCAAGTGTCTTGGTTTTGGTCCAAACGAGCTCAGATTTGACACGTCACATCTACAGATGTGGGTCCACAAACGCCATCATTTTTCTCAGCGCAGTTTTTCACAGTTTGTCTGTAGCACGCCGGCGAATAACACCTTCGTTTCCTGTTTCTTTGATGACCTCTCACGGCCACAGGCTTTGGCCTACAGAGCTCAAACTCACATGACTATTGTGTGATCCCGGCCTGAATGTGATGAAATATTAAATATAATAAAAGTGAACTCTGTAGCGCCACCTAGTGTATACGTGAAACATCAACATTATCGGATTTGTACCAAATTTGGGGATTAAATTCTATGCATGATTTCAAGCAAAATCTTATATTACGGACATGGTGCAATTTTCATTGTTCGCCAGCAGGGGCGCAAAGACTCCCTAAAAAAATAGTAAAAAAATGCCTACACTCACAGGCTTTGTCTGATCGTGCTTAAATTTGAATCACTAATACCTGATTAGGGCTTGATTATAATAAACTATAAAGCATATGAAAAGTTACTCTATAGCGCCACCTAGCCTATACAAGAAACGTCAACATTATCGGATTTGTACCAAATTTGGGTATTCAATTCTCTGTATCAAAGCAAGCAAATAAATATATTATGGATATGGGGTGTTTCCACGGTTGGACAGCAGGCGCAATGACTCCCCAATAAATAGTTCCAAAATTACTACACGCACAGACTTTCTCTGATTGTGCTGAAATTTGAATCACTAAAGCTTGAACATGGACTGAATATAATAAACTATAAAGTATATGAAAAGTGAACTCTATAGCGCCCCCTATCCAGACATGAAACATCAACATTATTGGATTTGTACCAAATATGGGTATTAAATTCTATGCATGTCTACGACCAAAAAAATACATTATGGATATGGGGTATTTTCCATGGTTGGCCACAAAGGGCGCAAATACTCAACCCCAAAATATGTTTAAAGGCGCACTATGTAACTTTTCTGTTGGAGGGTCTGTTTTTATGCACAGTCTTAGTCTGACAGTGCTCTTGATTATAAAAGTCATGTGACCTGTGGCCTAGTTTCTATAATTTGGCTCTAAATCGTTCCCATTTTCAAATATTAAAGGTGCCCTATGTAATTTTTCTGGGGGACGAGCTGTCGGGAGGAGAGAGTCGTGTCAGGGCGGTCGCGAGACCTCAGCGGTTGCCTGGGAGGGGCGTGCGCGCCGGGGCGAGGGCCATCATTGCCGCGAGCGGCTTTAATTATTATTATTTTTCTTTGCAAACGATCACGATTTTGAGGGCCTGAACATCGACGAAAAGTCTCACATGGGGGTATCAGATCGACCGGCCCGGCGAAAAATTTGATAAAATGGGCATCGCAACAATGCCCAAAGTGCCCCCACTCGACAGCGCCCCCTAGAAAAGACAAAAATTTAAAGTCTATGGGGAGCTGAAAAGCATATTTTGGCGTAGGCCGACAAAATTCGGGACAGTGATAGAAAACAAGGAGACAAACACAAAATGTCATTAACACCAGGGGCGCAAAGACTCAATAAAAAAATAGTTTAAAAATGCCTACACACACAGGCTTTGTCTGATTGTGCTGAAATTTGAATCACTAATGCCTGATTAGGGCTTGATTATAATAAACTATAAAGCATATGAAAAGTTACTCTATAGCGCCACCTAGCCTATACAAGAAACGTCAACATTATCAGATTTGTACCAAATTTGGGGATTCAATTCTCTGTATCAAAGCAAGCAAAAAAATATATTATGGATATGGGGTGTTTCCCACGGTTGGCCAGCAGGGGCTCAAAGACTCCCCCAATAAATAGTTCAAAAATTACTACACGCACAGACTTTCTCTGATTGTGCTGAAATCTGAATGACTAAAGCCTGAACATGGACTGAATATAATAAACTATAAAGTATATGAAAAGTGAACTCTATAGCGCCCCCTACTCAGACATGAAACGTCAACGTGATCAGATTTGTACCAGATTTGGGGAATACATTCTATGCATGTCTCCGACCAAAAAAATACATTATGGATATGGGGTATTTTCCATGGTTGGCCACAATGGGGGCAAATACTCGCCCCCAAAATATGTTTAAAGGTGCACTATATAACTTTTCTGGTGGAGGGTCTGTTTTTATGCAGTCTTAGTCTGACAGTGCTCTTGATTATAAAAGTCATGTGACCTGTGTCCTAGTTTCTATAATTTGGCTCTAGATCGTTCCCATTTTCAAATATTAAAGGTGCCCTATGTAATTTTTCTGGTGGACGAGCTGTCGGGAGGAGAGAGTGTCGTGTCAGGGCGGTCACGAGTCCTCAGCGGTTGATTATATTGTCGAAATGAGACCTTTAAACAGCGAAATCTTATTAATAATTAGGGACATCTCTTCTCAGTGGTCAACCTGTGAAGAGTAAAGCGGACTAAAGCCAAAGACTGATTTTTGATGATGAAAAATGTTTGTATATTTTCGGAGAACACTACTCCCTTACACATGATAACTATTGTTCATTATGCAATTTTTACGGTTTGGCTGTGAAACCAGTTTCTGTGAACTGTATTTTCTAACAATAAATAAGACTAAACCTGTACAGGTGGTTTGTGGTTTCTAATTCCAAGGTGGTCTTGTGTGTATTTTTATGTTCTGTCTTTACTGCATGTTACATATGAGTTTTGGGCGTGTGGTGATAACTTTAAGCTAAAAATACTACGTCATTGTTTGTTCTGTTTTTAGTGCCTGTGGGGAAATGTTACCCGCAGTGAAGACACTTATATAAGTTCTCAGTGAACATCAGGCTTTTACATGCTCATCATTTACAGCTAAAGCAGCCCTGGAATGCAAGACCATGTCAGAATGAACTGAGCTAAATGTGTTTAGGAACAAGCCCGGGTAATTATATTAGTCACTTTACATGTGGCTGAATGAAACAACATAAAAAATAGTGACGAAGACACTTAAAAAGTCCCATTACAGTGTATAATTACAAATACTACCTCCTCATTTAGTGTAGCTTCCCCAAACACATACATGGAACAGTTTGATATTTCGTTCATGTCTGAGTTTTGACAAGTTAATATTCACACTTCACAAATCTGCCGTAAATATAGTATTTAAAGAGCAATGCACAGTCCAAACCTACAATTACAGAACAAAAACAGAGACAGTTTTAGACATACTGTCATACTATTCGTCTACTCTATTGTCCAAAAAATAACATTGTCTTAGGGTTATCATTTTGTTTTGTGTTTCTGTCATTTAAAGAATCCACTAAACAAACACAGGTTCACTTGAAGGTTGTAATCCTCCCAGATATTTCAGTGTTCAAAGCTGCACGAGCCGAGTCTGAGATCAGGTGTCTCACATACAATAAGACTGGTTAATTTACCAATTCTGTGCCTTGAGTACAAATCAACTTGGTGGGCCTGTATTACATGAACTCCAGTGGGGGAAGACGTACTCAATTTTGTTACTTAAGTAAAAGGAGATACCAGAGCAAAAAAACTAAAAAGTATCACATGAAAAAATCAACTTAAGTAAAACTATTAACTATTAAACTATTAAAATATCTGAAAATGTACTTGAAGAGTAAAATGTAAAAGTATTTTGTACAGATATTGAAATCTAATAAAGTTTCAAATGTAGTGATTTTGATTTGTGTGCAATTTGGTTCAACAAACAACTTAATTGACCTTTTGTTTTTTAATCAATGTTTTTTGTTTTATATTTGTGTTTGCTCAAACTACAAATGTGTTAAAAACAAACTAAGGTAGGACTCAATAATAATAAAAAGTAAGTTTACTTTTCAGTCCTGTTCAAAATTGCAGTGGAATAGAAAGTAGAGATACCTGTTCTCAAATGTAGTTGTTCTGTTATGCACAAAAATTGTTTTAAAAATGTTTAATATGTATAATTCGCCTGTCTTAAATTTATTGGGTTTCGCCTTTGTGTGGCGCCATCTGGTGGACATTCGGGGAATTGCAGTCAGAGCGCATGTTATTTTTGAACATAACTTTATTGAACGCAGTAGCAGTTGTGGGAAGAACATGGCACGCTGTTGGTTGCCTTTGTGTCCGCAAATTTCTTTGTTTTGGAGTTGCATCGCTGGTATGTATTTTGTACGTATGTTCAACAGCTTAAGATTATTTGTAAGTCCGGCATTGTGGTGTTTATTTTAGTTGTTTATCTCTAGTATTGTAAAATGTTAATAATTACACGAGTACCTCACAGCTCTCAAAATGGCGTCAGATAGCGTGGCGTCAGATGTGTGGATTTACAACCTTGCACTTGTGTTGTTTATTGTATATTTTTGTAATTTTAATAGGCATATTGTAATTTTACATTTGTCTGTTCTACAGTTTCACCTTTTCAAGCATCATTAAACCTGCTTAAAGACAACCATGTCTGCAGAGTCTTTGATGTAAGAGAGGAGTTTATCGCCATAGTTTCCATTACGGCATAGTAGTAAAAGTAAAAAAGTATCCACACAAATACAGATACCTAAAATTTATACTTACATACAGTACTTCACTACTTTTACATCATTATGTTCTCTGTATGAAAATTGCGTATTACACATTTTGTGATTCTGTAATATGTCTTTCACAGTAGATTCAAGATTGTTTATTTGTCATATGCAGGTTCAACACAAGGTCTACAGTGCAATGAAATGCTTAGGATGAGATGAACCGCTGACTTGCTAATATTCAAGAAGTACTAATAGCATGCAATAAATAAATAAGTATGGTATTAAACCTTTCTATCTTCATGGAGACCAAATCAGACCAAGTTGCAGGTCAGATCTGTGGAGAGGTGACCCCAATCACAGTCAGAATTAATGTTTTTCTAGGTATGTTTGAACTATAAAACCACCTGTAATTAAATAAATGTAAGGTAGAGCTGTTTAATGTCATACTGTGGAACATTCCAAGCAGAGCAATGACCATAGAAACAAGCAGGTTAGAGACCCCCAACCAAAAAGTTGCATAGTGCACCTTTAATTAGAGACGACTCAAAAACAAGTCACCAAAAATAGGCATGATTTTATTCAATACACAAAGCTACAACATCACAAACTCAAGTTTTTATGAAAACACACAATACAAAATAAAAAATAACACTTTGTCGTGGCTCACAATGTGGAACAATGAGGTTGTAACTGTGACTGTAATAACAAATAGAAAATGTCTACACTGAAGCTGCCGCCTTCACAATGTGGCGTGTTGAGCTAAAAAGGCTCGGATTCTCTGAAGGAGCTCTTTCTTTACACTGTCGGGAACCAAGGCTGTGGGGCAAAAGATCCATGAAAAACATAAAAATATAGGACCATTTGATTAACCTGAGACAACACACAAGTTTGTCTAAAGGACTTCTTAGTAACAAGTACAATTATGTAGGCCTTATGTAGGATAACAAATTTTGAAGTGAGATAGATTCCTAAAGTAAATATAGATGATAATATTGAAAGAAAAAAACATAAAGCAGAATTATCACCAAAAATGTATTCCAAATGTGCAATATTATTACTTTTAAAAAAAGGCAACAAATAAAGTACAGAAATGAACACTTAAGTAATTAGTTTGTATCTATAATGGTTCATAAATGTTAATAATTCAGTTTTCTACAGTTTGAATCTCATCATGGTACAGAAAAATAATAAAGATTTCCCCATTAGTACAAAGAAAAAGTCCCTATGACAAATATTGACCCCCCAAAAGTATTGTTCCAGCTTTCATATACTGAATGATCAGCCGATCTACAGTCCCTGACAAAAGTCTTGTCGCTTATCCATTTTGTAGAAACAAAAGCTTATAACCTGACTTTAAATTAATCAATTGGTTTTAGAAATGTCTCATATGAAAGCTAAAACCCTCCCAAATTATGCTCAATATATTATATTATATTATATAGCCTCACCTGTGATTGGTTACTGATCAATCACTTAGTGGGTGTGTATAAAAAGAACCCCAGCACACCAGACCCTCACATCAACTGCAACTTGACCTCTGACAACCTGCCTAAGATCCACCCTGAGACCAAAGTCTTAATTATCAAGAGGCTGAAGACCAGATCCACTGCTGAGGTGGCTGACACCTTCAATGTGTCTCAGCATCAAGTACAAAGAATAAGAAAAAGATCTGAAAAGACTGGAGATGTTTTTGACAAGCCCAGGTCCGGCAGACCCCGCAAGACAACTGCTTGGGAGGACCGTTTGTTGATTTGAAAATCCAAGGCCAGCCCCTTTTCCACTGCAGCAGAGCTCCACCAGGCCTGGTCACCCCAAGTCCCTGTGTCAACCAGAACAGTTTGTAGAATTCTGTCTCGAAATGGCCTCCATGGTCGAATCAGTGCACAGAAACCAGCACTAAACAAAAGGCAATTAAAAAACTGTGTGGCATTTGCCAAGGCCCACAGCCTGCTAAAAGGATGGACACTGGAAAAGTGGCAGAAGGTGGATTTCTCAGATGAATCCTCGGTTGAATTACATCACAGCCGCCGCAAATATTGCAGGAGACCTACTGGAGCTTGCATGGATCCAAGATTCACCCAGAAAACAGTTAAGTTTGGTGGCAGAAAAATCATGGTCTGGGGTTACATCCAGTATGGGGGTGTGCGAAACATTTGCAGGGTGGAAGGCAATATCAATAGCCTAAAATATCAACATGTATTAGCTACCTCTTACATTCCCAACCATAAAAGGGGTCAAATTTTGCAGCAGGATGGTGCTCCATCGCATACTTCTATCTCTACATCAAAGTTCCTTAAGGCGAAGAAGATCAAGGTGCTCCAGGACTGGCCAGCCCAGTCACCAGACATGAACATCATTGAGCATGTCTGGGGTAGAATGAAAGAGGAAGCATGGAAGGCAAAACCAAAGAATCTTCATGAACTCTGGGAGGCATGTAAGAGTGCTTTGCTATTCCTGATGACTTCATCAAAAAATTGTCTGAATCATTTTCGAACCGCATGGATGCAGTCCTTCAAGCTCATGGAAGCCATACAAGATATTAAATATGGATCTCACAGCACCACTACTTAATTCACTGACGTTATGCAACGTATTTTTGTATTTGAAGTAAATTATTTGTTACATTTTCTGTAGGCGACAAAACTTTTGTCTTGCCAAAATCTGACCTTTCTGTGTTCATTAAATGATCAATCTTTCTTCAGTGAAGCAAATTTATTTTAGTATATTGAGCATAATTTGGGAGGGTTTTAGCTTTCATATGAGACATTTCTAAAACCAATCGATTAATTTAAAGTCAGGTTATAAGCTTTTGTTTCTACAAAAGGATAAGCGACAAGACTTTTGTCAGGGACTGTAGTATTGTGACAATTATGACTATACACACACGCACACGCACACACACACATTTTACTATGCTATGCAGTTGCATCCTTTTCCATTATGAGAAAATAAACAAAATTATTATAAGTATTGCAATTGTATTGCGATAGAAAAGTGAAAAAAAAAATCAAGACTCAGTTAAGTTTTAGATTTAGTTCTTAGCAGAGGATGACATATAACACTTGTATTATATGACATAATTGGTATAAAGAATAAGACCCTATGTCCCTATTTACCCAGAAAAGTTCAAGTTTTGAGCCATGTCCCAGCAGATTTATCCAAAACCAGTGATTTGTCAAGATTATATACAAGAAATGCAACAGATGTCCTTATTTTTCACTAATTTGACCACAGCCAACAATTAAGGTGGAGAATATATTGTATTTGTTTAGCAAAAATACAGAAAACTGTGCTTGAATATGAGCATAAAGCAGAAAAATGCACAGACAGAAGTCCCTCAGATTATGACTGAAACAAGTGAGTTGAGAATAGACAACGTCATGTGGTCTTTTTACTACTTGATTTATACTGACCATCCCAACTCAGGAGTGACCCTATTTTGAATTTTGAAAATCTAGTCAATATATATATAATGCACAAAATGATAAAGCAATGTTGTCAACCACCTCTTTATTTAATTATGTGCCCTGAAGTAACGTAAAATAGCTGTATCTTCAGGCATTGCTGTATTATAACTGTGTGCGAATTATTAGTTTACCTCTGCCTTTTGGTGTGACTTCTGTTACCAAATCTTCCACTGTCACATGCTCCAGTCCTTTTTCTCTGATCACATCTAAGCAGAACATGAAGAAGTAGTGCAATTGACAAAAAACAACAACAACAACAAAACAAAACAAACAAAAAAAATTCACATTCACAAAAATTGCCAACCTTTGCAATGCGCCTTCAGCTGATCCTTCCACCCACATTCCACCAGCTTCGCTCTGAGCAACTCTTTTAATCTGGTGCACATTCAAAACTGTTTTACTGCATGTCCACGTTATATTTTGAGTATTTTCACATTTTGTTTTGCGTAAATAATGAGCTGTGATTGATTTGCCGCAAAAAATAGACCACTCACCGCTCCCGCTCGCCCATTTCTATCAACTTCTGGTTAATGGCTGCCCTCATTTGTGAGTCTTTGCTCATGATCTGTCTAAAAACAAAGAGTGGCGGATGCAATGATAGAAAACACGCAATAATTGAATCACAGTTACCGAATAACACCAATATACCATACCTTTGTCGAGGCGGATCAGCTGGGGAGCACTTGGTCCCTTTGTAAATTGGTCCCGTGCTGTAAACAAATATACAAACGTTCCACGTGTTACATACATGTTGCCAAATCTGTATTAAAAAGTGTAAAAAAACAACAACATTTCTATTGATATATTTTTAATAAGAAGTTACATCAAGATAAGTGTTTAACGTAAGTATTAACAGTGATTTGACAACACACATTTAATGAAACTACTTTTCCCGTGAACACCCGCGGCTTTTTGGTCCGCTGTAAAACGTTTCCGTGTTGAACTCAAGCAGGGAAACGTGTACCACTCTTGCAGCATCTTCACTATTATTTTGTTACGTAAATCAAACTATGGCGGCGTCAAACTACTCCTTGAAAGTGAACAGAGAGCTCCTGGACCCACACTTTGAAAGTTACAGACTGTCTTTGGACGCCATCCCCACGTACACCATAGAGCTGGATACTGGTGAGGAGCTACTGTAGTTAGCATCTAGCTGAAGTTTAGTTTAGTCACAGCACTGACAGTTTAGATGTTAAGCTATACTGAAACTTATGTTCAGTTGCTGCTATGTGGAAAACGCAGTTATTTTTCGATCACGAATATCAAACGTAAACTATAGCTTCCCTTCAGTGATGGTCATACAGTATTTAATAATTTTACTTCATTTATTTTAATAGAAAGGTTTGAATCAGGCAATGTTTTTGTCATTTATCTACATGCAGTTCACAGAACTTAAGAACTGAGTAATTAAAATAAATAGTATATTCAATGTTATTGCTACTATTTCACTGTATTTTTGCTCCTTTTTATTATGTTATGTTGTGAGACGTGAGCTACTGTATCCAAATAGTTTCCCTTGTGGATCTATAAAGTTTGTCTAAGTCCAAGCCTAAGTATGACATTAGTCTTATCTATATTACAGTTATTTACTTATCAAGTGTTTTTATTGCTAAACTGATAGTGGCAAATATATGCATTCCCATTGTTCACAGGGTTGCATCTCATCAGACTGGAACAATTTAGGCCAAGTAATAACTTCCTCGTGGAGACAAGCACTTTAATTTGGTACAAGTTGTGAGGGTTAAAATGCGTGGCTTACCTCAGTATTATATTAGACTGTGTTAGACTTAGACCAACTTTATTGCTCCACAAGCTAAATTACTTGGACACAGTAGTTCATACATCACAATAAATTATAATAACAAAAAGCAAAAGAATATAAATGGTAATAACACATTCAAAATAAGTAGCAAAAATAGCTAGAGACTGGTGTCAAATGAGGCATAATTATATAAAGCAAAAATAGTTTTAGAAATCCTGTAGTATAAACCTATCTCAGCTATATTATTTGTTACATATATTGAAACTTATGTGTACTTGTATTTGTGTGCAGCTGTGGAGGAGGTGAAGCTGACGGACTCTCAGTTCACTCTGGAGCACATGCGGGCGTTTGGCATGTTTAACTACCTGCATTTAGACCCCTGGTACAAAGACAGTGTTCTGTTTTTTGACTGTAAAAGACGGGTGCTCAGCCTCACAGTCACTCTGGTAAGAACAACTGTGTTAATGAACTATTCTTTGGTTTCAGCTTCCTGTTAATAGGTGTTATTTTTGAGTGCTTTTGACCATTTAAACACATAATACAGTATTCTGTTTTGAGTTGCCAATTGCCATGACAACGGTGCTCAAAAGGACCAGTGACCTCCTGCTTTGCTTTTGTTCATGATAGTGGACTTATGCATGCACAACAGGTGGTTTTAGTTGGTTTACTTCACGCCTGATTGAGCATTGTTTCTTCCTTTCATTTGGGCTGCTTTGAACCAGATGTGTTGCCATTTTTTACAATTATATAAAACAGCAGGGTACAGGTGATATATAAAAAAAGTTGATCATTAAAAACTTGAAAAGAAACTTGATGTTTCTGCATTTTCTGTTTAATTTTACAGTCCACTGACTTACTTGAATCTTAACAAAGAAATGCACATGCTGCTTTTATCAATTTTCTGATTGATGTAATGTAAGCTTTAATAATAATCATCTTTAAAAGTGCATTGTGTAACTTTTTGGGTGGAGAGGGCATCAAATGCTTTTCTCTGTGGCAATGTTAATGCTTTCTATTGCCATGGATACCAAACCAGACCAAGTTACAGGTCAGCTCTTTGGAGAGGCAACCCGGCTTCCAGTCAGAAATTCAGAATGCATGTTTTTCTAGATAGTTTTGAGCTGTAAAACCACCTAGAATTTAATAAAAGTAAAGTAAATATCCAAAGAAACAGGCAGGTGATGAACCCCCAACCAAAATGTTACACAGTGCACCTTTAATATAAAAACTATAATATAAATTTGTATAAATATTGTTCAGGATAGTGGCAGGCAGAAAACCCAGAAACGCTATTGTAGTTTGTCCTGGTCAAACTGCTCATATTGTGGCCATAGAATTGTTTGTTAAATCCCTTTATCCCTTTATTTAGCCCTCTCCACTCTCTAGCGCGTGAGTCTCCTCCTGCAATATTTCATTCATTCATTCATTCATTTAGGCCATATACACACGTAGCCGGGTATTTTTAGAACCGAACATTTCCCCCCCTCCGTTTATAAAAATTGTTTTATCCACACCACCTCATCTTTGAAAAAAATACCTTCCACACATAACCGAACATCTGCGTTTTCAACCACATTCATACGCATTCCAAACCTGTAGATGGCGTTATTTCCATTGAGCCCTCACTTCGCCGTCACTTCCGCCTAAACTTAAACAACAGAAAACATGGCGCCAAGCTCCTTTGTCTGGACAGACTCGGAGTCAGAATTGCTCCTAAACACAGTTTAGGAGCAATTCTGCTCTCAACACACACACAGCTCTCAAGAAACGACTCCGATCCATAGTCTGCTTTGGCTTTTGCAGTAGCCTAAACAAAGGTCGCACGTTTGACGTCAGGGCAGATTCATATTTTTTGGCGTGACGTTTTAAAATGCAAAACCCCAGTTATCTCTGTCACGCATAAACGGAGTTTTCAAAAATCTTCACTTTGGCCGGAGTTTTCCCTGAATACTCGTTTCTGATGCGTGTTCGTGTGGATGACAGGTCAAAACGCAGCAAAACATCTTCGGTTTATCAGATACCCGGCTACGTGTGGACAAGGCCTTAGTCATTTCGAGCAGATTTTGTAAGGAGAACACAAAACAACAACAAAATTAATTTCATATGTCCGGAAGTTACAGTATAACAAATACATTTTGTTGCTCGAAAAGGAGTGGGAAGAAGAAAACTTGACTCCCACCCCTGTTGTCCATTAAGAATAACATAGATTTTCATTGATCCACTTCCTTACAGATCAATTGAAAAACAAAACAAAATTAAAGCCGCAAGCGGCATCGAACGGCCCTCGCGGGCCACGCCTCGCATTCGGCCACCCTGGCGTTCCCCCTGGTGCCGCTGATGCTCCCCCGGGTGGCGCTGATGAGCCTCTTGTCTCTGTGTGTTTGTGGCTTTGGGCTGAACGTGTCACTAAACACATAAAGTCCACACACACTGGAGATGCTGATGTGTTAACATTGACAAACATGGACATTTTGGGACATTGCCATGGCAAGACCGTGCAAAATACAACTTTGGCCCCTGGACTTTTTTCTTCAGGCTGACCTGAAGAATCACTGTGCCAAATTTCATGCTCTTCAATAAAACTATTAAGTCATTATATCACTTTGAAATCTAAGAAATTGTAGAAAATTTCCCATTAGGATAACATTGGAGCTTTCACGCATCGCCATGGCAACCCAATGAAATATACCATATGGTTGTCATTGACTTTTTTTATCGGGATGACATGAAGAGTCATTGAGCCAAATATGAGAATATTCTGTGAAAGTAAAATATTTTTCCTGAATCGGAATTTATCTGATCTTTCCCATTAGGATAACATTGGAGCTTTCGCGCATCACCATGGCAACACGGTTAAAAATACCATATGGTTTACATTGGCTTTTTTGATTCAGATGACCCAAAGTAATTTTGTACAAAATTTGGTACATTTTAGAAAAACTAAAATTTTGACTGTCCATGCAAAATTTTATTGTGTCCTGCAGGGGGCGCTATCACACCATTTTCGCTCGTGTCACAATTAGTCGGCTTTGGCATGAAAGTTTTACAAGTGATTCAAATTTGAGCCGAATCAGACTTTGTATGGCCGAACGGGAGCAAATTTAGGAAATGGAAAATTGTAAAAAATCGGAACAAATTTTGGGGCTTCGCCGCACGTAAACCGTGACAGTTATTTTAAAAATTCAGCTATCGTTTGATGCCCCACTTCTCTAGTTGATGTACGGCGATTTTCACCCCTGTGGGCGAAGCGCCTTCAGAGGAGTTCGTTCAAACGCGACATGAGCGAAAATGCTGATTCAGCAACTTTTTTATTTCAATCCAAGATGGATTCTTCTGGTTTGTCAGAGGGCGTGGCCATAATAATATTTTTTTTTCTGTCTTGACATGAGGAATGTCTGTACCGAATTTCGTGATTGTACGACAAACTTTACGTCCGGACGTCTCCCATAGGCGCAGTGTATTTTGACTTTTGCAGGTGGCGCTGTCGCGCCACTTTTTTATGCCCACGCATGCAACATATATTTCATCAAATTTTTCGGCACTTCTAAATTTTGGCCAAAATTTGGTGAGTTTTTGAGTGTGTTCAGGGAGTCAAATTAGAGCTTGAAGAGCAGAAGAAGAATAAAATTAAAGCCGCAAGCGGCATCGAACGGCCCTCGCGGGCCGCGCTTCGCACTGGGCCGACTCGGCGCTCCCCCGGGTGGCACTGACGCTTCCCCGGGTGGCGCTGATGAGCCTCTTGTCTCTGTGTGTTTGTGGCTTTGGGCTGAACTTGCCACCAAACACATAAAGTCCACACACACTGGAGATGCTGATATGTTAACATTGACGAATATGGGCACTTTGGGACATCGCCATGGCAACACCGTGCAAAATACAACTTTGGCCCCCTGGACTTTTTTGTTTGGACTGACCTGAAGAATCACTGTGCCAAATTGCACATTCTTGAATGAAACTAATAAGACGCTATATCACTTTGAAAAGTAAGAAATTGTTGAAATTTTCCCATAAGGATAACATGGAGGATTTGGCGCATCGCCATGGCAACCCAGTGAAATATACCATATGGTTGTCATTGACTTTTTTGATCGGAATGACATGAAGAGTCATTGTGCCAAATTTGAGAATATTCTGTGAAAGTAAAATATTTGTCATGAATGGGAATTTATCTGATATTTCCCATTAGGATAACATTGGAGCTTTTGGGCATCACCATGGCAACACGGTTCAAAATACCATATGGTTTACATTGGCTTTTTTGATTGAGATGACCCAAAGCAATTTTGGGCCAAATTTGGTACATTTTAGAGAAACTAAAATTTGGCCCTCCATGCAAAATTTTGTTGTGTCCTGCAGGGGGCGCTATCACACCATTTTTGCTTGTGTCACAATTAGTCGGCTTTGGTACGAAAGTTTTACAAGTGATTAAAATTTGAGCCAAATCGCACTTTGTGTGGCCGAACGGGAGCAAATTTTGACATTTGAAAATTGCAAAAAATCTGAACAAATTTTGCGGCTTCGCCGCACGTAAACCGTGAGAGTTATCAAAAAAATTCAGCTATCGTTTGATGCCCGAATTCTCTCGTTGATGTACGACGATTTTCACCCCAGTGGGTGAAGCGCCTTCAGAGGAGTTCGTTCAAATGCGACGTGAGCGAAAATGCTGGCTCAGCAACTTTTTTATTTCAATCCAAGATGGTTTGTCAGAGGGCGTGGCCATAATAATATTTTTTTTCTGTCTTGACATGAAGAATGTCTGTACCGAATTTCATGACTGTACGACAAACTTTACGTCGGGACGTCTCCCATAGGCGCAATGTATTTTGACTTTTGCAGGTGGCGCTGTTGCGCCACTTTTTTATACCCATACATGCAACATATATTTTGTAAAATTTTTCGCCACTTCTGAATTTTGGGCAAAATTTGGTGAGTTTTTGAGCGTGTTCAGGGGGTGAAATTAAAGCCCAAAGAGCATATGTTTATATGTTACATTTTTCACACTGACAGCCCATAGATCAAATATATGAATCATATATATAAATCAAAAATGAAAAAACTAATCGTTTTTTCATTTTGGTTTTAGAGACAAATAATAGAAAAGGGTTGTTTTTTTGTTTCCTTATTTTTAGTTCGATATTGAAAAATGAATGAACAGATAATACAGGGATTGGTCTCTATTCGGTTGTTTTTATTACTATAACTTCTAACTTTCCTTTCAAGATGACATGTTGGTTCTTGGTTTCTGATTTTACAAAATAAATTTCCCCCTTATAGTCTGGTCGCCATACCGGGTTGTCAAAGCCGGGCCTGGTTAGTACTTCGATGGGAGACCACTGGGAATTCCAGGTGCTACAGTGCACACACCACTTTCATACTAGGCAATGTGGGTGATGTGCCTTGCCTAAGGACACTACGACAATTTTTGCCACTGGCGCCCCACTGTGGCACCTGGAATTCCCAGCGGTCTCCCATCCAAGTACTAACCAGGCCAGGCCCTGCTTAGCTTCTGAGATCTGACGGGATCAGGCTTTGACAAGCCGGTATGAACAGTCCGAAAAATACGGTACTCAGCTTTTATTTTTATTTAAATTGTATTGTAAAAAGTGTTAATTGTAATTGTTGTTACCTCCTCAAAAATACACCTACAATTGTGTTTTGTTTCATTCACACATGTTTGAGTAATCCTGTGTTATTACTCAGAATCAGAATCAGAAAGGTTTTTATTGCCATATGAGTGAACAGGTTCACAACATTAGGAAATTGCTGCGGTACTTGGAGCAGGATGTAGACAAACACTGACATGCAACAAATAAAACAGAATAAAATAAAGTAGAACCAATAAGCTATAATATAACAACAAAATTTACAAATTTCCAAGAATATAAGTATATAAGAGTATAACAGTGCAGGTAATGATCAGTGCGAAACAGGCAGGTGCAAAAACACAGGGTCATGTGACAGAAGCAGAGCGGGGGGTGGGACCAGTCCTAGTGTTATTATTTATGAGTCCAACAGCAGAGGGGAAGAAACTGTTTTTGTGGCGAGAGGTTCTGGTCCGAATGGACCGTAGCCTCCTGCCTGAGGGAAGTAGGTCAAAAAGTCCGCGTCCAAGGTGAGAAGGGTCAGCTGCAATTCGACCTGCACGTGTCCGAGTCCTGGAGGTGAACAGGTCCTGAAGAGATGGAAGGTTGCAACCAATCACCTTCTCAGCAGAGCGCACAACACGCTGCAGTCTCTGTTTGTCCCTGATTGTGGCGCCAGCATGCTACACGGTGATGGAGGAGGTGAGGATGGACTCGACCATCCATCCACCACCTTGTGATGTCATGTAGTGGTAGTTTTCAAGTTAACAGCTATGTTTTGACATTGCCAATTCCAGGGCTAAAATCATCCAAATGATCCATGTGGAACAGAGTGTTTTCAGTTTGAACTCAGCCGAAATATGCAGGGTTTGTGTGTTAAATATGTGAATGAAACAAAACACAACTTCAGGTCTGTTTTTGATGAGGAAATATTATAACATATATCAGAAAATAGCGTAATATGGGCCTTTTAAATTGATAGTTGAAGATATACATTCTTATTATTCGCGGGGTTGCTTCTCCATAGAGTATAAGTTAATACTGTGTTGGTGCATAAGCCATTGATATAGAAAAGGTATCACGCGCCATGGCAACTACAGCGTAGGGCTTTTCAATAGACAGTAGCACTCACAGTCAGTAATAGAGGCTCACGTTGAGTATTAGTGATGAATCCAGGAGTTTATGGAGGAGTATTGTACTGATGCTCATATCATTGCGCACTTGATGGAATAACTTCCTGGGATACAGGAAAACACAAAAGGTTCAGTGGGTCTGCTGTACATGGTGCTCTTTTAAAATATGAGACGAAAAACCCTCTTCTGAGTAGGTTTATCGCGATAATACTATATCAATTTAGAATTCAGTATACAAAGGTTTGGATCAGTTGATTTTCAAGACACAATTATGTTAAATAAAGATAAAAATACTACTTTGATTCTATACTACTTCTGTTCAAACAGGTATCTAGTTTAGTTACCAATAGTTTTTTAATTTGTTTCTGGGTATTAATAAAATGACTGTATTTTTCGGACTATAAGTTGTACCGGACGATAAGTCACACTTTTTGGGGGAAATTTATTTTATAAAATCAGAGACCGAGAACCGACATTTCATCTTGAAAGGCATGTTATAGAAGTTATAGTAATAAAAACAACCCAATAGAGAAGAATCCGTGTATCATGCATTCATTTTTTAATACCCAAAATAAGAAAATAAAAAAAACCAACTCTTTTCTTTATTTGTCTCTAAAATCAAAATGGATAACGATTAGTTTTTTCATTTTTAATTCATTTATATATATATATATATATATATATATATATATATATATATATATATATATATATACACACTCAACAAAAATATAAACGCAACACTTTTGTTTTTGCTCCCATTTGTCATGAGATGGACTCAAAGATCTAAAATTCATTCCAGATACACAATATTACCATTTCTCTCAAACATTGTTCACAAATCTGTCTAAATGTGTGATAGTGAGCACTTTTGCTTTGCTGAGATAATCCATCCCACCTCACAGGTGTGCCACATCAAGATGCTCATCAGACACCATGATTAGTGCACAGGTGTACCTTAGACTGCCCACAATAAAAGGCCACTCTGAAATGTGCAGTTGTTGCTTTATTGGGGGTCTGGGGACTCAGAACCAGTCAGTATCTGGTGTGACCACCATTTGCCTCATGCAGTGCAACACATCTTCTTCACATAGAGTTTATCAGATTGTGACCTGTGGAATGTTGGTCCACTCCTCTTCAATGGCTGTGCGAAGTTGCTGGATATTAGTGGGAACTGGTACGCGCTGTCGTATACGCCGGTCAAGCACATCCCAAACATGCTCAATGGGTGACATGTCCGGTGAGTATGCTGGCCATGCAAGAACTGGGACATTTTCAGCTTCCAAGAATTGTGTACAGATCCTTGCAACATGGGGCCATGCATTATCTTGCTTGAAACATGAGGTGATGTTCATGGATGTATGGCACAACAATGGGCCTCAGGATCTCATCACGGTATCTCTGTGCATTCAAAATGCCATCAATAAAATGCACCTGTGTTCTTCGTCCAGGAGATGGCTTATGGTGGAGAAATGAACATTCAATGCCCGAGCAACAGATCTGGTTGACATTCCTGCTGTCAGCATGCCAATTGCACGCTCCCTCAATGCTTGCGCCATCTGTGGCATTTTGCTGTGAGACAAAACTGCACATTTCAGAGTGGCCTTTTATTGTGGGCAGTCTAAGGTACACCTGTGCACTAATCATGGTGTCTGATGAGCATCTTGATGTGGCACACCTGTGAGGTGGGATGGATTATCTCAGCAAAGCAAAAGTGCTCACTATCACACATTTAGACAGATTTGTGAACAATGTTTGAGAGAAATGGTAATATTGTGTATCTGGAATGAATTTTAGATCTTTGAGTCCATCTCATGACAAATGGGAGCAAAAACAAAAGTGTATATATATATATATATATATATATATATTCATATATATATTCATATATATGGTTTATGGACTGTCAGTGTGAAAAATGTAATATATAAGTCAAAGGACCACCCAAACTGTGAAATAGTGCGACTTTTAGTCCGAAAAATAATTATTACGCATTTACTTTTGAAAAACAAGAGTTAGGGGTCACCTCCAGTGATGGCAGCGTGAAAAGTAGTCAGCGACAAATTGAGCAATAAAATCCCCAAAAGTCAAACTAAAACCTCTTTTTAAGTCGTTTTTTAATGCAATAAAAGGGGAACGAAATGACATCCAAGAAAGGAATGAAGAAGTCTGCTGTACAAGTGGAGAAAAACATCGAAGACGAAGAGGCTAACAATGTCAAGGGTGTTAGCCAGGAGGATGACAGCAACGAAACTGGAAGCGAGGACAAGTTATCGCTAATTCTGAAGGAAATCAGGGAGCTCCGAGGGGACAATAAAAAGCCATCCATCCATCCATCTTCTCCCGCTTAATCCGGCTGGGTCGCGGGGGCAGTTTACTGCCCAATCCTCATAGCACCTGACCCCCTATGAACCCCTCTGCAGGTGGTGAGCCCACAGGAGGGTGGACAACATGGTCCTTGATGTTAGTTCATAGGGGGGCAATTTGGCGAAATAAAGCAAGAAATGGCTAAGACAAACTTAAGAATGGATGAAGCGGAAACACGGATTGCAACCACTGAGGACCGTATACAAGGACCGGAGGATGTGATAACGGAGCTGGTAAAGCAACAAGTGTGGCTTCAGCAGAAACTGATTTAGAAGGACGCTCCTGTAGGGAGAATGTGAGAATTTACGGTGTGCCGGAGGAGCAACTGCTGCGTGAAAACCTGGGACTTCCACCTACGAAAGACTTGCTAATCGAGAGAGCGTACTGAGCATTGGCGCCGCGCTCCCCCCCGAAGGTAGCCAGCCTAGATCAATTGTTGTTAAATTCCAAAGCTATCGGACCAAAGACTAGGTATTGAGAGCTGCTTGGCAAAGGAAAGGCTTCACATGGAAGGACAGTAAGATCAGTCTTGATCACGACTATGCACTGGATGTATTGGCGAGAAGAAAGGAATATGGAGAAATAAGGAGGCTCCTTAAAGCAAACAACATAAGATTCCAAACACTGTTCCCAGCTCGATTGAGGGTCTTTCTGAAGGATGAAACAAAAGTGTATGATTTGGTAGAAGAAGCGGGTTCAGATCTGGCGGACAAGGGATTACCAGTGACAAGAGTGACGCGCCCGAACTCCCTCCTGGTGCAGCTGCACGCCGCGAAACGGATTTCAAAGAAAAGCTACAAGTGTTCAGACGAGATCCAACAGAAGGCACTAGTACCTGAAGAAGCAAAGGGGACAGACGTAATGGCACCACAGTTTGAGAAGGGTAGGACTTGGATGCATAATGTGAAATGGACATGTCGCGGCCTTTAAGACAGTGGGTTGACCGTTCTAGAGGGCCCTCGATGCCAGATATGCCAAAGAGGACATCCCTCGGAAATGAGGTCCAAAAGGGAATGGACCTCAGGTTTGGAAGTGGGTATAAACGTTCTAAGTTTTACAGTTCTACATATTACACTGTTTTATTTTTGTTCTTGTGTTTATGTTATAAGGGGTAGCTATACAATGGTTTGGAAGTATGTAATTGGTATTGATTGTGTTACAGAGAGAGAAATATGCATAGTATATTGAAATGTATCTCTTTTAATGTGAATGGGGTATTAAATTCAATTAAGCGAAACAAAATTCTTCCAAAACTTAAGAAAGAAAAGGCCCAAATAGCCTTTCTCCAGGAGACACATGTCTGAGCCAGAGCACATTAAGCTAAAAAGGCTGGGTTTTAAATATGTGTTCTCCTCATCACATAAATCTGCACATAAAAGAGGGGTTGCTACGTTAATATCCAGTGGACTGGCAAAAGAACATGATTCTGAGACTGCAGACGAGGGAGGGAGATTTATTAAAATTACAGGTAAATTAGAGGGCATTGATATAACTTTGATAAATGTTTATGCTCCACCAGGGAGTGATTGGCTTTTTTTCAAAAAAATTTTTGATTTGATGGTTACATCCCAAGGATTAGTCATATGTGGCAAAATGCCTGCGCAAAGAAAAACAATCTTTATAGGTTTTTTTTTTTTAAACTGCAAACAAAAGACGCAGAAGAAAGATATAAAAAATACAAAAATAAATTATTGATGATAATCAGAAAACAAAGAAAAGATTATTATAGTAATCTATTAAATAAGAATAAAGAAAATACAAAAGCTACATGGGGAGTAATAATTAGTGTGATTAAAAGTGATAAAGCAAAATCAACACATCCAAATTATTTTTTTTAAGGAAAACAAAGATATACATGATGTAACAGAAATTGCTAATGAGTTCAATGAGTTTTTTGTTAATGTGGGTTCAAGCCTTATGAAAAACAAACCAATAATAGAAGATAAATTAGATACAATAGTAAATAATGTCAATAGCATGTTTCTTGGAAAAGTGGAAAAAGACGAAATAAGAAATATTGTCAAAAATTGTGGAAATAAAAGATCAACTGATAACGAAGAATTAGATATGATGACTGTAAAAACTATAATAGAATCTGTTATTGAGCCAATCACTTATATATGTAATCTGTCATTATCAACTGGAGTCGTCCCAGATACAATGAAAATAGCAAAGGTCATTCCGCTATATAAAAATGGCGATAAACATAATTTCTCAAACTACAGACCGGTGTCATTGCTTCCACAGTTTTCCAAAATAATAGAAAAAATATTTGTAACACGACTGGATAAATTTATTGAAAAACATAATATTTTAAATAGAGGTCAGTATGGTTTTAGGACAAAGCATTCAACTTCAATGGCAATTATGGAATTATCAGAGAAAATATCAACAGCAATAGACAACAAAAAATTATTTTTAAGTATTTTCATTGATTTAAAAAAAGCTTTTGACATTATTGATCCCTCAAGATTACTTCAAAAATTACATCGGTATGGAATTCGAGGTGTAGCACACAAATGGGTAAAAAGCTACCTAGAAAATAGAAAACAATATGTTCAGATAAACAACACAAAGTCAGCACAGTGTAACATTGAATATGGAATACCACAAGGGTCAGTTCTTGGACCTAAACTGTTTATTTTGTATATTAATGACCTGATAAATGTTTCATTACTTGGTAAAATTATATTCGCTGATGATACGACTTTGTTTTATACAGGATCAAACATAAAAGATGAAATACAGGTAGTAAATCATGAGCTGGAAAAAGTAAAAAATTGGTTTGATATAAATAGATTGTCACTAAATCTTAAGAAGATAAATTTCATAATGTTTAATGCTAGGATAAAAAATTATGTAACATTAAAAATAGATGAGTGGGAAATTCAAAGGGTAAATGAAACAAAAGAACTTACCTGGAAATCACACATAAATTATACAAAAGGAAAAATCGCAAAAGTCATTGGCGTTTTACACAAAGTTAAATTTTCATTAAATAGTTCTGCATTAATAACACTGTACAACTCATTGATTGTGCCGTACTTAACTTACTGTGTAGAAATCTGGGGATCAACGTGTAAATCTTATTTACAATCTCAATTTGTTTTACAAAAAAGAGCCTTGAAAATCATTAATAACAGTCACTTTAGAGATCCTTCCAACCCATTATTTATCAAATATAAGGTACTGAAATTTCATGAATTAGTTGACTTTAGAATATTACAAATAATGTACAAAGCAAATGGAAATGTATTACCAATTAATATTCAAACAATGTTTGAAAAAAGAGTAAGTAATTACAGTCTGAAGGGAACAGAAGTATTTAAAAAAAAAAACTAGATTTAGAACTAAGGTTAAGGAACGGAATATTGCAGTAAAAGGTGTAAATTTATGGAACAACCTAAATGATAAGATAAAAGAATCAAAATCTCTTAATATATTTAAAAAAAACTTGTTAAATCAAGTGTATTAAATAATTATGAAACTGTAAACTGAGATAGTGGTCTGTGGCAAAGTTAAACATTAGATGAAAACATTTATGACTAATTTTAGTTAAATTAAGATTTAGCATCTTAATTTCAGAAATCAATTGTGAAACGTAAATATATTTTTTATAAAAAGGGGCAGAAAAGATAAGATGTATTCTTCTCTCTGCTCCTTTTCATTCTGATATTGTACTGTCATGTAAAACAAAAAAAAGCCTTTTCTTTTATAATGAATGAAATAAAATAAATAATTAAAAAAAAAAGGAAGTAAATCTGGCCATAACTAAACTAAAACCCGGGAAATCCCCTGGTTCTGATGGCTACACAGGCGAGTGGTATAAATGCCTTAAAACAAGCTTAACACCCTTAATAATGCAAACATTCAGTTGGGTTCTTCAAACAGATGAAATCCCTCCCTCTTGGAATGAGGCCATTATTGCGGTTATCCCAAAAGAGAATAAGGACAAACAAGAATGTGCAAATTATAGGCCTGCAAGTGTCCTCAATGTTGATTACAAATTGTTTACTTAAATTTTGGCTCGTCGATTAGAAAATATTCTGCCCGAGATAATCAGTCTAGACCAGACAGGTTTTATACGCCAAAGACAAACAATGGATAATATAAGCAGGTCTCTTCATATTGTAGATCATGTAATAGGGCAAAAAAGTGCAGCATTAATTGTGGGACTGGATGCAGAAAAGGCCTTCGATTCTGTAAGGTGGCTTTTTCTGTATAAAACCCATGTCTAAATTTGCCTTTTCTGACAAGTTTATTGGAGTGGTTCAGTCATTATATTCAAGACCAACAGCTCGGATTAAAATTAATGGGGATCTCTCAGACTCACTTCTATTGGAAAGAGGAAGCAGACAGGGCTGCCCGATATCTTCCCTTTTGTTCGCTTTATTTATCGAATCTGTTGGTCAAAGGTTAAGACAAAGTACTCAAATTAAAGGAATAAAAATTTCAGGAGTTGAACACAAGGTGGCAATGTTCACAGATGATGTGCTAGTTTACCTGGCAGAATCAGAGGAATCATTTCATGCATTGATGACTATGTTGAAAGAAATTGGGAACCTATCAGGCTACATACTTAATATTTCAAAAACACAGGTGATGACACTAAATTTAATGCCTCAGAAAAACTACAGAAAATATATCATTTGAATTGGGAGGCCACAGGAATAAAATACCTAGCAGTTATTGTGACTAAGACATTGTCAGATATACTTCAAATTAACTATGGTCCATCGTCTTTAGGTATGAAAGCAGATTTGCATGGATGGAGCCTAATCCCTTTCTTGAGTTTAACCTCCAGAGTAAATGCAATTAAAATGACGGTGCTTCCTAGATTGTTATATTTGTTTAGAACACTTCCAGTGGAAGTGCCTGATAGTTACTTTAGGGAGTGGGACAAACAAATATCACGCTTTATTTGGCAAGGCAAGAAACCTAGGGTGAGGTATAGTACAATGCAGTTAAGGAAGGAGAAAGGAGGGATGGCTCTCCCATGCTTAAGGTATTACTTTTATGCTTCTCAGTTGATCCCACTCCTTTGTTGGTGTAACAATGATTATAAAGCAAAGTGGAAGGAAATGGAGTTTAAAATGGTAAAGTTCCCCTTGCAGGCCTTGATTGGGGATCAAAACCTGAGGGCACAGCTGGGAAAGTTGGGAAACCCATCCATCCATCTTCTCCCGCTTAATCCAGCTGGGTCGCGGGGGCAGCTGCCCAACCCTCATAGCACCTGCCCCCCCTATGAACCCCTCTGCAGGTGGTGAGCCCACAGGAGGGTGGACAACATGGTCCTTGATGTTAGTTCATAGGGGTGCGGGCATGTTTTGGGTTGATGGGTGAAACCGGAGTACCCGGAGGAAACCCATCCAGACACGGGGAGAACATGCAAACTCCACACAGAAAGGCCCCGGGCGACCCGGGGATCGAACCCACGACCTTCTTGCTGTGAGGCCTGAGTGTTGCCACTCAGCAACACTCAGGTGGCTGAGTGGCAATATCCTGAGTGGCAACATCCTTTAATCCAGGGGTTTCCCAATTTGGGAAACCCCTGGATTAAATTTACTCTGAAGATTTGGGACAAAGTGGTTACCTTAACTGGGATCCAGAAAATGCTAATATTATTCAGATGGCTTGCCTATGATACAGAGTTTCCTCCAAACAGAAGTGATTTTGTTTTTAAATCCTGGACAGAGAAAGGCTTAACAACTTACTGGTCATTCACAGAAAATAAGACTTTTCATAGTTTCCAGGAAATGCAAAATAAATACAACCTACGAACAAGTGATTTTTACAGATATCTCCAGGTTCGGCATAACTTCAACTCAAAATGTAAAATGACAGACTTTACACAGCCCGAAGAAGAGTTTTTTTTAAATTCTAAAATCGGCATATGAGTTATCAACATCAAAAATGATCTCTAGAATATACACTTACCTGAAGGATTATTAGGAACACCATACTAATACGATGTTTGACCCCCTTTCGTCTTTAGAACTGCCTTAATTCTACGTGGCATTGATTCAACAAGGTGCTGAAAGCATTCTTTAGAAATATTGGCCCATATTGACAGGATAGCATCTTGCAGTTGATGGAGATTTGTGGGATGCACATCCAGGGCACAAAGCTCCCGTTCCACCACATCTCAAAGATGCTCTATTGGGTTGAGATCTGGTGACTGTGGGGGCCATTGTAGTACAGTGAACTCATTGTCATGTTCAAGAAAACAATTTGAAATGATTCGAGCTTTCTGACATGGTGCATTATCCTGCTGGAAGTAGCCATCAGAGGATGGGTACATGGTGGTCATGAAGGGATGGACATGGTCAGAAACAATGTTCAGGTAGCCCATGGCATTTAAACGATGCCCAGTTGGCACTAAGGGACCTAAAGTGTGCCAAGAAAACATCCCCCACACCATTACACCACCACCAGCAGCCTGCACAGTGGTAACGAGGCATGATGGATCCATGTTCTCATTCTGTTTACGCCAAATTCTGACTCTTCCATTTGAATGTCTGAACAGAAATTGAGACTCATCAGACCAGGCAACGTTTTTCCAGTCTTCAACTGTCCAATTTTGGTGAGCTCGTGCAAATTGTAGCCTCTTTTTCCTATTTGTAGTGGAGATGAGTGGTACCAGGTGGGGTCTTCTGCTGTTGTAGCCCATCCGCTTCAAGGTTGTGCGTGTTGTGGCTTCACAAATGCTTTGCTGCATTCCTCCGTTGTAACAAGTGGTTATTTCAGTCAACGTTGCTCTTTATCAGCTTGAATCAGTCGGCCCATTCTCCTCTGACCTCTAGCATCAACAAGGCATGTTCGCCCACAGGACTGCCGCATACTGGATGTTTTTCCCTTTTCACACCATTCTTTGTAAACCCTAGAAATGGTTGTGCGTGAAAATCCCAGTAACTGAGTAGATTGTGAAATACTCAGACCAGCCCGTCTGGCACCAACAACCATGCCACGCTCAAAATTGCTTAAATCACCTTTCTTTCCCATCCTGACATTCAGTTTGGAGTTCAGGAGATTGTCTTGACCAGGACCACACCCCTAAATGCATTGAAGCAACTGCCATGTGATTGGTTGATTAGATAATTTTATTAAGGAGAAATTGAACAGGTGTTCCTAATAATCCTTCAGGTGAGTGTACAATGCTCTCTTTGCAAATTATATATGTAAGACACTGTAAGACAAAAATGGGAAAAAGAGGCTTCAGTTGGAATTAGTGAGGATGCATGGGGAGATATCTGGACATTCCAGTGGACATCAATAGTTTCTTCATCTTGGAGAGAGCATTGTTGGAAGAATGTGATTAGATACTTCAAAACACCAGCTCAAAGTACCAACAAGTTGGCATGCTGGAGACAGTGCGGCTCTGAAGAGGCTAATCATTATCACATATTTTGCGGCTGTACCGAAATAAAAGAATATTGGAAAGAAATTCATAGAAATTTAAAACAAAATATTTGGAATTGACATACCATTTAATTTTGAAGTTTTGTACCTGGGCAATGCTGCATTTTTGGAACGGAGAAATGATAAGAAGCTGCTACAGGCCCTTTTGGTGGCAACTAAAAAGAACATCACCAAAAAATGGTTAACTCCAGTTGTGCCATTATTGGATGGCTGGATCGACATTGTTTTTGAAATATTTAAAATGGAGAAACTAACATATATCATCAACATTAAAAAAGACAAATTTTTTAGCATTTGGAATACAGTAAATGGATCACTATATAACCCCAATCAGAACAGATTTCTTGTGACCTCACATATTTGAGCAGAAATTTGAGTAAATAAGGATCATTTCTTTTTCCATTTCATGTAGTGCTGCCACTAACGACTAATTTTCTAACGATTAATCTCTCGACTAATTTTTCGATTAGTCGACTAATCTAAACGACTAATTAAAAAAAACAAACAAGCGGTTCTAACACACACAAGTGGGTGTGTTAGATTTTCCCGGGAGGTTACCTTGTGTGTGCGAGTTGCAAAGGTTATTGCTGTTATGTCTGTTGTGTGTGCTCATTCGACAATGTTGAACAACGATATGCACACACAATGCACGAATATGCACGAGCAGCATATTGCAACGGTATTCTCAATACCTCATGCATCGTGGTCGTGCTCCCGTGATAAGCCAAAGAAGTCTTACAGAGTGTACAAACCACTCTACAGAGTGTACAAACCACTCTATCACCAACTGTCCGAAAGTATTCCCAGACTTTCGAGGCTTTAGGTCTTGGTCCGACTCCGGCCGCGGGCATTTTCTCAAATGCTCAAATCGGGGGAAGGGGGAAGAGAGAAAGAGAGAGACCAGCCAGCAGCGTGCGCACGGCAAATACTTCCTCAAGTTTGTTTTCTTTTGCGGTGCCATTATATACCACTGCTGTTAGCCTTTGGTGAAGCCTAGGTTAGCCACCTCGGCGTCAACCCCGGATGTAGCCGCTGTCAGCAGCACCGGTGTCCGCCTCGAGTGTAGTACTACTAGTGGTGTGGAGGGGAAATACCTGATCTCAGGCAAGCGAAAGGTCTCTGGACGAGCCGTTTGAGACCAAAAATAAATAAAGGCGAATATTCGACCAAAAAAATTGTAGTCGACTCATTTTCATATTCGATTACGTCGACAACGTCGAATAATCGCGGCAGCACTAATTTCATGTATGTACAGTCCCTGACAAAAGTCTTGTCGCTTATCCATTTTGTAGAAACAAAAGCTTATAACCTGACTTTAAATGAATCGATTGGTTTTAGAAATGTCTCATATGAAAGCTAAAACCCTCCCAAATTATGCTCAATATACTAAAATAAATTAGCTTCACTGAAGAAAGATTGATCATTTAATGAACACAGAAAGGTCAGATTTTGGCAAGACAAAAGTTTTGTCACCTACAAAAAATTGAACAAATAATTTACTTCAAATACAAAAATATGTTGCATAACGTCAGTGAATTAAGTAGTGGTGCTGTCAGATCCATATTTAATATCTTGTATGACTTCCATGAGCTTGAAGGACTGCATCCATGCGGTTCGACAATGATTCATACAATTTGTTGATGAAGTCATCAGGAATAGCAAAGAAAGCAGTCTTACATACCTCCCAGAGTTCATGAAGATTCTTTGGTTTTGCCTTCCATGCTTCCTCTTTCATTCTACCCCAGACATGCTCAATGATGTTCATGTCTGGTGACTGGGCTGGCCAGTCCTGGAGCACCTTGATCTTCTTCGCCTTAAGGAACTTTGATGTATATATAGAAGTATGCGATGGAGCACCATCCTGCTGCAAAATTTGACTCCTTTTATGGTTGGGAATGTAAGAGGTAGCTAATACTTCTTGATATTTTAGGCTATTGATATTGCCTTCCACCCTGCAAATGTCTCGCACACCCCCATACTGGATGTAACCCCAGACCATGATTTTTCCGCCATCAAACTTAACTGTTTTCTGGGTGAATCTTGGATCCATGCGGGCTCCAGTAGGTCTCCTGCAATATTTGCGGCGGCTGTGATGTAATTCAACCGAGGATTCATCTGAGAAATCCACCTTCTGCCACTTTTCCAGTGTCCATCCTTTTAGCTGCTAAAAGGATGGACACTGGAAAAGTGGCAGAAGGTGGATAAAGAAGGTGCTAAAATTTAGCAGGCTGTGGGCCTTGGCAAATGCCACATGTTTTTTTAATTGCCTTTTGTTTAGTGCTGGTTTCTGTGCACTGATTCGACCATGGAGGCCATTTCGAGACAGAATTCTACAAACTGTTCTGGTTGACACAGGGACTTGGGGTGACCAGGCCTGGTGGAGCTCTGCTGCAGTGGAAAAGGGGCTGGCCTTGGATTTTCAAATCAACAAACGGTCCTCCCAAGCAGTTGTCTTGCGGGGTCTGCCGGACCTGGGCTTGTCAAAAACATCTCCAGTCTTTTCAGATCTTTTTCTTATTCTTTGTACTTGACGCTGAGACACATTGAAGGTCTCAGCCACCTCAGCATTGGATCTGGTCTCTTGATAATTAACGCTTTGGTCTCAGGGTGGATCTTAGGCATGTTGTCACAGGTCAAGTTGTGGTTGATGTGAAGGTCTGGTGTGCTGGGGTTCTTTTTATACACACCCACTAATTGACTGATCAGTAACTGATCACAGGTGAGGCTGTAATCTAGGATTGGGTGCATCATATGACAAGGCCACAAGACTTTTGTCTTGCCAAAATCTGACCTTTCTCTGTTCATTAAATGATAAATCTTTCTTCAGTGAAGCAAATTTATTTTAGTATATTGAGCATAATTTGGGAGGGTTTTAGCTTTCATATGAGACATTTCTAAAACCAATCGATTAATTTAAAGTCAGGTTATCAGCTTTTGTTTCTACAAAATAGATAAGCGACAAGACTTTTGTCAGGGACTGTATGCTCCCCAGTTCATGTATATCTTTTTTTGTTTGTTTGTTTTTGTCAAGTATATGTGTATATACCGATATGGCAGGCAAAATTGAATGCATGGAACAGTAAAGGAAAAAGAAAAAGGAAAGTCACTGAATTTGTACGAGATATATTGTAATTGTATATTACATGTTCTTTCCAAATAAAAATAATGGAAAAAAAAGAAAAACAAGAGTTAAATTCAATTAAGTTTTTTTTTTTTCTCAATCAAAAACTTTTTCCTACCTGGACTTTTGAAAAATTAATTGATGAACAAAACATGAACGACAAGGACAAAATGCCTAATGTGGTATTGAATAGAATAAGTAAGGACATCACGTTACTTTTTTAATTTATTCCATGGTACAGATGATATTTTTGTGTTTTATGCACTGACTCACTCCAGCCCCCTCCTTCTGTCCATTAGCCACATATTTTCTATGTTTTGTTATTGAGTGAGTCAGTGTGTTTATGAATGGGAAACACGTATGTAGGAGCCGGTCACATGTGTGTTAGAAACATTGTATTGAGTAGTCCACAATTTTTTTACTGTAAGCTACAATACAACGTGACCATGAGTTTTATGGCCAGTGTATGTTTTATTTTTTTTATTTTTTGCTTTACAGACTAATGAAATATGAGAAAGAGAAATGGACTTTAAAGGTGCACTGAGTAACTTCTCTGGTGTGGGGTTTGTCACCTGCTTGTCTCAATGGAAATGTTATTGCATTTCTTAGAATGTCCCACATAAAATTACATTAAACTAAATATAAGTTACAGGTCAGATCAGTGCGATGGCAACCCCACTGACAATAATACATGTTCTTCCAATGTGTTTCTGAGCCATAAAAACACCTTTTTGAAATAGAAAGAAACATTTAGTGCAATGCTGTGCAACATTCCCAGCAAACCAATAACATTTCTGTAAGAAGATTGTCCTATGAATCTGCCATTTCTACAATGTTAAACTTGACCATTTGGATTAAGCAAACTAAAGACTAAAGCAGGGCTCTACGCTAACTTTTTTTTTCAGGAGCACACGTGCCCCTAAGTTAAAAATTTTAGGAGCACAGAAAAAAAAATGGGGGCACAAGTAGGTTTTCATTTTGAACGTTTCAGTGCAGAACATGTGCACACCAACACCAACTTATTTGAATGAATTTTATACAAAAAAAACAAAACAAAAGAATTATGACTGTACTTTTCCTGCGTGATTGCAGTGTTTTTAATCAGTCCATTTTATCTGATTAATATTTATTTAGACTTAAAATATGCCAAAACAAACTGTACTACACTTAAACGTTGCGCCCCTTTTTGGACCCTTGCCCACAGTTTGAGAACCTCTTCTTCAAGAGAACTTCCAGTGGCACTTTACAGAAAACTGCTTTGAAGTGAAAAAAGTGGGTAGAATTTTTAAACCTGTATTTTCAAATTCCTGGAGTTACATTCTCCGTGGTTTTACAGTGGTTTTTAGCCTCTGCACATTTACTAAACCAAACACACATTGTGACAAACAGATTAATTTGTCATTTTATTAAGCAAACTTCAGTCCACGTCACCTGCTCTGTGACGTATAGACAGGTAGGATATTTAACCTGCCCTGGCACGCTGGTACACGAGGGTGGCGCTGTGTACAAGCCGCGCGCTGGCGGTGCCGCGCAGTGTCCACCGGTTCCAGCCCACAGGTTCCACACACCAGTACAAGTTTAGTATCGACAGCAGCGGCCATAATGAAATATGATGCACTCAGTATTCAGACCTTGAGTCCGTGACGAGACCGAGTCCAAATGCGCTCGAGTCCAGCGGTCCAGCGGCACGGGGGTGTCTAATGAGTGGTGGGACAGGTGTGGGTTCTGCTGCGGGGCGCTCCTTGTTTAAGGTCGGCGTGGGTGTGTTTTGAAGCGGAGGTTGTTCGTATCAGTGATATCAGCGCACACACGGAGCTCTTATACTGGAGTCGTGCGTGGTCGGAGGTGTCGTGCCCGGGCACGGTTTGGTTCGGTTGCGCTCGCGCTGGGCCTGCGTGCCGCGCTTTAGGGGCGATCCAGGCTTGGACACAATTCTGAAGTCCTAGTGTGAGTTTGCCCCTTATGTTTGATACATTTAGAACGTTTAACTCATCGTGTTACATCTGTGCGCAGCTCTTCTTGTGGCTGAAGAAGCACTCGCACTGATGCGACTATCTTGTTTTCCATGCTCGCACGACGAAATATTTGCTTGCAAATGCGAGTGAAATGGGCGCACTGTAGAGCCCTGGACTAAAGAATGGTCACTGTTATCTGCCTCAACAAACCTGCCTGAGGAATGTCCTGACCTTGGCCTGACCTTTGCCGCAGCCCACTTCATGAGGGGGTTGCATCCTCTTCTTAAACTCAAGGAATATGAAAACAAAAGACAAGAGACTCAAAAGACTTGTACGTTCCCTTTTCCAAAGAAATCACACTGACTAAAATAATTCAGATAAAATATATTAAGTAAATAACTGAGACAAATAAAAGGGGACTTTGTGATCTATTGAACACGTCAACTTGAACTATTCAGATCTCTGAATCACTGATTGTGTTCTAATATCAAATTGTAAATGTGAATGTAAATGTGTTTAAACTGTTAATGGTTCATGTGTAACATGAGAAGCCCCATCTCATCTGCCTTCCCACTCAGCTTGGGCGCGAAGAGTCAAAGGGGGGAAGGGAAAAGAAAGAACTCTTATCAAACTCATAGACTGCTGCTTCTCCAGCAGTTTCTCCAGTTCTCCAGCTGTCAAGGAGCGACAATGCTAAAGTTCTCTCCTCCTTTCAGACCACCAGCTGCTGAAGGAGCGACAACGCCTAGTTCTCTCTCCTCCTTTATGTTCTGCCCGTCTTTTGACGTGTTTTTACAGCTGTAGCTTAATCTGACCATTTTTCCAAAATCCGAACAATTGCATTTTATAGTCGACGCATTTTTGACTAATTGCCTCATTTCTGTTAGCGCTACCCACATCTCACAGACACTAAGTGTCCCTGCTCCTCTTCCAAGGATAAAGCGTTTTCTCTCGTTACGTGGCCTCCATCTCAACAAGTTTGATTCTTCATATCCGACGCCCTGAAGACTTCGAACTACAGTGAAACCGCCCCGAAAGACCACACCGTACAGACATCTCCATTCTACTGGTCGTATGTGCATGTCACAGAAAAGGCTTATCAATGCAAACTCAACACATAGCTTTAAATAACTCTTAAGACTTTTGTACAATTCCTTTGTCCACATCAGCCTCATTTTACTCATTCTAAACTCATTTGCATATTTTAATATTTAAATGCTGTTTAACTTGTTCAATAAATATTCATAAACCACAGTTTTACTTGATCAGTGTGATGTTTTTACTTCAGATTCTGGTCCCTGTCATGTCAAAGAACTTAACGAACCTTCAGATCAAAATGTATAATTAATTATTAATTAATTAATTAATTAATTAATTAAAATAGGTAATTGATTATATTGTATTGGTAATGTTTTCTCAACATTAGTTGAGTGGTGCCCCAAACTCTTAATTCTAGTAAAGCCAGAACCACAAAGGCCACGTGGTGCTGCTGAGCTCAGAATAATCAAATTCCAATCAATTCAATTCAATTACCACATTCTTTAAGTATAGGAACCATCCAATACTTAAAGAGTAACCCACGTGAAACACTACATATTTAGTGTGACCCGTGTGACGCTATATATATTTTTGTTACATATTTGGTACCATCCGTGTGAGGAATATTTTTTCTTACATTTCCATGGAGACAAGCCGGTAGAGTACCCTCCACCCATAAAGTTACACAGTGTACCTTTAAAAGACCCATATTGCACTGTTTTCTGATCAATTATAATCTTGTTTCCTCATCACAAACATGTCTGAAAAATACCACTACATGACATTACAAGTTGGAACAGAGCATTTTGTGTTTTGGAGATGCTGACAGGGTTACTCAGACATGTGTGAATGAAACAAAACACATCTCCAGGTATGTTTTTGATGAGGTAACAACATTATAACACAACTTAAAGCTCTTAAGAGTCAATTTTACCTAATATAGGACCTTTAATAATCTGTTTTAGCGTCAAGTAATAATTTGACTGAAAAGTTTTATTGCTCAGTGCTAGCTCTCTGCTTCCTTATCGCCATATTTTATTTATACCTGGAATATTCCACTGTGGCATTAAACTTGTCTGTAATTAAAGGTGCTTTTTATCCCTTTTCACAGACCTGACCTTTATCTTGCCCTTAAACCGTCATGTCACCTGATTGTTGCCATGGAGACAGACAGATTTATTGACATAATCCAATTTTCCAGCAATAACATCTTCCTGGCAACAAGCAGGTTTTTGGGTTGCCACCAGAAAAGTTACATAGTGCACCTTTATCTGGTTGTAATTTTTCATATAAACATTGCAGTTGTGATTAGATTTCAAATTTATATTTTAATAATAGGATTCTGCTCAAAGTTCACATTGTAAAAGAAGAACTGACAAAAAAGACTAAGATATGAAGTAACAAACTAATACAAGAAACATGTTTGTAGTGATCTAAACTACAGTTAGTTTTTTTTTGTGCATAAACAAGACAGAACTTTTTGTTGTATGTAGAGGAAATTATGGTACTTAAAGGACCCATATTACACTGTTTTCTGATATAAATTACAATGTTGTTTCCTCATCAAAAACGTACCAGGAGTTGTGTTTTGTTTCATTCACACATGTTCAACACACAAACCCTGCATATTTAGGTTCTTCTCTGAAACAGAAAATGTAATTTGGTAATACAGAAAGTGCTTCACTGTGTTTTTAAACTTTATACACTTTCACTAGAATTATTTGGATACATTTCTCTACTGAACAAGTAGAAGTAAAAGGAAGCCGTTAACTTGAAAACAGAGCAGAGCATTTTGAGCTTTGAAGATGTGGACTGACTTATAATAGAGAGTCACTCAAACATATCTGAATGAAACAAAACACAATTCCACATAGGTTTTTGATCAGGTAACAACATTCTAACACAGCTAAAAGCTCACGAGTCAATTTTGTGTAATACAGTATAGGACTTTAAAAAAAATTCTGTCCATTCAAATTGAGATTTGATTGTGATTAAACCAACGGTAAAATGTAATAGTGGTGTTTGTATTCTAGGACACAGCATTGGGGAAGCCTCGGGAGGTGTACCGCACAGATCCAGACTCCGCCTCCTGTAACAGGTGCCTGTGTCCGTCTCTGAGCCTCACCTCCTCCACGTGGGTGGCGTTGTCAGACGGGATGGGGCATCTGCACCTGCTCCGCACCGGCAAAAGAGGGGACAGCTCACACAACATGTGGGAGGTCAGTGCCCAGCTGTGGAACTAGAGATGCTCCAATCTCCACTTTGTTTTGATACCGATGCCGATACTTTGGCGTTAAAGGGCCCATATTACAATTTTTTTCTAATCCATGTTATAATGTTTTCCTCATCAGAAACATACCTTAAATTTTGTTTTATTCATTCACATGTTTAACACACAAACCCTGTATATTTAGGCTGAGTTATTCTCTCAAACAGAAAACACTCGGCTCCACCTTGTGATGTGATGTGACATGGCTCCACTCTGTTTTTAAACTCCATACTCTTTCACTAGAATAATGTGGATGATTTTACCCCTGAATTGCCGATCTTTTCTGTACTAAAGGTAAAAGGCAGTTGTTAACATAAAAACTAGCATTACATGACATCACAAAGTGGAACTGGGGATTTTTAGGTTTGGAAATCTAGACGGGCTAATACGGAGAATTACTCAAAGATGTGTGAATGAAACAAAACACAACTCCAGGTATGTTTTCAAGGAAGTAACAGCATTCTAACAATGCTAAAACCTCACAAGAATCAAGTTTGCATCATATAGGACCTTTAACATGTAATTCATTACAACGCAAACACTTTTTTGCCATTTGAACCGAAGTAGCTCTTGACTTTCTTCACCTATGTACCTTTTCGTTGCCAAGAGATGAGTTCATTCTTTCACATCATCATCTCTTTGTCCCAGTTGAAAATGACGTAAACCACCTGACATTTAGATCACCTCTGAATGATTAAATGAGGCCAATTTTGACGAGTTTTAATGTTGTGTGTAATGATGTTTACAAGAAGAAAAAGAACATCTCTGCGTCCTTCACGTCATGTCTGAGTCACTAAATGGGGCTGACAAATGACCAAATGAGCTTTGTTATAATAATGGAGACGTACGAGCTGAAGGACATGGAGAGCAGGTGTAGGCTCATCTCAGAATTTACAAAGGGACATCGATATAGCAAGTAACAACTCAGTAAATGCTGATCCATTTACTTATACAGGCACAATATCAAAAATGCTAAGATTGTTGCCCCCGGAGTGTTTTCAAGATGCTACAATTTCAAGCTATTCAGATACTAAGGAAAATACAGGTAAAATACAGGCTTTAATACTACATTGATTAAAAAAAATCCTATATTAGGAATAGTAATTTATTTACAGACCAAATAGCGAAATAAAAACACATCATGACGAGAGAAAGGTGATAATTTTTCAAAGTAAAGTCAATTGGAACCAGTCTTGAAGCCAGAAGCTCCCCCATGCACATTTCCTATTTGGAATACGTCCATTTTATAGACCGTATATGAGTGGACATAGCTAAAGCGCGCCACCGCATGACAAATAGGAAGTGCCCCAGAGGCTCTTCTGGCTCCTTCTCTCCTTTTTTCTCATTGACTTACATTAGGATCTTATCGCCCCCTCTCTCTGTAACTCTACATGATCCTGAAGTTTTCATTTCTCTATCTTGTTCCAAAATCAAGATATGAACATAAATAACAGACCAACTTCAGACCAAACTTCATTCCCCGAGGTCACTATTATTAGCAACAGGTTTGATTGACAGCTAGCGAATTTCACTGCTAAGTTCCCTTCTCACTTTCCTGCCCCGATTGACTATTTTTGAAATAAAATGCCAAAATCTCTCAAACAATTACAAAAGCTAACGTTACTAGAATCTTAACTAGCATAATTTAACTAGCATAAAGTAAAGTGAATTTCGTTAAATTGCAACTCTATTGTTGTTTGCATGTAACAGAACATATAACATAAATCAATTACTTAAACTTACTATTTAAAGTTTGATGATGAAAAAGGTTTCCTTATTATTCTCAAGAATCCCCGAAATACAGTGGTCTGTGCATAATGGTGCAGAGTATCGCCGCTCTGCCATAAGGAGGGCGGGCACATTTAACAACCTAAATCACGATTGGCTCTTGTGGTTGCTATGATACTCGCGATCGGATTTCCAAATATGGAACCTGGCTCCAAATTCGTTGCTTATAAACTCATTTGAGCGGCGCTGAACGCTGTGGGTGACGTCACACTCACTTAGTCCATTCATATACGGTCTATGGTCCATTTGTATACACAGTCTATGTATTTTCCCCAAACATTTAAATTCAGTATTTGATTAGGCGCTATGGAAAGCTCACTTATGTTTATAGAAGCTGAGTGGTAGTGTGGCTTGAACTCTTTGATACGACATGTCTCTGGGCTCATGTTCTTGTTAAGATGCTGGACATACTACAAATAAGACCTTCCCCAGCTGACTGACTCACTCAATGCAGTTCGTCAGCAGAGTTCAAGAAAGGAATCTGTAATGAAGACACAAGACCCCCAGGAGCCTGCAACTTTCAGTGCTGTAATTTGAAGTTCAAACCTGAGAGCTAAAAAAACACTAGATTACTTGTAACAGTCCATACTTAAGGCAGATTCAGTAAGACTATTAAATGAAGAGAGAAAACAATTTCACTCACAATTCAGCATTGATAAAACCTAATTTTAGACACTTTAATCACGCACTGAATACTTTAAAGGGTCCATATACTTGTTGTTTCCTCATCACAAACATACCTGGAGCTGTGATTTGTTTCATTCACACATGTTTAACACACAAACGCTGCATATTTAGAACAGAAAACACTTCTTGTGATATCATGTGGTAATACAGGAAGTGCTCCACTGTGTTTTTAAACTCCATACACCTTACAAACTTCTGGTTTAATTGGAGAAGTACCGGGCAAAACATATTTACTGTTTAGTCCCACAGATTAAAGCAGACCTATTATGCAAAATAGACTTTTCAGAGCTTTTAACCATGTTATTGTTATTTCTCCCTCTCATTTATCCTCACAAAGTTGTATTTGGAGTAAATTGTGCATGTTTGATTAAGCTTTAATTGTTTATTTATTTATTTTGTTGTTTATTGTTTTATTTTCAATATGCCATATTGCCGATCAACCCCGTTTTTACTTCCACCTGCATATGCCCGCTGCTCTTTACTTACTTTATTTTCTTAATTGCTGTAGGATTCAGCAGTATTGCATAGTCATTTTGGTACAAATGAAAAAAGTCTGCTGCTCGGTACTGTGAAATGCAGACTGATGACGTTTACACCAATGTCTGCTCCCACTGGGCATCGCAATTTATCTTTTATTCTTTTATTTATTAAGTCATTTCTAAAATTACATTATAATTATATACCAGACTCAAGTACAGTATGTCTTCTTTAAATAATGCATTTGTTCTTGTTGGAAGTGAGACAACAAAATGACAAAAGACTTAACAGATCTATACAGTATCCATAAAGGAAAACCAACTGTACGGCCACAGTTAATGTCTCTGTCCACAGCCGTTGTTCAGTGAATCGATTGGGGAGCCGTTTGTGATCCTCCACAGTGTGTCTCATGTGGAGGGCGGCATCCACAGCATTGAGGTCCTGGTCCTGAGAGTCCAGAAAGACCCTGAGGAGACCAAGGGCAGCGGCTTCTACGTGGGCCTGGAGTGGATCACTGTCTCCAACACTGCAGAAAAAGGTACTACCTACACCAACATTTCATGTGGAGAAGAGGTGTTTACCACTAACTTTGTATTTATTAGTTAAGCCTGTCAAGATAATTACTATATTGACTTGTCATTCATTATATGAAAGCTGGAACAATATATTTTGGAGCTCATTATTTATTTTGTGTACATTTTCTTTGCAAAAGTGGGTATAATACAGTAACATTTGAACTGTAGAAAGTTGAATAAATAAGGTCTATGGCTAATTATTGGTTCATTCTGTTATTTATTTGTTGCAGCTCCGCCTTTTTATTGGTACAGGATATTTAAAAATTGGTTTACTGTGTCAGTAGCATAAAGTATTTCAATATTATGGTGTTATAATGCTTCTTGAGTGCCCTTGAGTGCCCTTAATGCCCTTGAGTTGTACTTGATTAGACTGTATAAAGAAGTGGACTAATTGAGTGTGACATCACCCATAGCGTTCAGCTCCAGGCAAATTAAGCTCACGAGGCTAGCAGTTATAGAAGCAAATTTTGGATTAGTATCTGAATTTGGGCTAGGTAGATAATAAAAATACCAGGATCATGCAGAGCTGGTTAATACAAATATTTTAAGACCAAAATAACAAGGCTTACAGCAGCAGTTACAGATTTTTCAATGTAAAATTAATTGGAACCAGAGTCCAGGGAGCCGGAAGCCCCCCATCGTCACTTCCAAGCGAGTTAGCAATGTACATATACAGTCTATGATTTCGATTCATTCATGTCTGAGTAACTGTGTATTGTCCTGAGTCTTGTGTGTGTATGTGACAGTTAGTTAATTAAAACACAGAAATGAATCAGAATCTGTCTTTTAATATAGTTGCTTAATGTTCAGCTTCTGGGTCTTATCTCCATTGGATGTGTATTTTTCTATTAACCTCACAGAGAGATGGAGAGAATAGTCATGGTTGGCCATTAATTGAGTTATTTGATTGTGTTACTAATTAATTTAACGCTCCATGTGGTGCAGCAGACACCAGTGGGCTCCACTGATTTGTCTGAAGACACTAATGATGTAAAGACCAGATACAGATCTCGAGAGGTGTTGCCATATGTCCTGTTTTCTCCTAAGTACACCGACAAATGCATGTATCCTGTTAAAGCTAATTAGTCACTGTTATTATTAAAATTGATACGTGGCTCACAGTACGATATTATGACGATATGGTGATAACACATTTTAGCACTAATATTTCTATGTTAAACTACTACTCCTGCAATATGTTAATATGATATACAACATTTTGAATATGTCAAGTGTGTTTCCTTACACTAAATAAGCAACAAAATTGTAGTGGAGGCACAAAAAAAGACACAAAAAACACAGAAAAATACTTATCTATACATTAGCCTACAATAATGATACTGTATCACCAAATTTAGTATCACACAACATTTCAGTATTTTGATATATTAATATACTAATTGAAAAGACAATATTTGACTATACTACTTGAATAATACTAATGTCATACTGTGCAAACCAGGAACATGTCCACCAATCACAAAAAGTTCCCTAGAGCAACTTTGCATTTTATCTATAGCCAAGCAGAATGTAAAAAGCTTGATTTTAGAGGTTTGAGATACGCAAAATGACTATATCGACTACTATATTTTTGTCAGTATGGCCCAGTTCGCTTACTTACTGCAGAGAAGAGGATAAAAAATGGCCACTTCCTTTCATCTCTTGATCTGTAATACCGATGCAAAGAATTCATGAGATGATAAAACATAATTGTACCATCTGAATGCTTCGAGCATATGTTTGATTCATCTGCCTTTTAGGTTTGTTCTTTAAAAGCTCTGGGTCACTATCATTACAGGCATTTCAGTATGACCTGGGTTTAATTTTCACATTTAAATCAAATAGTACAAATATAAGAAAGATATTATAACCCATAGCTTTTACTCCATTTTGTAGTAAATACTGTAGGATCTTTTTGAGATTCACATGACATACAGAATTTGTCTGTATCAGTGTGCTTCTCAAAATATGTGTGAGTTAACTTGAAACTAGTAATAATAATAATAATAATAATGCATCAGTTTTATATAGTACTTTTCTGGACACTCAGAGACGCTTTACAGAGCATTATTCATTCACTCCACACTCGGTGGTGATAAGCTACTATTGTGTAGTTGTGAAGTTCAGTTCAGCTGCTCTGTATTTTGTTGCTTCAGTAAATGTCATTTATATAACGCAGATTCACTGTCACAGGTTTGACTTTACATTGGTGCTCATTATGTTTCTCATTATAACCTCAACAAACTTTTAACATTATTTTTACGCCGAGGCCTATAATTTCTCTTCAAACTACGTGAAGTGTAAATGGTGTATTTTTTGTGTTTTGCCTGGAATGTTCCACAGTACGGCATTATACCTATACCTTTATCTCAGTAGTAGGTGATGCCACCAAGCCAAATCACAGGTCTGCTCTATGGAGAGGTGTGCTCACTTACTAAGAATACATGTTTTTTCAGGTATTGATCCTTTGCAGCTGATGTGTGTGTGTGATGCTAACTGTAAGCACTGCTCTGTCTATTTTTTTTTATTGCAAATCAAACTCTTAAACAGGACCATGGACGCTTGTATTGATCACAAGCTCCTGAAAATGTGTTTAAGCTAGGGCTGTCAACGTTAATGCGTTAATCGTGATTAGATTAATGCAATCCATAACGCGATATTTTTAGTCGCGATTAAAGTTCGCCAGCCTTTTGTCTCTTTTAACGCGATGATCAGCTCTGGTTCAGGCCGGGCTCAGATGAGTTGGAGTGGGAAGTAGTGTTCGGTGCTTTCCCCGGGAAGACCCAAGTGCGCAGAGGATGGACCACTTGGAACAAATTATAATGAACCAAATTGGGTTTGCGCTACTGTCCATATGTTTTGCACCACCGCGGAACCAGCCGTTATCCTCGAGCACGGAGAACCAGAGCAGCCCGCCCGGACCTGCAGTCCACAGCGTATTCTCGATTTCACCGCACGGATCCAACGTGCAGAGGACAGCATGGAACCGCTCTGCCCCAGTCCAGGCACAGGTCCTGCTCGTCCCGGAACCAGCACATGGAGGACGGAGGCCTCTAGATCGATCTGACCAACGCGCTCGGTTGGAACAAGACCAAGGACCAGATCCGCGGGCCCGTTCTGAGGGGCTGCGCTCTGCGGTGAAGCTCCCTAGTCTTTATCGCTGTTACTCGAACCCACAGCTTCTGCTCCGGGCTCATGTGCAGTGAGTTCTGTACAAAGTTCTAGGAACAGAGGTACAGGGAACGTTGGGCTGACCCAAAAATGGGTGGATAATGGATAAACATTGATGAAACGTCAATCGGACCAATTTTGGTTCGTTTGCCGGTGTGAAAGTGGACCGCACTGGAGCCTATAGGCTACATAATAACAATTTTATTGCCTGGAGCGGACCAAATAATCAAACTAGCGGTGCGAAAACACGCCAAGTTAGCACCTCCAAGCTAAACACTCAGGTGCAGCGACCGGAGCGTCACAGCCAAGAGCCTCAGATCAGACAAACTACCATTTCAGACCTGTTGATGATCACATATCAAAGAAAATAACAAGTAATAAATAGGATTGCTTTACGTTACGGTTTTAAAACGGTCTTGAAATGCAAAATAACACAATTTTAAACATGCAATTCAATATGCGATTAATCGTGATTACTGTATTTTCCAGACTATTAGCCGCTACTTTTCCCCCAGGCTTTGAACCATGCAGCTTTTACAAAGGTTTTTTGTACATTTTTTTTTACACTTTTGAATTATCACTTTTGAATTATGGATTTTTCTTCCACCGCTAGGGGCGCTCTAACCGGAATTTCAAAAACAAGAGAGACGGAAAATTAATGCAAAGAAGAATACGCTACTTTTTATTTAGCAGATATAACACGCACGACTACGGTGGCTTTGAGCCGCAAGTGTAAAAAAAATAAAATAAAAAATTTAGATATTATCTCATTATTATGAGATATTATCTCATTATTTCGAGATATTATCTCGTTATTTCACGATAATTCAAAAGTGTAAAAAAAAATGTAAAAAAAACTTCTTTTTTTTAGATATCTTGTTATTTCGAGATATTATCGTTATTTCGATGTTGTCTAAGGTTGATATTATTTGTTATTGTAATATTGTTATCAGCCACTAGAGGGCAGACAATGATAGCAGGCAGCAGTACTCAAGTGCCTATGACTTTAAACGTAATTTTGGCAGTTCAACCATCAATTCGATAGGCCCATCTAAAAATATCTTCATAAACACCACGTGACATGCTATATGGCGATACTACTGGTTATGGGTTTATGGTGCAATGATCTGTCCGATGCGCATATTAAATTGTTTAAGGTTGTTTAATGTTTAATGGAGTAGACTAAACATTTATCAGATAAAAAGGAGAAAGATCTATAAAAACTTATTGATGTGAGTCATCCTTTTCCCACATGAAGTCAAGTCGAAGTACTGTTCCACCACGACTGATTCTCAGTATATTTATAAATAAAAAAATAAATAAATTGCATTTTTGTATAGGCTAGTTGGTAGATCATTTTGACTTCGTCATTTTAAAGTAGCTCGCATGCTGAAAAAGTGTGGGCACCCCTGGGTTAAATGAGCCTACTCCATTAAACAACCTTAAACAATTTAATATCTAGCTCTAAGATGAATAATATTGCATGTTCAGACAGGTTAAGGCCCTCAGACCTCATCGTGCAGCGGCTTCTCTCTCTCTCACCTCTCACTCACTCTCCCACTCTCTGTCTCTCTGTGGCGGAGGCGCATCAGACAGATCATTGCACCATAAACCCATAACCAGTAGTATTGCCGTATAGCATGTCACATGATGTTTATGAAGATATTTTTAGGTAGGCCTATCGAATTGATGGTTGAACTGCCAAAATTACGTTTAAAGTCATAGGCACTTGAGTACTGCCGCCTGCTATCATTGTCTGCCCTCTAGTGGCTGATAACAATATTACAATAATAAATAATAACCTTAGACAACATAATATTATCTCGAAATAAGGAGATAATATCTCAAAATAACTAGATATCTCGTAATAACGAGATAATATCAATTTTTTTTTTTTTTTTTTACACTTGCGGCTCAGAGCCACCGTATACAACAAATTACTAACTGGTAATTATTTTCAAATCCTCCCCCCTTCATCATGAAAAGCACACAAAGGAGTTTGTATGATGCAAGTTTTAAGTTGGTTTTAAGAAGGATCTTGCTATCCAAGAAGGAAAACGTGCTGTGGAGTCCTGCGCCACACTACTGTTTTGTGTTGGGTCCCAACACAAAACAATGCGGCGCGGGACACATTCTGAAAGTTTCTTGCTGGCGGGAGCGGTACTGAAGAATACGGGAGCGGAAGCAGTACTGAAGAATGCGGGAGCGGGACTGAAAATTCTGTCCCGCCCAGACCTCTACCATGCTGCTGCACGTAAGCTTGGTCAATGGTTTCAGCGAAGATGATTAAAGTGACTTGTGGCTTCACTGCACAGGAGAAATTAAGGTAATCAATTACCGGTTCTTTTCTGTTTTTGACCTCGTTCTAATCAACACAGTTGCTGCCATGTTCAAAGGCACTGTTCGGAAAGAAGTACATAAATGTACATTTACAGTACAAAATCGTTCTGTATATGCAGTAAATATCTCATTTTTCAACATATATATCAGCGGTTTATAGCACGGTTGCGGCTTGTATATACTTAAAAATAAAAAATAAAAAATTTTAATAGAGTGGATGCGGCTTATATACCGGTGCCTCTATAGTCTGAAAAATACGGTAACTATGGAATTTCTGAGATTAATCGTGATTTTAAAAATTTATCGTTTGACAGCCCTAGTTTAAACCCATTTTTGAGTTTTCAGATTATAATAACACCTTTTTTGGCAGTGTTTGCAAATATGCGTATTGGGTCTTCATGGTAACTGCTGAACATTCTGCCAATACACATACATGCAGAACACCTCCAGTGCGATGTCACTGCAAAGTATCAATAAAAAGAGGGAAAGATGGAGAAATGATTATTCCAGCTTTGTTTATTCTTTTGTTTGTAGTGTATGCCTATTCCTCTGAGTATTTCCTGAATATCTCCGTACGGTGAATCACGTTGGCCTTTGTAACCGCCTCTCTCTGGTTTGTGTTCAGGTCAGGAGAAGTCTTACTCACTGAGGAAAAGGAGGTCACTGAGAGGGAAAACCGTGCCCCACTACGCAGCACTAGAGCCCCACGGGACCGGACTGATGCTGGCCTCCGAGAAACCCTTTACGTTCACACACCTGGACGGACTGCCCATAGAGCAAGCGGAGCCGGAGCCCATGGAGGTGGAGAAGACAGGTGGGTCACTGCAAAGGCTCATGGATAATCTTCTGTGAACACACAAGTGGAGGAAACAGAGAAAGAGGTCACAGTGTAGCAATAGCATAACGCAGTGTAGGAAATAAAAATCAACACTGAACTTGTCCCGGGGGTATGACACTAACTGAAGGCTCTACTCTGTCAGAAGCTCCGTTACTCAAAATAGAAGATTTTTAATCTGAGCTTTTTTTTTAACACAGCTGGTATAGTTAGAACTACAATAGTTTTTCAGTTATAGGTCTTTTCCACCGGCACTGTTTGCCAGCACGACACGCTTTGTTTGCTTTTCGACTGGCGTTTGGACCTGGGAACTGTTATGATTTTCCGTACCTGCTGTCCACTGATTGGTCAGAGGAAATGTCGTCATACGCGCGACAAACCTCGAGGATCTTTAAATAATCATCCGCCGTGTGTAAAAAACACACCGACAACAGCGAACATGTCAACAGAGGATAAACAACGGAGCAGATTGTGAAGACCGTGGTGTGAGACTAATAATGCCACCTAAAAATTACGCAGTGTCGACCCTGCTACTCCACCCACTTACAGGTGGTAACGACTGCATGGAAAAGCTTCACCGTGTAGTGGTGTGCTGTGCTGTGTGGTAGTGTAGTCGGAAAGCCCTATAAGTCACTCTCACCTTTTTGTTGAAAATCAAACACCTAAACACGACCATGAACACTTGTATTGATGACAGGCTCCTGAAAATGTGTTTAAATCCATTTTCAGTTTTCTTTATTTTTTTTCTTTTCTTTATTATTTTACTTTTTTGGCAGTGAAATTTGCGTCGTGTCAGCAGGTAAATCCTGAACAAGAATTATACTTTGTCATGCATCTAACCAGTCATTTTTGTTTGTTTGCTAACGTCTAATGCCATAAAAGTTCCATAATGCATCTTTAAAACCCATTTGCAATCTTAACAGAATGTATTATATTATGAAAAGGATTATATATAGAAATGTGTTTAAACCAGACAGTATGTTTGTTAAATTCAGTAGTCCATCTGTTGTCTCCATGGCATTGTTATAAAAAAAGGATTATAAAAAAAAAAGGGTAGATAGGATTAGGGGGGGGGTCAGGTGCTATGAGGATTGGGCAGCAAACTGCCCCCGCGACCCAGCTGGATTAAGCAGGAGAAGATGGATGGATGGATTAGATAAAGTAAGTTATAAATTATATTTGTCAACTACAGTAGAATAAAATGGTTTGCAGAGGCATTTTCTAGTTTATTGATCAATGCTAGGAATGTGACGATTCAGTGAAGTCACAATTCGATTCTCACTTTTGGACTTTTTTATTTAAATTTTTATTTACAGCTTCTTTAAATTAACATTATTGCTTACCTTAAAGAACAAAATATATTGTTAATATTTATTGAACAATAGAACAGTTCTGATTTTGTCACGATTGTCACGAGATACATGAGCCAGGATTCAATTATGTTTCAGTTTTTGTTTGGCCTCATTTCGTAGTTTATTGATGAATACTTAGAGACACAAGAGTAAAGTCAAAGTTTCAAAAGTTTTGAGCGTTGTCGATTGTCTAGACTTTTTGGAACTTCTTTATTTCATTCACTGGTGAGGAGCTGTGGTGCCACATCCAAATTGAACCGGTTCTAAGACGAGTCTGGAGCCGAGCATTTCCATAGTAATAACAGAGACTCGCAGTGTTCAGACTTGACCCTTCAAAATCTTAGTCATAAATCTGGAATGGAGACAGTGGGGGCAAAGTGAAGCAGACAGAATATATTTTCAAAGATTAACTGAATTACAGATGCTAATACTAATGGTTTTAAAAATGATAATAAAAAATAAACAACAATTTTGAATTTACAGGGTGCACATATTAGATAATTTGCTTCTCTGTTAAGAAGGATGGAAAAATACAATTTTCTAACCTCAAAATCCTATTTGAGCAACAACAAAATTTTGCATGGAGGGCCAAATTTTAGTTTCTCTAAAATGTACCAAATTTGGCCCAAAATTACTTTGGGTCATCTCAATCAAAAAAGCCAATGTAAACCATATGGTATTTTGAACCGTGTTGCCATGGTGATGTCCAAAAGCTCCACTGTTATCCTAATGGGAAATATCAGATAAATTCCCATTCATGAGAAATATTTTACTTTCACAGAATATTCTCGAATTTGGCTCAATGATTCTTCATGTCATCCCGATCAAAAAAGTCAATGACAACCATATGGAATTTTTAACCATGTTACCCTGGTGATGCACGAATACTCCAATGACGAAGTTCAGCGCGAAGCGCTGAACTTCGTCCCTCCATCGCTCTCTCCGTGAACAGCAGTATCCTAGCAACCCGAAGGCATGGGACTTGCATATTTGTTCTTGCTAACAAGTCATCGTCAACATTGAGTGAATGGGCGAAGCTCATTCACTCAATGTTGACAAAAGTAGCGCGAAGCGCTCCTGTCCCCAAAACACACTCCTGACATCAAGCTGTATCCAAGCCCCCATGCTGAAGGCATGGGCCATATTTACAGCTGCTAAAATGCATGGAAATCAATGGGGGTCAATGGCGGACCCCGGCGAGATGGTGGCTTACGCGCCCGTCATTCACCAATGACCCCACGGTGACGTGGGGAATCTCGAAAGCTTTCCAAAAAATGTATAATATGCATTTCCTATGTTAAAGGATATATTGTTTTTGCTAAAAAATATTATTATTTTTTTAATTCAAATTAGAGCTCTTTGAGCTCTAATTTGACCCCCTGAACACGCTCAAATACTCGCCAAATTTTGCCCAAAACTCAGAAGTGGCGAAAAATTTGATAAAATATATGTTGCATGTGTGGGCATAAAAAAGTGGCGCGACAGCGCCACCTGCAAAAGTCAAAATACATCGCTCCTATGGGAGACATCCTGACATAAAGTTTGTCGTACAGTCACGAAATTCGGTACAGACATTCCTCATGTCAAGACAGAAAAAAATATATTATCATGGCCACGCCCTCTGACAAACCAGAAGGCGGCCATCTTGGATTGAAATAAAAAAGTTGCTGAGTCAGCATTTTCGCTCACATCGCATTTGAACGAACTCCTCTGAAGGCGCTTTGCCCACAGGGGTGAAAATTGTCGTACATCAACTAGAGAAGTGGGGCATCAAAAGATAGCTGAATTTTTTTGATAACTGTCATGGTTTACGTGCGGCGAAGCCCCAAAATATGTTCACATTTTTTGCAATTTTCCAATGTCAAAATTTCCTCCCGTTCGGCCATACAAAGTCCGATTTGGCTCAAATTTTAATCACTTGTAAAACTTTTGTGACAAAGCTGACTAATTGTGACACGAGCAAAAATGGTGTGATAGCGCCCCCTGCAGGACACAACAAACTTTTGCATGGACGGTCAAAATTTTAGTTTTTAGAAAATGTACCAAATTTTGTAAAAAAAATTACTTTGACCCATCTCAATCAAAAAATCCAATGTAAACCATATGGTATTTTGAACCGTGTTGCCATGGTGATGCACGAAAGCTCCAATGTTATCCTAATGGGAAAGTTCAGATAAATTCCCATTCATGAAAAATATTTTACTTTCACAGAATATTCTCATATTTGGCGCAATGACTCTTCATGTCTTCCCAATAAAAAAAGTCAATGACAACCATATGGTATATTTCACTGGGTTGCCATGGCGATGCGCCAAAGCCTCCATGTTATCCTAATGGAAAAATTTCAACAATTTCTTACAGTTCAAAGTGATATAACGGCTTAATACTGTTATTGAAGAACGTGAAATTTGGCACAGTGATTCTTCACGTCAGCCCGAACAAAAAAGTCTGGGGGCCAAAGTTGTATTTTGCACGGTGTTGCCATGGTAATGTCCCAAAGTGTCCATGTTTGTCTATGTTAACACATCAGTATCTCCAATGTCTGTGGACTTTGTGTTTACTGACAGTGCTTCAGCCCAAAGCCACAAACACACAGAGACAAGAGGCTCATCAGCGCCACCCGGGGGAGCGTCAGCAGCACCCGGGGGAGCGTCAGCAGCACCCGGGGGAGCGCCTGGTTGGCCGAGTGCGACCCGCGGCCCGTGAGGGCCGTTCGATGCCGCTTGCGGCTTTAATTTTTCTTCTGCTCTTTGAGCTCTAATTTGACCCCCTGAACAAGCTCAAAAACTCACCAAATTTTGCCCAAAATTCAGAAGTCGCGAAAAATTTTATAAAATATATGTTGCATGTATGGGTATAAAAAAGTGGCGCGACAGCGCCACCTGCAAAAGTCAAAATACATTGCGCCTATGGGAGATGTCCCGAAGTAAAGTTTGTCGGACAGTCACGAAATTCGGTACAGACATTCCTCTTGTGAAGACAGAAAAAAAAAATATTATCATAGCCACACCCACTGACTAAGCAGATGGCGGCCATCTTGGATTGAAATAAAAAAGTTGCTGAGTCAGCATTTTCGCTCATGTCGCATTTGAACTAACTCCTGTGAAGGCGCTTCGCGCTCTGGGGTGAAAATCGGCGTACCTCAACTAGAGAAGTGGGGCATCAAACGATAGCTGAATTTTTTTGATAACTGTCACGGTTAACGTGCAGCGAAGCCGCAAAATTTGTTCAAATTTTTTGCAATTTTCCAATGTCAAAATTTCCTCTCGTTCCGCCATACGAAGTCCGATTCAGCTCAAATTTGAATCACTTGTAAAACTTTCGTGCCAAAGCCGACTAATTGTGACACTAGCAAAAAAAAGGTGTGATAGCACCCCCTGCAGGACAGAATTAAATTTTGCATGGACAGTCAAAATTTTAGTTTTTCTAAAATGTACCAAATTTTGTACCAAATTACTTTGGCCCATCTCAATCAAAAAAGCCTATATAAACCATATGGTATTTTCAACCGTGTTGCCATGGTGATGCGTGAAAGCTCCAATGTTATCCTAATGGGAAAGTTCAGATAAATTCCCATTCATGAAAAATATTTTACTTTCACAGAATATTCTCATATTTCGCTCAATGACTCTTCATGTCATCCCGATCAAAAAAGTCAATGACAACCATATGGTATATTTCACTGGGTTGCCATGGTGATGCACGAATACTCCAATGTTATCCTCATGGGAACATTTCAACAATTTCTTACTTTTCAAAGTGATATAACGTCTTATTAGTTTCATTGAAGAACGTGAAATTTGGCACAGTGATTCTTCAGGTCAGCCCGAACAAAAAAGTCCAAAGTTGTATTTTGCACGGTGTTTCCATGGCGATATCCCAAATTGTCCATGTTTGTCAATGTTAACACATCAGCATCTCCAATGTGTGTGGACTTTTTGTTTAGTGACAAGTTGTCATAAATAAAAATCACAACCAGTGAAAGTATTTGACAATTTAAATACCAATCTCCTACTTAAGGATTAAATCACCTGAGCCAGCTTCATTTTTACATATACACGGGAGAGAGGTGCTGCCTCAGCACGCTGGTCCCAGACCGTATCTCTCGCAGATCCTCTCTCTCCCTCAGCTTTTATTAAAGGCATTGTGTCATCAAAATACATCATGTCAGTGTTAGGTTTACAATAGACAACATGGTCAACGTATATCATGGCTAGGTTTATATTTCATCAGATAAGCACAGAAATATGGCCTGGGAACCTCAAGTAGAGTTCAAAAAGGTCACACATCTGGGTTTTTTAGCAGAGATAGTGCTGGGTACCTCATAACCTTTTTAACACAGGCTCTTTCATCCTCTGAGCCTGGCTTGTATCATTCCTTGAGACTACTTTTAGCTTGATGTACATTTTTAATAACTTCATCATTATAAGCATTTTATTCTAACACAAGTTCAGCCCAAAGCCACAAGCACACAGAGACAAGAGGCTCATCAGCACCACCTGGGGGAGCGCCGGGTCGGCCGAATGCGATGCGCGGCCTGCGAGGGCTGTTCGATGCCGCTTGCGGCTTTAATTTATATTCATTTTTATTATATGTGTTGTGTTGTTGTCTTGTTCTAAACTCAAAATGTTAATAAATAAAGTTAAAAAAACAACAACAAATTAAAGCCACAAGCGGCATCGAACGGCCCTCGCGGGCCGCGCGTCGCACTCAGCCGACCCGACGCTCCCCCGGGTGATGCTGACGCTCCCCCGGGTGGCACTGATGAGCCTCTTGTCTCTGTGTGTTTGTGGCTTTGGGCTGAACTTGTCACTAAACACAAAGTCCACACACACTGGAGATGCTGATGTGTTAACATTGATGAATATGGGCACTTTGGGACATCGCCATGGTAACACCGTGCAAAATACAACTTTGGCCCCCGGACTTTTTTGTTCGGGCTGACTTGAAGAATCACTGTGCCAAATTTCACGTTCTTCAATAAAACTATGAAGCCTTTATATCACTTTGAAATGTAAGGAATTGTTGAAATGTTCCCATAAATATAACATGGAGGCTTTGGCGCATCGCCATGGCAACCCAGTGAATATGGTTGTCATTGACTTTTTTTATCGGGATGACATGAAGAGTCATTGAGCCAAATATGAGAATATTCTGTGAAAGTAAAACATTTTTCCTGAATGGGAATTTATCTGAACTTTCCCATTAGGATAACATTGGAGCTTTCGCGCATCACCATGGCAACACGGTTAAAAATACCATATAGTTTACATTGGCTCTTTTGATTGAGATGACCCAAAGTAATTTTGGGCCAAATTTGGTACATTTTAGAGAAACAAAAATTTTGACCATCCATGCAAAATTTTGTTGTGTCCTGCAGGGGGCGCTATCACACCATTTTTGCTCATGTCACAATTAGTCGGCTTTGGCACAAAGGTTTTACAAGTGATTAAAATTTGAGCCGAATCAGACTTTGTATGGCCGAACGGGAGCAAATTTTGACATTTGAAAATTGCAAAAAATCGGAACAAATTTTGCAGCTTCGCCGCACGTAAAACGTGAGAGTTATTTAAAAAATTCAGCTATTGTTTGATGCCCCACTTCTCTAGTTGATGTACGGCGAATTTTCACCCCTGTGGGCAAAGCGCCTTCTGAGGAGTTCGTTCAAATGCGACGTGAGCGAAAATGCTGACTCAGCAACTTTTTTATTTCAATCCAAGATGGCTGCCTTCTGGTTTGTCAAGGGCGTGGCCATAATATTTTTTTTCTGTCTTGACATGAGGAATGTCTGTACCGAATTTCGTGACTGTACAACAAACTTTACGTCAGGATGTCTCCCATAGGCGCAATGTATTTTGACTTTTGCAGGTGGTGCTGTCGCGCCACTTTTTTATACCCATACATGCAACATATATTTTATCAAATTTTTCGCCACTTCTGAATTTTGGGCAAAATTTGGTGAGTTTTTGAGCGTGTTCAGGGGGTTAAATTAGAGCTCAAAGAGCAGAAGAAAAAAGAATAAATAAATAAATTTAAAAATATATATATATATAATATAATAATAATAATAATAATTCGAGATTCCCCACGTCACCGTGGGGTCATTGGTGAATGACGGGCGCGTAAGCGTCATTCACCATCTCGTCAGGGTCGGCCATTGACCCCCCCATTGATTTCCATTCATTTTAGCAGCTGTAAATATGGCCCATGCCTTTGGCCTGGGGGCTTGGATACAGCTTGATGACAGGAGGCGCTTCGCGCTACTTTTGTCAACATTGAATGAATGGGCGACGATGACTTGTTAGCAAGAACAAATATGCATGTCCCATGCCTTCGGCATGGGTTGCTAGGATACTGCTGTTCACGGAGAGAGCGATCGAGGGACGAAGTTCAGCGCTTCGCCCAGGCATTATCGTTGCGAAAGCAATAGGCCCTACGCCCTGTAGGGGCTCGGGCCTAAAATAAAAATAAGAATAATTTTAGCAAAAACAATATATCCTTTTACATAGGAAATGCATATTATACATTTTTTGAAAGCTTTCGAGATTCCCCACGTCACCGTGGGGTCATTGGTGAATGACGGGCACGTAAGCGTCATTCACCATCTCGTTGGGGTCAGCTATTGACTCCCATTGATTTCCATTCATTTTAGCAGCTATAAATATGGCCCATGCCTTCGGCATGGGGGCTTGGATACAGCTTCATGTCAGGAGTGTCTTTGGGGGACAGGAGGCGCTTTGCGCTACTTTTGTCAACATTGAGTGAATGGGCATGTTGACGATGACTTGTTAGCAAGAACAAATATGCATGTCCCATGCCTTCAGCATGGGTTGTTAGGATACTGCTGTTCACGGAGAGAGCGATGGAGGGACGAAGTTCAGCGCAAAGCTGAAAAAACTCAAATTGTCAGCTTTTCCAACTGTGAAAAAAAAAGATGTGGAGACTTAGCAATACAGTACAATTTTCCTCAAAGTGATCAATCACAATTATTTATTTATTTTTTATTCTGGTCTGAACAACATGCTTTTATAAACAGCAGATTGGCTGTTAACCTCTCATTTTAAAAAGCTGTGAAAAAGATTTTGATATTCAGTCATCTCATATCATTCAAAACTGCACAGCCCTCAAAAAGCGTGTCAGTTTTAGCTCTTTACAAAAACATTTGATTGACATAGTTCTGTTATAGTTATAAGTGGTGCGGCACTGAGTTGTTCACGGAAGTCTGTTTCTGCTGCTCAGTGTGAGGCATGAGGAGCCTGTGAACAATGTGGGCAAAAGTGAGAACAGACTTCAGCCAAAGAAAAAAATCTAACCGGAAACTCTGCTGATGCTGTCCTTGTTATAAAAGGCTGTGCGGAAGGTTAGGCTGTACTCACTCAACCCAAGATTCAAGAGTTGTTGAAGTATGAAAAGGATGTATAGCTGGATAGTAGACACTTCAGTGAACAATGTCAAAGAGGAAAACGTTGCAAACCTTATGTATGTCAGTTATATAAGGCAAGGTCAAGTTTATTCTTTATAACATGATTACAGTAACCAGCACTGGCCAAAGTGCCTCACACAAGAGAAAACACAAGAGGAGACTTAAAATATGTAACATGAACGTTTCTTACATTGTGCAGCTTGGCTCCCCGTTGAAGGCTTGTGCAGTCCAAGGTTTTTAATAATGGTTTAAAATGACAAAGAGACCGGAAGATATCTGGTGAAAAAAAAGTTGATATTGGGCAGAAATTTGCACGTGTTTAATACAATCAGTCTGAACTAAATAACACATAAATAACTACAATAAACTAAATAACAAATAAATAACTACACTTACTAATAAAATGCAACATTAAATACAATACCAATCAATCAATTAAATATTGTTGCAATGTAACTGTAGGCTTTTAAGTGTATTTTTTTTACCCGTACTTAATGTGTTTGTTGTTGTAAGACGACCTTGGGTGTCCAGAAAGGCACGTAATAAATAAAATGTATTATTATTAGCATTGGCATTAGCATTATTAACATTATTAGTATTATTAGGCCCGAGCACCAGAGGCTGGCAAAGGGCCAATTAGTATAGCATAGCGCTGCTCATAGGGGGCGGGAACTAAAATGATGCGACATGACTCGCCTGTAGTGACCAGGGACCCTCGCCATGACGTAGCAATGTGCCGGAGGTTTCCGAAAATGTATAGTTTGTCAGCCAAAAAAAGCGGAACATTGTTCTCGTATCAGAATATTTAGGCCCGAACGCCAGAGAGACTTTTATCAGGGACTGTATACAGGGAATGCACTTAAGTCATTTTATAAAGACTCTCCTTTGAGAAAAGATGGTTTATTAAACAATCAAATAAACTTCTGGAAATACTTTGTCATAATATTAATAGTCAAACATTAAACCCATCACACACACACACAATGCATTAATAGGTTGCGATGTCTGCATCGCAGAACCCTAGTCATTTCAATGGGACGCGAATCACCCTGACCCATTTTCATGCCTGTATGTATGACTACGAGCAAAAAAATACATTACGGACATGGTGAATGGTGCTTTTGACTGTACTAAAAAAGTAGTATTTTTACATTACATAGCAATTGCAGTGTTAAATAAATAACAATTCATTCACGTATTTTGCACAGCTGTATTGACACAGTGTTCAAACATCTCTATCTATGGTATCTAGTTACCAACAGCCCAGAGAAAGCGACTGCATGTTCCTCTTATCCATTGTAATGACAAGAGAGCCTTATTTACTCGACATGCAGGAAAATCAATCAGGACTGTTTAGATTCAGAACGTGACGCAAACTTCCAACTGTTTGAGAGGTTTAACAAATAACGCGGCACCAGTGACACGTGTGGAATAAAACCTGGACAAAGCGCAGTGGGATTGTATATTGATAGACCGGCAAATGTAGCTGTTAAAATGTTGAGATCAATGAAGTCTCATAGGAGTTGAATATCTCTCCATCTCTCGTTGTTTAATGGACAACGGCGGCGTTTGAGGTGTTGATGGAAAACTGACTCAGACGCAATGATTTCTTGTCCAATTATTCAGGAATGCTCTTAACGTGTTTTGTAAAGCTTTTTTAAAGTGCTGGAGGTGAACTTGACGCTCTTTTGCAAATGTTTATAATGTATATATCAATTCTCTTTGTAAATTTTGTACATATACTTATTCACTTTATATTATTATTTTTATTATTATTTCTATTTTTATTATTGTTTATCTTGATTGCATCACACTTTTCCCCCCTCTTTTGCACTAAACTGTCCTGGAGCTACTGTGACTGTTGAATTTCTCCACTGTGAGATCAATAAAGTCCTATCTTATCTTATCTACTACAACCACTGCGTTTTTAACTTCTTAACTCAGGGTCTGTAGTCTCACTTTTAGTTAGAATTAGAGAATTTAATCAATCATCATTATTATTCATGTCAAAATATGTCGTACAAGAACAAAAAAATTATTAATCATGACTTAGTGACCACAACACAATTTCATGTCTGTGTATACTCCAAAAAAGTAAAGCTAAATTTGAAGTGCTTTCTGACTGTTCATGTCACATTAACTTACCTTTAGCATTCAGAAAGTTTTATTTGACAAAGCTGGTTACAGATTAGACAAATGGTGTAATGTTAGTTAGACAATAGAAATGAGAGAAAATATATGATTTCACTGTTGTTTGCTTACGGTGTCAATAATTGAATCATTGTTAAATCGCTGTTTTTTTTCTCAAAATAATCTTCAAACAAAACTCATACTTCTACGATATAAAAACAATTAAGTCTGTTATTACCATTGCATTAATATGTATTAGACCATGTATTAATATCATGTCCCCTCCTGCATTGTCTCTGAATAATCCCCTGTGATTCCTCCACTCAGACCGTATATACCATGTGTTATGTATGAGCTCTCCCATCTCCTCTCAAACTTGGCATTTCATTTGTATTCAGATCCCATTTACGTGTGGCAGCAGACCGCCGAGGACTTGACCGTGTGCTTGAGACTGCCGCAGGGCGTGACCAAAGACGACGTGATATTCAGCCTGACGCTGGACCACCTCAGCGTCGGGGTCCAGGGATACTCTCCTCTGCTCCACGGTCAACTGTACACCGCCGTGGACCCCGAGAGCAGTGCCTGGTTCATTAAAGACAACAAGAGGTTTGACACACAGACTTGCATATAGTCCATACACAGTATAAAGAAGTGGTTTCTGTGATGTTATTAAAACATTTCACGATATCTTGCATTTTAAATGTGTCTTTTGGACTTAAATCATAATTTAACACAAATCTCTAAACTCCTAGTTTATTTTTCACAAAAACAGCTTTTTTATCCAAATAATCTCACTGCAGTGAACTAGTCAACACATTTGCTGTAGATTATTGAGTCCTAAGGCATGCATGTACGTGACCCAAATAATATGGTAATCTAATTCCTTCAGAAAATACAATAACCAAGTGGCCCTAGTTATTAAAGCTCAGAATAACATGGAAACACAGTAAAACAATATGACGCAGCCCCGAGCCTCAAAAGCAATATTTGTTTAGGAAATGTGTGAAAATGAGGCTTTCTTTTTGTATGACGTCTGTCCAAACTAGTACTGACAAGACCAACTTCAGTGAACTCGGAAAGGACTCTGCTGAAAACTGTTGAAATTAGTTTTTTAAAGGTCCTGTTGATATTGGGTTTTTGAAGGCACTTGAACAAAAATTCAGAAGTCATAATGCGGTCCACAGGAAGATCTTTATTCTTGGTTTGAGTAGTACAGGCCTCGAATCAGCTGGTCCTAAACCCCCGTCTCTGAACCGGCACACTGCAGAAGTCCTCTTATAGCCGGACTCAGACATTACATCACTTGCTGACATGTTATAGATCCCATAAGGTTGAACTTACACATGCCATTTTTAATATAGCATACAGGTCTCTGCACAGACAGCCCACTTAAATGTCAAGCTTCACATGTTCAGAGGAGAATAAAAGTCAACAGTTGTATGCTTCTTTAATTATCAACCCCCTTAATATTATTAAGGTAAAAAGAACAATTTTATAATTCACAGTCCCATATAACACAAAATTGATTCTTGTGAGCTTTTAGCCATGTTATAATGCTGTTACTTTGTGTGAATCACATACCTGGAATCCTTTGTTATTAGTCTGATGTCATGTGGTGGTACTTTGTCATGTAGTTTGTACTTTTGTGCTTTTGTTCCACAGAGATGGGCAGTTCCATGGCTGAAATCATCCAAATGATTCTAGTGAAGGGGATTTTCTTTTTAAAAACACAGTGAAGCACTTTCTGTATTACCAAATGACCTTGCAGGGTGGAACAGGGTTTTCATTTTGAGAGAAGAACTCTCAAAATGCCTAAATATGCAGGGTTTGTGTGTTAAACTTGTGTGAATAAAATAAAGCACAACTCCAGGTCTGTTTTTTATGAGGAAACAAAATTATAACAAAACTTTGAAAATAATATAGGCCCTTTATGCTGTAAAAGTAATTTGGATTTCTGTACATTGGTCTTATGGATTCATGTATGCCTCTAAACAGAATATATTCACAAAATGTAGTTCTATCTAATGAAAAAAACATTTTTTGTATGTGTCGCCCCAGAGGAGAATTAATCTGAACTTTTTCTGAGTTGTATAAAGGAGCTACTCTGAGGTGGGGCTGGAGCTCAGTGTCCAGGTTCACAAAAGTCCCACTTCTGGAACAAAATGTTTTCTCCGAGACATTTCCACAAGTAATCTGTGTCCTCACAAGTTTTTCTAAGATAGAGTGAAGGACATAACGTCTGGTTCTGAATTGAAAACATTTTCAATCTTTACAAACAGCTTCTCTGGTCTTTAGGCTTCATTTTATTTGCTCTATTAGTCACCTGTGCTGTGCAGCTTTTCCAGTGTAAGGTGAACCAGGTCGTCTCCATGGAGAATTTATTTCCTTGCTTAGCTCTACATCGGGATTGGGGCGACAGTAGGTCCATTGAGAGAGGTTGGAGGTTCGAAACACTGAGAGAGAGGTCAGATCATAGATTGTATATATGAGTGGACTAAGTGAGTGTGACATCACCCACAGCGTTCGGCGCTGCTCAAATGAGGCTCCCGATGCCACGGTTACAGGTGTGAGTTTGGAGCCAGGCTCCATATTTGGAAATCCGGCCGTGAGTATCATAGCAACCACAAGAGCCAATCATGACTGAGGTCGTTAAATGTGCCTGCACCATTCTGCACAAATCGCGGTATTTCAGTGATTTGTGAGAATACTAAGGAAGTTTAAGTCATTGATTTATGTTATATGTTCTGTTATGTACGAACAACAAATAGCTGTCAATCAAACCTGTTGCTAACACTAGGCTGAAGCGACCTTGCTTGGGGAATGAAGGTGTCTGATTATTTATGTTCATATCTTGATTTAGGAGCAAAATAGTGAAATGAAAAATTAGTAGGTTCATATGAACATTTTAAGACCAAAATGACGAGGCCACAGCAGCAGGTACAGAGAGGGGGGCGATAAGATCCCCATGTAAGTCAAGGGAAAAAAGGGAGAGAATGAGTTGCAAGAGCCTCCTGGAGCACTTCCTGTTTGGCACGCGGTGGCTAACGGGTTAGCTATGTCCATTCATATATATGGTCTATGGGTCAGATCTACTGACCAAGATCTGCTGTGCAATTTCAGCTCCTACAGATGAATACTATCGTTGTGTCCTTGGGCAAGACACTTAACCCACCTCGCCTCCAGTGTCTGTGTACACTGGCATATGTTTGTCTGTGTGAATGGGTGAGTGGTTCCTTGAATAAAGCGCTTTGAGTGCCTTGAAGTTGGAAAAGTGCTATATAAAACTGTGACCATTTACCATGTTATTTCCTTGCTTATTAAACATATCTGTCTCCATGGACACAAGCTGGTAATGCCACCAGGCCAAGTTACAGGTCAGATCTTTGGAGAGGTGACCCCGCTCACAGTAATGTATATTCTGAAGCTATAAAAACACCTGTGAAGGAATACACTGTAGATCATTATAGGCAAAACAAGAACATGTCCATTTAGATAAGCTGGTTGTGGAACACCTAGGCCCTGTACTTTTCTTTAAAAAACACATTTTACTCCGAACAATATATATAAGGTCCTCTGTTCTGGTTCAACATCAGTGTGAGAAACGGGACTGTGTTCTTCCCTCATGGTTTTGGACCTTTTAATTCAATGTCCATAATAGAAAGATGGTATCACCAGTTCACCAAAAACAAAAGTCTTTAACTCCAAATATGACTTAAAAATACAGTAAACATTCTGCAATTTGTTACATATAAGAGTAATTAAGTTATTTTATAGTACTTTAATTAGTCATTTTATTATGTAAGGTGTGGTCTTTTAATAACTTTAACTATAGACTTGTAACTGTATTAATTCCCTCCTTTTATAAATTGCACAATATTTTTTGTCCCCTAACACTCAATTAAATTAGCATTTTTCACTTTTTAATGCAGTGTGGCAATATGGCATGAATATAAAATTCACACCATACTTTATGAAAACACTTTTATGGAATACAGACTGGCTTTTGTTTCCCAGTAGAGCGGCATTGTTAATAAAAACACAACTTTAAATGCAAAACTGTGCTCCAGAGAGGGTCCACCATCAAAACAAACTGCAGTATGAAAAGCATTAAACAAAACAGGTTTAATGACATGATTAAAATGAAATGAAAACTCACCAGTTAATTAGGGAACTTAAAGGTCACTACGCAACTTTTCTGGTGGAACTAGTTCATATTAAATAGTTTGAAGTGGTACAAAGTTATTCTTCTATCAAAAGACCAAAACCTCATTGGATTATTATTCCTTATTTGTCATATGAATTTTGAGCATCCTAATTATTCTCTGCAATGAGTTTATAAATGGTTTTCATTTTCATTATACTGTGACAAGCTAATAACCACTAGCATGCTAACAGTGCATTTCCTCATTATCGGACAATAAAATCAGATCCAGTCAGCACACTTATTTTGCCCTCACAAGCTGCTTGTACTAGGTACTGACACTCAAAAAATTAAGTTCTGACTTTTAGCTTTTTAAGTGCATTTTTCCATTTAGTGAAATATCAAAAACAATCACAAAAAATTTCAGGTCATTATCTGCAACCATTTTTGAGATACCTGGGGTAGGAGTGCCCCCCATCCGATACCCATCCGATACATTCACCCAGATAGCATAAAAAGTGTTGTTTTGCAGGCTAATAACTCAGAAATTGAATAAACTGACAGCTGTTTATTATGAAATACTTTAAATATCTACTCAGCAGATTGCAAAACAGAGAGATCCACATAGTACATAGCTTACTTTTCAAATAAGGGCTGTTTTAAAATGTAATTTTTTTTTCAAATTTTGTGTTCCAAATTGCAAACATGGCATTTTTGGAGGCCCACATTTTCAAAAATCTATCTAAATGAACTAATTTTCCCTGGCCTACTATTTAGTCTCAATGAGTCAAATTTTTTTGAGAGGTCAGGGTTGCTCCAATAAAAAGTTATCAGGTCGCCAAAATGCTTCCAGACCCAATTTGACCGACGGAAAAATTATGCGAAAATTACTCAAATCGGACGATTTTTGAAAAGTCATAAAATTTTTATTTTTCATTGCAGTTCGATGAAACTTCACTCCTAGGGGATCATTGGGCTGCTAAATCAGATTAAATAATCTATTCTTGGCTATCTTGAATAATTTCTTTGATAGATCTGGTAGAAAATTGGAAAAAACTGAAAAATTCCTCAAATATCATTATCTAATGTGTGACGTGTCCCCCTCACATTGAATTGATGCGACGCCCATGCCAGGCCTTGATAGAAGGACAGAACACTCTGTGGTCCGGGTGGATTGGTCAGATCTGGGGAGGACTGAACATAGAAGCAGATGCACTTTTTGTTCACTGCAGGTGGATAATTAAAGTTGGATTGGATTGGATAATGTGTTTAATCCATCTTTGCGCACATTTGTTTATGTTTTAGAGAAACGAAACTTAAAAACCGCAAGGCTAATTTGCATACACTGCGCTGAAAACTCAGCTGATGCTTCAGCTTCTGTCAGACTAAAGGACACGACTCAGTGGAATATATGTGCTCTTTCTGTGACCGCGGAGGTCTGCGGCTCCATGCTCGGAGCCACGGAGCTCCGTGCTTGGGGCTGCGGGACTCTATAGTCCGGTCGTAATGTGAGGTTCTGTGACCATCTTCTGGCAATAATGTTTTGATGATTGATTTGACCTCTATGGACCCTTTAGAAAAGATTTAGCTCCCATGTCCCTCCCAAAAATCCTGGCATTTTTTGCTATAGAGCCAAATTCAAAATGGCGCCCGGCGCCATCTCTAAAAAATAACTTTTCATCTGAATGACCTAGAATCATGTATGAAGGCACTTTTTCATACAAGTTAACCCTGAGGATTCCAAATCTGACATCATTTTAATCATCAAAACTAGTTTTGACACTGAAATTCAAGATGGCCAGCATTCAGTAGAGTGAAAATAGCCAGATAGCCAGCTGGGGGACTGCTCCCTTTGGGCCTGCTGTCCTGCCCTGAACCATTCTTCGTCAGGCCCCTCACCAGAGACCAATTTGTCATGGGAGGCCCTACCAAGAGCACGAGGCTCCAGACAATATAGCTCTTGGGTCATAGGGATGCACAAACCCCTCCACCACGATAAGGTGACGGTTCCCGGAGAGGTTTTTTTTTTGTTTGTTTGTTTGTTTTTATTTATTTTTTTGTTCTTTTTTTTTTTTTTTTTTTTTTTTGTGTATTATTGTAATACGGAGGTACCACCCACTGTATTATGTGGAGAGGTAATTATCATCCCCAATAACAGCAACCACAAAACACGTATCAGTCTGAATCAGAGCATTCTGAGTCACTGCCTTCTGAATCATCGGATTCAGATGACTCCACCCTCCTCTGTGCAACATCATCCTCCTCATCCTCACTTCTTTCAACTTCCTCGTCCCTTTCAACCAGCCCTGGTGCAGGTAGGTGTGTGGGGAGTGTAGGCCGAGTGTGCCGGACAGGACGACAACGACCACCCACCAACTCCCAACCATGTCCAAGTGGCAACGGGTGGTCCTTCAGTGTGGGGTGGCGCACTAGATATGCCAAGTAGTTGGCACGGAGGCAGTGTTGGTGTAAGCTATCTGCATCTGGAGGGAGACGGATAAAAGACTTTCTCTTCATGGTCTTCCACTTGGAAGCACGGGCTTCAGCCATGGTGCTACTCTTCTTGTCTCCATACATCACCTGTCTCGTGAATGCAAATAGCGCTTGTTCTGCCTCCTCTTCAAGGTGAAGGCTGTCTCCACACCGGGAGAGTTGCTGCCGTGCCACAGAGTTCTTTGCCACCTTCTCATACACTGATGATTTCCCTTTTCCATAGAAACCTGAGTTGGCATCACAGCCTGTAAAACAGTGGAGCTGCACAATGCATTGTGCCATCTCTTCTGTCAACATGCCACAACAGAGGACTGTGTCCTTATTCCTTTTGATGCAAAGCATGCCAGGGAGCTGCTGTGAGATGACTGATGCTGCGACGTATACATCAGTATCAGCTGCATCAATAACAACGGGGCCACTATAGCCTGATTGCCGTAGACCAGCATAAACAGTGAAGAGGATGGTGTCAGCTTCAGAGTGGTCAATGCTGTAGTCTTCCATCGGTTGCTGTGTTGACAAGTTGGTACAATGTGGGCCAACAGAGTAGACAATTCTCCCTCCAAACAATAACAATTGTTTGGAGGGAGAGCTTCTGGATGAGCTTGCTCTTCTGTGTCTTCCTGTATGTGCCATTGGGGTTGATTATTCAATTATTCAAGCAGTTGTGCATTCAGCATGCACACTGTCTTTACATTTGTCTTTACAGATCAAACATCTAGCTCCTCTCACTGTGGGCTCAAAAAAATGACTGAGGAAACAAGTAGCAGCACTAAACAAGCAGCATGTGATGATGTGATGAGAGATATGTTTCTGACCACAGTGCAGAGCTATAGTTATGCTGAAAAACAATGATTTTGTCACTTAAAAGACAAGTTTTTGCCAAAATGTCGCCAAAGTCGCGAAAAGTTTTTAGTCGCCAAAGATGTCGCTAAATCTAGCGACAAAGTCACCAAATTGGTAGCACTGGTTGTGGGTCACAGTGACATGAAAGGACATGAAAGGTAAAGAGTTAGAATCAAGAAAACTGGGTATGATGTGCACAATATAAAATGAACAAAATCGTTTGAGTGCATTATTTTTTTTTGTTTTTAAACAAAAGTTACGTTTTCTAACATTTTCATCAAACAATGCTACAACACTAGCCAAATTGTCAAATAATATAAGAAAAGGCAAATATTGTGAAAATAGTCAAGCTAATATTATGGTAATGAGCGCTGTTCGATGAAAACCAGTTGGAATGTTCATATCTCCAAATGTCCCATGCTGACAAGCCGTGACCGTTATTAGATTAGCTAAATCAAACGTGTCAATTGTCACGTCCAGAGCGAATAAAGTATATTCAAGGCGAAAGTTCTTCAGCGACCTTGGCTACTCGGTAGCGTAGGTCGCTCTTGATGTACATGTACCTTCACATAAATTGGGGGGTCACGGCCTGAAAACGTTGAGAACTATTGTATTAGATGGCAGCCATCTTGAATTACGTGATCAAAACAAAGTTGTATTATTAAAATGGTGTCAGATTTGGAATCCTCATGGCTGACTTGTGTGAAAAAGTGCCTTCATACATGATTCTAGGTCATTCAGCTCAAAAGTTATTTTTTAGAGATGGCACCGAGCGCCATTTTGAATTTGGCTCTGTAAAAAAAAATGCCGGGATTTTTGGGAGGGACATGGGGGCTAAATCTGTTCTAAAGGGTCCATAGAGGTCAAATCAATCATCAAAACATTGTTGCCAGAGGATGGTCACAGAACCTCACATTACGACCGGACTACTACGGCTCTGTGCTCGGGACAACGGAGCTCAGCCCCGGGCTCCGCAACCGTGAACACGGAGCCGCCGACCTCCGCGGTCACAGGCTGGCGAAAGAAACGCCCAAATTCAGTGATATAAACAACACATTAGAATTAGATATTTAATGAAACAAATAATGATTTACTCACCCAGGAACGAAATTAAAAACTCGAGAATTGCGGTTCGCTGATCCCAGCCTCTAACGCGGGCGCTGTTATTTTGGTCTCCGCTTCATTCGGGGATCAAGTTTTGTTTTGCGTGGCGCTTCGCGCCCATTAATTCTTTGCTCTCAAGACGAATGTATTTTTAAAATACACAAAAAACACTTCATTTTGTTGTTCCCAAAAAAACTGGGAAACACATGTAATCATAATCAAATAACAAATCCAAAGAGAAGATGAAATAAAATAAAATAAGATTAATATACAATTAATATACAATATTGCATACTTAAAGGAGAGAAATGGCGAATCACGTGATAGAATTACTGGTTGCAGGGTATAAATATTTGGTGAATAGGTTGTATATTCTGATTCCTGTAGTGTTTGTAGGGTCTGGATGTATTATGACAGTTCATTTTGGAAATGTTTACTATTAGGTTTCTTATTGGCCCATTTTGACTTGTGGATATGAAATTTTCCCAACATAATTATTGCTTGAACCAGAGCTGAAGATGGTGAGGTATGGACTGATTGAAAGAGCAGATAATGTCGCTTTCCTGGAGGCTGATCCTATGGCCGGTTTTATTGAATAATAAATCTTGTATATAGATCCACAGGTTTTGGCTGTAAGAGCATTGGTAAAATAAGTGAGTTATTGTTTCTAGTTCTGTTTGACAAAAACACATTTGTAATCCGTTAAGTTTGAATCTTTCTACTGTTTTTTGGCAGGATATATGTTGTGATGGATTTTAAAGTCTACTTCTCTGACTTTGTTGTGAATGCACAACTTCCCCCCAACCAGCCATGTTTTCCTCCAGTATATCTCCCCGTACACTGAGCTCCAGAGAGATGTGGCTGTAGGTCTATGAGAAGGTTGGACAGAATTTCGAATAAATTTGTTTGAGCATTTTTTAATAGTTAAGGTTATGTCTTTAATGAAAATACTTTGTTCATATTTTTGCATTTGACTGTTGTAAATTGAAGTTTTTATTAACTGTATAATTTCTTTAGGTATTGCATTATAAATTATTGTATATTCTTTAAGAGGGACTTAGATTTGGTATTCATGGAGCAGTTTGTTGTAAGACAGAATCTGTCCATGTTGATTTATTAGCTGATTTACCCACAGAATTCCCTGATCAAACCAATTGTTATAGAATAATGTTTTGTTCTGATGTTGGATGTTTTCGTTGTTCCAGATGAAGCAGCTGGTTGGGGAGAAGCCACGCTTGTAAATCATCCTCCAGGAAAGCAGCGCCTGTTTATGGAAATTGGATAGCTTGATTGGAATTTTGTCTACTTTATAATTACATTTTAGTAGAAAGTTAATTCCTCCTAATTTTTGAAATAGAATAGATATTTAGGAATTGTATTCCATATATTTGTTTCTTCCCTCAGTCGACATACCCAGTTTATTTTAAATACATTATTGATAGTTTCAAAGCTCAAAACATCCAGACCTCCCGCTTCTTTCTGGTTACAGAGAATATCATCCATCCATCCATCCATAAATCATACAATATTTTATCCAATTGTTTACAGATATTAGAAGGCAAATTTAAAGACAGATACATATACACAGACCTTGATATTCCTTCTGCTTTGGCTAACAACACTCGACCATAGATGGATAAGTCTCTCATTAACCACATATTGAATCTATTTTTAATTTGCTTGACTATAGGGTTGAAATTTAACTCACGAGTGGATTGACTGTGAGTTATTGTGACTCCAAGGTAAGTGACTGTTTTTTTGACAGGAATACCACATATTTCAGAAAGCTCACATTTTTTGAGTGGCAGCAATGCAGATTTCCCTAAGTTAATGCTTAAACCTGAAACCCTAGAAAATTTCCTAATACAATCAATAACTTTAATTACTTCAGTCTGACATTTAATAAATATAGCAGTGTCATCTGCCAGCTGGGATATTTTAAAATGTCTGTCAAAAGCACATACACCATCAAAGTCAGCTGTTTTATCCTGTGTGGCCATTATTTGTGCTACAAGTAAAAACAGATACGGGCTCAGAGGACAGCCTTGTTTTATTCCGCGACCTATACTGAATCTACGTGTTGTTCCATGTAATAACTTCACTGAGCTGTTGCATCCTTTATAGAGTGTTTGGACTGCGTTTATGAATCTTGCGCCAAAACCAAAAGTGTCGAGAGTTTGAATTATGAATTGGTGGTTGACTGTATCGAGGGCTTTGTAGAAGTCGACGAACAAAACAAGACTGTCCTCTTTAATGAGTTCATTATAATCGATTAAGTCCATTATTAGCCTCACATTATTAATTATGTTTCTACCAGCCATGAATCCAGATTGTTCCTCATCAATTATTTCTTCTAAACCATCTTTTAATCTTTTTGCAAAAATTGAGGCAAATATTTTAGCATCATTGTTAAGTAAAGTTATTGGCCTCCAGTTTTCTATACTCAATTTGTCTTTGTTTGGTTTGGGAATTAATTTTATTAGCCCCTTGTTGTAAGGAGGGTGGTAGTTTACCTCTGCTAATTGATTCTTCAAAAACACAAACAAGAAATGGGGCAAGTGAATCTTGAAAGTTTTTATAATTCGCCTATTATACCATCATTCCCAGGTGATTTATTGTCTTTCAATGAGTCTATTGCCTTTGTTATTTCTGAGTTTACAATCTTTCCATCACATACATTTTTTTAATTTTCATTAATTTTCCTAACACTGGTACTTACATTCTTACAATATATTTCAATTTGTCTTTCATCCAATCTGTCTTTAGAATACAGTTTTCCATAAAAGCCGCCGATGTACTTTGAAATAGTAGGCTCATCTTCACAGGTGCAGAACATAAATGGGCGTTTCTTCCCTAAACGGGAACACCTCCCGTCCTTAAATGGGAACACCTTCCGTTTCCACGCTGAACTGTCAACATCCGGTCTAACATATATGTCAAAATAAGAGTTGTACATTGCTCCGAGTAGAAAAGCAAGAACTTTACTTTTAACGCTAAGCCCGCTACCGAACATCGCAGTAAAATATTGCGCTAATGAACATCGCAGTAAAATGTTGGGTTGTGCAGTGCATTGTTTTACTTATCAAATAGTTTACATGTCCCCATACAAAAAGTATTTCCAACACAGTGCATTCAAGTGCAAGTGCAATCATTTGGATACAAATAAACTGCATTCATAACAAACTAGTGTTACCACTGTACTTGGGCATAAAGCACAATGTAGTTTTTTGGACATGAAAATAATGTAGTACAGTTTTCCCTCTCACTTTCATCAGTCACAGATAAGTAGGGGAAGCATAACTGTCAGCCTGTGGGTCAGATACTGCTTTGCATTCAGGATTTAGATTAATCTCCACAAACCTAACCTTATACCCTTCACTGAATGTCACAGGCCAATATCTAGTATTAGGCCGAGGCCTGTCTTTGCATGACATTTCATAATATTTCCTGTGTATATTCCAAAAATGTCCGACTTGAAGTATTAATTTTAATATCACCTGGGCATTGAGCAAATTTGTTTAAATAGCAAGAAGCATTCATTTACAATCTGGCAGCATTGTTCACACATAGTTCACAAAGAACTTGGCTGAATGTGGATATTTTCAATAAAGACGCAAAGACCATTTATTTCATGTAGTAAACTTAACTGAACTTTATTTAAATAAATATGTTTGAACTTTTCTGAACTTTTGTGTAACATTTCTCTTATTTGAAGAAAAACAGGCTCACAACAACTCGCATGTGTCCATCCTACTTTGGAAATTGTACATCCTGTACCAAGTACCTTCCATATCTCGTTTGTCTAAGCACCAAGGATGCCTTCCTCCAGAAAGGGCAGTGGAACAGTGTGCACCCCTGGTCCTGACATCGTTGTAAAAGTGGCTTCTGACCGCTGAGCAGGATTGAACAATGGAACTACAGTGAAAGGAAGACATATGGAGAATAGTGACCAAACTCAAATGTATTCTTATGCCATCTTACTTACTGCTGCTTGAATTTGCTGCATTAATGTGTTAAACAAACAAGCAACACGGTTGGTTAATGTTCTTTACATCTTCACTTTGAATGACGTTTAGATGGAAAGAAACAAATGTGCGTTGTGATATGTGACAAAAACACGATACCTAGTTTTGTCAGTATTTAACTTACTCTAAGTAATCACTGAAATCAAACAAGCTATTCCTCCGTGTGGTGAGTTTCCCGAAAGCTTAGTTGCTAACTAAGTTAACTAAGTTAGCAACTGCTTTCGTTGTCACCGGAGAGGGTCCAATCACATTTTTGACAATGTTTATGAACATTTAATATGACGCTGGAATTGCTCAAACTGTAAAAATTAATGATACTTACGGACATAACCTGCAATGAGACAAACGATATTGAAACTTTTCAATATCATTACCCTCCTCAAACTTTTTGCCGACTTTGGCTTGAAAGAAACCTGAAAGCGGAAGAGTGCAGGTTCCTGCGGGTGTGAGCGAGTGAGTTCCTAACTGGTTGATTAAACACTACGGGAAACGCCCATTGGGGCATTTCTGTGGCATGTCCAGAACGCCCACGCTGCAGACCGACCCTCCTCACTGTGCCGGGCAGAGAGTGCTTATCGGCTAAAACTAAGCGTCTTGATCAGGGAAATGCGAAAATTCACGAAAACTTTGTTCGATTGTTAACTATTTTATTTGCACCAATGTGGTTAAGATTGGTATAATTTTAAAGGGTACTTATTGAACTTTAACATTATGAACTTATAATTGAAAAATATTTATTGAAAAATATACTTTTGATGGTCGGAAGATGATGCATTTTTGCTACCCGCGCATGACGATGGCCTATTCCTGAATGGAAAGCGCACTACTGCCGGTACCTACTTGTACAACATTTTGTACAATCAGATGCAGGTTCTTTAACAAAATCCAAGCAAACTATTTTTATATAAACTGTATATAAATGGTATAGGTAATATAACACTCATATTACCTTTCTCTCCAATATAAATGCAACCAAGAAGCAAATATAAGAGAAGAAAATGCTGCTTTATGTAAAATCTAATTAAAGGGAAATGATATTGTTATTACAACTGGATTGCTAATTAAGACAGCAGAAGTATCCGAGAGTCAAAAGGCAAGTGTCTGCCCAAGCAACTTTTTGTATGTTTTACTAATGAATGAAACTACTTTTGGACAGTTTCTTACGGTAACCAAAGTGTAAAGTATGTGAGGCGCAAGACCCAAAGATTATTGAAGAGCCTGCCCCATTCATTTCATTTATTTTGTTTATTTGGGTGGGATGATGCATATTCATGAACATACCATTTGTATGAAGTCACACATATTGATGTAATTATGCTCATTAAAGCCTCAAACACTTTTTCAATAGTGTGACCAAAACTAAACAAAACAGAAGAAAGACAAGCTATATTTTGATACTATTACAGGTTTCTATTACTGTATTTTTCGGACTATAAGTTTTTTCATGGTTTGGGTGCATCTTATACATTAAATTTTTCACACCGACAGCCCATAGATCTTGTCACTCCTCTCTCTGTGAGTGCCGCTGTGGCCTCGTCATTTGGGTCTTAAATTTTTTTTTGCTTTTTTATCCTTCCAAAAAATCCTTTTCATAACAGAGAGTCTGGCTCCAGATTCATCCTGTAACATTGAGCATCGGGAGCTTCATTTGAGTGGAGCTGAACATTTTATTACTATAACTTGCCTTTCAAGATGAAATCCCGGTTCTTGGTCTTTGACTTTATAAATAAGTTTCCCTCAGAAAGTGTGACTTATAGTCTGGTGCGACTTATACATGTTTTTTTCTTCTTCATTACACATTTTTTGGCTGGTGCAACTTATACTCCGGAGCGACTTACAGTCCGAAAAATACGGTATAGCAGATGTCAGCAGTTCATTTAGAGTTCATTATTGACTGTATATCTTGGACTAAGCTTACCAGTTAACCAAGTTTGAAATTAAATGTTTTTCCTGAATCCATAGACCATGCAAGAGGTTAGCAAAGGGGCTAAGGAGATCTGAGATGCTACTGACTTTTCACACCATATGGTCAGCAAATGTGGCAGAAGAGGAAATTCTAGAGGAAATACTTCACCTATCTCCCCAATCCTTTAGAAATAAATAGTGTTTTATTTCATTTCAACATATTGTTTAAGTGTCTAAATGGAATCAAAGTGTGATGTGGGTGATATCAGTGCAGCCTTGTCTCTGTTATTGCTCTGCCTACAATGTTTCACAGTATGAGTAACTAACACTCACACTTCACAGCAAGAAGGTTGGGCGTGGGTTTCCTGTGGTCACTTCGGTTTCCCCCATCACTCCAAATAGGGCATTGACTCCAGGAAGACTCAAAAGGTCAAAATTAATCCAATACAATTACACTGTCCAGTAGTTCTTAAATTAAAACATCCATTGAACTTTTGTTTCTTTATTTTGAACATGCATAAAACCATCAAACAAGTCAAACAGTGAAGACAATAATCTGATACAAGGGGCTTTTTCACATATGGCACCTAAAGAAAACCAACCAGTATCATTAAAAGGACCCAGATATTATTCCCAGATATACAAGGTAGACATACTCAAATCAATTAGTGCTTTTGCTGATGACAATTGTATTGCTGATTTATTCTTAATTACAAAATCATGCACAATTTATCAATGTTGTAATTTGATGTTTTGATTCTGAAGACGATTATCCAGTCAGAAAGCAGAATTAGCCTCATGTGAGTCTCTTTTGGTCACCAGTTTTAATGCTGAAATGGAGGGGGTTTAATTCTGGAGGCTCCAAGCTCTTTTGATTGAGTGAACCATAAAACATTAAGAGCTCAGGCCTCTTACTTAAAGGTGCACTGTGTAACTTTCCTGGAACTTTGTTAATGCTTTGTTTTAAATTGTCCACAGTATAGTATTAAACTAATCTGTCTTACATTTATTCAACTACAGGTGTTATTTAATGCTCAAAAATGCCTTAAAAAACATCCATTCTTACTGTGAGTGGGGTCACCTCTCCACAGATCTAACCTGTAATTTGACTTGCAAGTCTCCATGGAGATTCACGTGGAGACAAACATGTGAAGGACCCTCCAGACACACAGTTACAGAGTGCACCCATAAGATATATTTAAGTAATACATACATGTCCATGAAAAAACAACCACTTCAACATGTACCTGAAACATGTGCTTCTAATGCCAATGAGAAATCCTTATAGTTTGAATTGACCATATTTTCTCATTTCAAAGCTCTCAACAGCTGAGCACCATCTCTCCACTGTGAGCCCTGAATGAATTAAGAACTGTCTTTTGTGTGCGCTTCATATCTTTTCAGCAGAGTCCAAATAAAGCAGCGAGATGACATCTACAAGGATAATGAAATATGAGGCGCTGCAGATAGATAGTGGTTAGAGAGTTCTCAGAAATAGTTAATTGCAAAGATAGACTGATATTTTTATACTCATTGTTTAAAGGGCTCATATTACTCTAGTTTCTGATCTATGTCGTAATGTTGTCTCCTCATTACAAACACACCTGGTGTTGTTTTGTTTCATTCACACGTTTAACGCACAAACACTGCATATTTTGGCTGAGCTCTTCTCTCAAACAGAAACACTCATGTGGAAATACAGGAAGTGCTCCACTGTGTTTTAAACTCCATACACCTTCACTGGGATCATATGGATAATTTCAGATCTGGAATTGCCAATCTGTACTGAGCAAAAAGTTTAAAAGGTAGCCGTTAACTTGAAAACTACTGCTCCATGATATCACAAGGTGGAACATTTTGAGCTTTGGAGATGTAGACGGACTAATAATAAAGTGTTGCTCAAACATGTGTGAATGAAACATGTTTGAGGCATGTTTTTGTCAAGGTAACAAGTTTTTGACCTGGTTTAAAGCTCACAAGAGTCAATTTTGCATAAGTCTGCCACCTCCTCTTTGTGTATTGCGCAGGAACTGCCCTCAAACACACAGATACGCTCCCTTTTTATCCCAGGAAGCTTCATGTACATTTGATTCAACCATAAACTTGTATTGTGAAATCCTTTATGACTAATGTGAATGTGTTTAGAGACCTTGAATCTCTCATACCAAACTGCAAATGTTTTGTAATTGAAATTGCCTGTCAAATCTAATATTCATCTTTAGCCCAGTTGTATGGACGAAAATAATGAACACAAACAAATCAAATGGCGTCCAGATATTCTCCTAATGTATGCATGAGGGATTTCTTTGCATTCTCTGTACATGTCTGGTCATATTGTTCATTAGGATCATTTGTGTGGGCTGAGAGAGGAGATAGACCTCTGTAATGGCTGGATCAGATGCAGTGTAGAAAAGCATTCATATGGGTTGATTTAGTGGTGGAACAGGCTGCACGGTTATTTTATTCACATGAAATAAATAGATTAGAATGTAATTTAAGATATTTCTATGTTGAACTTTATGGCAGAGTTTGTCTTGAAGAGGGAGAGATATTTTGCTTTTTCATGTGAACAAATGGTTTCTTTTGATAAATGAACTCACAGACCACAGTGTTCACAACAAGGCAAGTTATATTTGGCTCTGATTCTGGTTATTTTTTTTCTCTCACTCATAAACAGGGCTGGGAATCACAGGATCCCTCACGATTCTCACGATACAATATTATCACGATATGGCAATACATGTGATAATTGATATACTGCACATGATGGTCTGTGATCGGTTGTTTTTAAGAACCAAATACATTTTAGCAACACTATTTTTTACTTCTTACCACTTCTTGTGCAAAGATAATATGAAATACGTCTATTTTAATAAAAAAAAAAAAAACACAGAATATGTTAAGTGTATTGCATAAACTTCCACTAAATATGGTAAGCAACAAAACAGACTCTATTCACGTTAACATCACAAACCAGGAAGATGTTTCAAAAGATGCAATTACAACTTCAAGTGTAGTTACCGACACTGGGCTCGCCGACTGACTGTGATATGTTTGGTTGTAATTGTTCAGTGTTTCCCGCAGCGCTTTATAGCTAAGGCAGCCACCTTGACACCAATTGCCCCCCGCCTTGACTGCGTACTTTTAAACCTCATGAATCCTTGCAAAACTATAGTCGTCACGCCCCGGTCCTCACTTTCCGTCACTGTATTTCCTCACTTTCGCCAAACATGCCGCTACAATTGCATTTAAATGAAGAAAACTGGGCTATTTTCTAATTTTTCCTAGATTTAGTCAAACTTACTGCCAAAAATAGACTGGAAGTGCCACCCCCCAGTAGTTGTAATTACTTAATTGGTTTGTGACGTAAACATGAATTTGTAGAACGGTCAGAAAGAAAAGATAAAAGAGACCAAAATATACTCCTGCCGATATATCAATACAGCAGCCCGCAATAAAGATACTGTATCACCAAATTAGTATCATGATAGTTCGATTTTATTTTTGCACACCCCTATTCATGGATTCAACTGATGTAAAATCAAGAAACTATAAGTATAAAGATAAAGGCATAGTTTCATGTTTGTAGATGATATAATATTAACTAACAATCTTCAGCCTATGCAATGAGTCGTCTGTGACTATTTCTCTTGTGAATTCGATTTGGTGGTGAACTCTGTTGCTATAGACACAAACTGGCTGGAAGAAAAGCATCCAGTCCACAGTGATTTCCCGATTTATTTTGCCTTTATCTGGTGCCTCTGAGTGAGTGAGTTTGGACCATCTTTGTTCCGTCTCCTCTGACCTCTCCCTCTCATCTTCCCTCATTCTCTGCTTCTCTGAGGCTGATTGGATGTTTATGCCGATTGTGTCTTTTTCAAACCATTTTCTCTAAAGTTTCCAGACTGGCCTGAAAAGAGATTTTCAGAAAATGTTCCTTTTTGTTTTCAATTCAATTCTGTTCCAAAGAGTTGAGTCATTCATTTAAAGTGACAAATATCAATAGTTTATCGCTAGAATCACTAGAAATAGACAGATTTTTTTTTTTCTTGGTCAATACTGATATAGATTATTTCAAATCTAGAGAACTCAGTGGCCGATAATTTTTGACTGATGTGTGGGGGCAGTTTTGATCATTTTGCCCAAATTTTGTATTTTAAATTGACTGCAAACCTACCCACAGCCACATACCTTTAAGAAAGCAGTAATCATGATTTGAGCAGTTATGTCTTCACATTAAAGTGTTCAAATGGAGCCTTACATGTATTCTATAGACAGCAGGTCAGCCAAAACTAAATATTGATCTGTGATGCTTGAGATTTAAAGCTGATACCTGATATGGTGAAAAAAGCAAATATATTGTTTTATATCTAATAATAACTTCACAAATCTTAGCCCTATAATTCAATTCAGTTTATTTTTGTAGCGCCCAAAATCACAACAACAGTTGCCTCTAGGGCGTTCCAAGATTTTGATGAGTAAAACATACACACAGACATATCAAAACAGGAATAAGCAACATTCATGTAAAGCAGCAAATGAAACATCGTCCAGTCATCCCCTGTCCTTAGACCCTCCTTCTCAGCAAGGAAAAACTCCAAAAAACCCAGGATCCTGGGAAAAAGAAGAAACCTTGGGGAGAACTACAGTGAAGGAGAGATCCACTCCCATGGACGGACAGGCTATAGATGTCCAGGCCCGTGGGCCAGTTCGGTATGGCCACATCTACCCAGGTAGGGAAGGAGCCGGGGAGGAGCCAGGCGAGAAGGAGGAAGCTGGGCGAGGAGGAGGAGCCGGGCGAGGAGGAGGAGCCGGGCGAGGAGGAGGAGGACCAGGCAGGGAGGAGGGCCGGGCAGCGGGTGGAGGAGGGCCAAGCGGGGAGGAAGGGGGCCAGGCGAGGAGGAGGAGAGTCAGGAGAGGAAGAGGAGAGGGGTCCAGCTGTCATCAGGCGTCTGAAAGAGTTACACTCCACAGGGGGAGTGGGACAGGGGACAACATGTGAATAGCAATGAACGAGCTACAGATGAGAACATAGTAAGTGATGCTGATGAGGAAACAGAGGATAGTGCTCAGGTTGCCACACTTCCCCCAGCTTGTTATCTCCTGCAGCAGCTTATCTTTACCTGGGATTTTAATGTCACTCCCAACCAACCTGGTCATAGTTAGTTAGGAGTGACATCAAACTAAGTAACCTGGTCATAAGCTATTCCGAAGAGGAAGGTTTTAAGCCTGGTCTTAAATAAAGGGACTGTGGGTGCCTGTTTAACATCAACAGGGAGTTGATTCCATAACACAGGAGCTTGGTAACTGAAGGCTCTCCCCCCCACTGTACATTTAGACACTCTAGGAACCACTAATAATCCTGCATTCTGAGAGCAAAGTGCTCTATTTGGCTGATACGGGACAACGGCATCCTGAAGATATGATGGGGCCATACTGTTTAAGGCTTTGTATTTCAGGAGGAGAACTTTGAATTTAATTCTAAACTCGACAGGAAGCCAGTGAAGTGATTTTAACACAGGACTGATGTGATCACTTCTTTTAGTTCCTGTTAGGACTCTGGCCGCTGCATTTTGGACCAACTGGAAGCTTCTTAAAGTACCTTTAGCACAGGCGGTGAGCAGAGAATTACAGTAATCTAGTCTGGATGTAACAAATGCATGGATAAGTTTTTCAGCATCATTTTTAGGCAAAATATTTCTGATTTTAGTTATGTTTTGCAGGTGAAAATATGCAGTTTTACAGGCTTGGTTTATATGAGCTGTGAATGAGAGATTTCGGTCAAATACGACTCCAAGATTTTTTACAGTAGAGCTAGAAGCTATACTCACATTGTCAAGTGAGATTATCTGGTCGGACAGAGAATCTCTCTGACCTTTAGGACCGACAACAATGACCTCTGTTTTTTCAGGATTTAAGAGCAGGTAATTCAGGGTCATCCAGGTTTTGATGTCCTTCACACAGGCACTGAGTTTATCGATTTGATCAGTCTGATTTGGTTTCATTGATAAATACAACTGAGTGTCATCAGCATAGCAGTGGAAATTAATGCCATGTTTTCTGATAATGTTACCTAATGGTAACATATACAGAGTAAATAGAATTGGACCAAGCACAGATCCTTGTGGAACACTGCAAGCTACTTTAGAGCAGGGAGAGGTGCAGTGGTTTACACTAACAAACTGGTACCCATCTGATAGATAGGATTTAAACTATTTGAGGGCGGTCCCTCTGACACCTATGTCACATTCTAACCTCTGCAGTAGAATGTTGTGATCAATAGGGGTGTGTTAAAAAAATCGATACGGGGATACATCGTCGTGGGCCTCTTGGCGATACACGTATCAATACGGAGGCGTCAGTATCGATATTTTACATGCAACAAACAAAAATTTATCAAGCTTCAGCAAACTGCGTCTGATAAGTGATCCTTGCTTGCAATGCGTATTTCGTATTGTCAAAGGCAGCATTCCTTCTGCACTACAGCCTTGTTAAGGCCATATCTTAAGTTTACTTTCATCAAAGGTAGCTGCATGTCAGCATACAGCCTTGTTAAGCCATGTTTACATTAAAACCACTTAACACCCACCCGCCCGCGCGCGATTACACAACATTAAAAAGTCAAGCCAGATATTCACCGTACTTATTTTTCCAATATTGACATGCTATACATCGTTTGAAAGCTTAATTCCTCAGTAAAACAACCATATCATTCATTTTATGCCACACAGCGAGCCCAAAGAGCCATAACTTATAATTCCCGAAAATATTCATCGCATTTCTTACCTTTGAGCCGGTTCTGTCGGTCCGAAACGGGTCCGATCCAGGAATAGCTGTGCTCAATTAGTCCGTAACAGTCCACAGAAAAAGAATATCCAGTTGCTTTTTTCATAAAATAATTCCATGTGGAGAAATAATCCAGAAAGTCCGAGTTTGTCTGAATGGATGAGCGACGCATCTCTCTACTACTCTCGCTCTTGGTCCTTAACATAGCTAAACGCTTAGCTCCTGTTAGCGGTGTGGGGTATGTTTGTTTTCTCCACACTCTTAGCTACAAAACAAGCATATCCAGGCTTCGGTTTGGCTACGGGGCGCCGCGCTACAGCTTGGGGAACAAAACGAGTGCGTCCAGTTAGCGGCGTATTACGCATGACCGAGGGACAGTTCCATGGCAAAACCTCTTCAGTCATTGGTTCTTTCAGGAAATGATTGACAGATCTGGTAGCCTATGAAAAAACGATTTCAGCGGTGGGCCCCATGTGGGGCAGAGGTGCTGTAGTGATAGGCTAGCTCCATGCGCTCTGTTTAGGGAGACTCTCTCTCCTCCTTTTACGCACACTCACTTGTGGAGGCACACGAGACATATGGAGCGAAATTTTTTGGCTTGTTTTAGTTATTTATCTTAAGAAAACATGCCTAAATTTCAGAAGATGGTTTATTTATTATACATTACATCTTATTACAGTTTGGAACATCTGGTACATATTTGAACACTTGAGTGCGGGTGTTAACAGGTTAATCAAGGGCAGTTTCTGCCTTACAGCTTTCTTCTGTTACATTGTAACTGATGTGCTACACCAAAATAAAAATAACATTTGAGTAAACATCTGTCTTTTTTTAAAAATTATAGGTTACGCAATGTAAAATATCGGGATACGTATCGCCTTGAAGACCATGTATCGGGATACCCCTGTATCGCGAATCATATCGTATCGAGACCCCTGTATCGCGAATCGTATCGCAAGCTTGTTGGCAATACCCACCCCTAGTGATCAATGGTGTCAAACGCTGCACTGAGGTCCAGTAGGACCAGGACTGAAGCCAGCCCGTTATTAGCAGCTAGTAACAAATCATTTGTCACTTTAAGCAGAGCAGTTTCTGTGCTGTGGTGAGCTCTGAAACCAGACTGAAATTTTTCAAATAAATTATTGTCCTGCAGATGGTGACAAAGCTGTTTCACCACAACTCTTTCCAGAGTCTTTGAGAGAAATGGAAGATTGGAGATAGGTCTGTAGTTGGCTAGTTCATCAGGATTTAAGATAGGTTTTTTCAAAAGTGGTTTAATTACAGCATATTTAAAGGACTGAGGAACATAGCCATTTTCTAACGACATATTTATTATGTTATGGATGGGATCTATTATTAGGTGGAGAGCTTCTTTGAGGAGTCTGACTGGAATAGGGTCGAGCAAACAAGTTGATGGTTTGGATGACATGATGACTGAGGTAATCTCCACCTCATCGACAGGAGTAAATTTGTCTCATGCTGTTAGAGGATTCATGTGGGATATTGGTGTTACAGACTGGATTTGCTGGATTTGCTCGGTGCTGATCTTTGGAGTAGCTTCGTTGATCTTGTCTCTAATGATTGTAATTTTGTAATAGAAGAATTCAAGAAAGTCATCACAGCTGAACTTCGAAGGGAAAAGAGGCAGTGTGCGAGTTTGTCAGCCTGGCTACAGTGCTGAACAGAAATCTGGGGTTGCTTTTTTTACTTCTATTAGGTTTGAATAGTATCTGGTTTGCGCTTTTCGCAGAGCGGCCTTATAAGAGAGCAGGCAGAGCTTCCATGCATTCAGAGACTGCTCGGAGCGCGAGCGGCACCAAAGCTTCTTTGTGCGTCTTACGTGTTGCTTGAGAGATCGCAGTTCTGGAGTATACCATGGCGCCGGAGGTCTTGGTTTAATGCTTTTCTGTTTTAGCGGTGCTGCAACATCGGGAGCAGATTTTAAGGTGAGCATTGTTCTATCAACAAACTGATCCATGATAATTGGATTAAAGTTGTTCTCATTGTCACATGGCATATCATTTAATACTGGTTCAATTATTTCTTTGAACTCGGCAACCGATTTTTCTGATATTGTTCTTTTCATTATAGCTTTCTCCTGCAGAGCTGGATAGTCTTTTAGTATGAATTGAAAGGTAATTAAAAATGGTCAGAGAGTATAGGGTTTTGAGGAAGAACAATTAAATCATTAATCTCAATACCATTAGTATTAAGTTAGAACGAGATCAAGAGTGTGATTGTGACAGTGAGTCGGCTTGTTCACACTCTGGGTAAAACCGATCCCATCCAGGAGAGCACCAAAAGCATTGCTGAGGCACTCACTGCTGTTATCAACATGTATGTTGAAATCTCCAACTATAACAATCCTTTCCCATTCCAAAACTAAACTTGAAATAAAGTCAGAAAACTCTGTCAGAAACTCGGCATATGGACCAGGAGGTCGGTAGATTGTTATGACTATAACAGCTTTTTGGTTTTTCCAGTTGGCGCACGTAATAGATAGTGTGAGGCTTTCAAAGGAGCGGAATGTATGTAAGATTTGAGGGTGAGAATTAGGCTGGAGTGAGAAATGACGGCCACACCGCCACCTCGACCTGTGCTCCTGGCACTTTGAAAGTTCAAGTGACTTGGAGGTGTAGATTCGTTTAATCTAACATAATCATTTTCCTGAAGCCATGTTTCAGTTAAAGCTAGAAGATCAATATTAAAGTCGTCAATTAATTCATTTATTAAAAGAGATTTGGAGGAGAGGGACCTGATGTTTAGCAGTCCACATTTTAAACACTTATCATTTTGTTTATTTGCAACACATGTATTTATTTTTATTAAGTTATGAGGTCTGACGCCTGTCTTGTCCGAGTTTAGTTGAGTTTTATTTGTGCTTTTTACACACTTATTTTGTTTATTTGCGACACATTTATTTATTTTTATTAAGTTATGAAATCTGACGCCTATCTTGTCAGAGTTTAGTTGAGTTTTATTTGTGCTTTTTACACACTTATTTTGTTTATTTGCGACACATGTATTTATTTTTATTAAGTTATGAGATCTGACGCCTCTCCTGTCAGAGTTTAGTTGTGTTTTATTTGTGCTTTTTGTGCGTGGGACATACACAGCCTCAGCCAGTCTGGGAGAATTGTTCATGCAGGGTGGCTCACAGGAGGTCCCTGTATGTGGGGCACACACAGTCTCAGCCTGTTTGGAGCTGTTCTCGCTGACAGAGCAGTGCCTCACTAGTCTACTCTGCTCCCTAGCGCACTGAGACTCCCTGAGCTATTCTGTGTGCTAGTCTTACCTGATGGTCATCTAAGACTAGCAATCATATTCTGAGCTAAAAGGGAGGAACCAGCCTGTGTGGGATGGATGCTGTTGCTACGTATAAGCCTGGGCTTTCCCTCAAATGCCCTCCAATTATCTATGAAGACGACACCATTCTGCGGGCACCAATTGGTCAACCACTAGTTGACAGCTGAAAAGCGGCTGTACATTTCACAATTGGTATGATTTGGAAGGGGGCCAGAGAAGTACACGGACTCCGACATCGACTTAGCCAATTCACAGACTGCCGCTATCTGCAACTTAACCACCTCTGACTGACTGCGCCGAGTATCGTTACCCCCCGCGTGTATAATGATCCGGCAGTACCTGTTCTTACTTCTCTTTAAAAGCCTCAGATTCCCCTCGATGTCACCCAGTCTGGCTCCAGGGTAACACCGTGTGGAAGCTGCAGGCAGTTCCACGTCCCTGACTATGGAGCTCCCTATGACTAGAGTGTCCCGCGTCTAGCTCACGGGGGCGAACCTGTTCTGGACGGGAAGCTCCCTACTCTCAGCCCTATGTCCCTGGTCTCCTGCAGTCCTACACTCAGCCCTGTGTCCTTGATCTCCTGCAGTCCTAGTCTTGGCCCTGCGCTTGCTTCTAACTGTCACAAACCTGTCCTGGTCTGGTCCCGGCTGCATGGGATGCACCGGGGTGCTGCTCTCGCTAGCTGTGCTAATGCTAACGCGGTCCGTGGTCCCTGCTACTGCCTGACTATAACTCGGGTTCAGCGCCTCCAAAAGCGGATCCGCGTTTCTAACTCTGTAACCCTGGCTTCGAGGACTGCCACTACGCTGTACTTACAGCAACTACCCCTGTCATCATCAAATAAGCCAGGGTTCTCACTCCACATGTGGCAACTAGGGCAGGAAAGAGCGAGAGGTTCAGCCATGATGCTAGTCGGCTAGGCTAGATCAGGCTGAAACTACAGACAGAGGGGCTTAGTCCACGAATTACAGAGCACTAGATGCTGAATAAACTTCAGTGGTTTGACGAAGTATTCAGGCACTAGTTTAGATGTTGGATTCGTGGATTAACAGTTTCAGGAGAGAGACGCTAGCTATACCGCTCGCAACAGAATTCACTCACCGGAAATGATGTCGATCACCAGAGATCTTTCGATATATAGTCTAAGTAGAGAAGGTTTTCAGTACCATCAAACTGAAAATGGCTTCTGGATGGGAGCCAAACGTCTTTGCTGCATAAAGATTGTTCCCTCAGTGCTGAACTGCAATTACCCACTAATGCAGTAAACAGTTCCCTATGGGGATTAAAGTGTACTTTAAAGTACTTTAACTACAGCCACCTCACAACTAGCAGACTTCCTTTTAACACTGTAACAAGTTTCCAACATTTTATTTAGAGCCCAAGGCCTTCTGTGGTTTTGCTAAGCTGATTATTGTGTGGTGTGAAGTAGACCGATCAATGGGGCAAGGATCAATAAAGTTAATAACAAACTCAAAAAACATTTTTTAGCTCTTGTTTCTGACCACCTGAACTTTTTACAACAATGTTATTAAATAAATGCATCTCCAATGACATTTATTCTACTATAGCCATGATTAAAGTTGTGAAACTGGATTATGAATTCCCTTGAAGTGCTTTGTGTTTATATTGATGTCAAAATTTGCCCAGATGCTCAGTTCTTTGTTGTTTTTCTGTGTGCAGTTTGGAGGTGACGCTGCAGAAGCGCAGTGAGGGGGAGCTGTGGCCTGAACTGGTGATGGGTGATCGAAGAGGAGAGTTAGTGATTAGTGATGAGCAGATGGCCCAGATCCACGAAAGACTCAAACATCTCACTTCAGAGGACCTGGTGAGGAGAGACATTTAAGTACACTTATTCTATGCATACATTATCATATTGTTTACTATAGGGGCAATAATTATGTGGAATATTAACAAATAATTGATCATCATTCATCAATCTGACTTAAGAAAAATTATATCTATACAGAGCTCCTTTCACGACATGGTTACACAGGTCCTCATCCAACCCCCGCATTTCCTGGAAGGTTTTACAATTCAGTGTTTGTTTCGCAGAAAGACAATTCAATTTGAGTTGTTTGTTTTCCCAACAGTGCTCCTTTGCTGAAGTGTGTAGATTTACATTTCATTACATGCTCTATTCTCTAGGCCTTCTCTTCTTCTTGCCTTTGTCACAATGGCCTCTCAGCTCCGTCACTTGCTCAGGGTATTTTTAGCCTGTTCATCTTCAGTAAAACCAGGTCTCACTTTAGACATAGACAGGCATAAACGGAGCATGTCTACTTGTTAATTAATGCAATTGAATTCCTGAGTTTGGCCTCTCTCTGTTGCCGTACCAGATTGCAACCTCGGACCTGGATAAACCACCAGTTAACTCACAGGAGCTGGAAGACTGCGATGGGTTCCCTGATGACCGCTCCTCTCTGGTTTATTTTGATGGAGAGACGATGAAGCCTACTCTGGTGGTGAGTCAGACCTCTCCTCTTCTCCCACTGGACCTGGTATTTAATGTTTAAGTTCAACAAGTGAGACGTATGCTAATGGGGGTAGGACGAGATTACACATGAGGTCAATGACCTCATTGGTGTATTTTTAATTGGTGTATTTTTTCTAGGCTATATTGTGTTGTGAATATAGTTTTATGTTGATATACTGGCATTTTCGTGATGTTTTAATAGCCTAAATGCATTAAACACCCTTTATGCTTTAAACATCAGTTCTGCAGTGTAAATCTTCACATTCCTTACTACTAATTATTACAGTATGCTCAATATATTCTTTACGCTTCATTTTTAAGACTAGAACTGAACCTGCTCCTGTTCTCACGAGATCACGTTTCCCAAATGTACACAGTCTCATGGCAATTTGACGAGATCAAATTGCCATGAGACTGTGGGTGTAAAGATGTGGACTAACGGAGTGTGACGTCACCCGTAGCATTCAGCTCCAGTCAAATGAAGCTCATGAGGCTAGCAGTTACAGGAGCGAATTTAGAGCCAGTTTCATAGTAGGAATAGGATTTTTAACAAACAATACCAACATTTTAAGACCAAAATGACGAGTTACAGACAGGGCCAACAAAATTCCAATGTAAATCAATTGGAGCCAGGGGCAGAAAGAGCTGGAAGCGCCCACATGCGAACTTCCTATTTGGAACTCGGTGGCTAGTGCTTTAGCTATGTCCTTTTATATTTATTGTCTATGCTAAGCACTTTTTACCTGGCTAACTTAAAGGCACTGTACTTAATTTTTACTGTCTTAAAAATGTTTAAGAAAAACAAAAACACTTTCCTCACTTTCCTCATTCCTATCATACTAACTATTCACCACAACAGTCTTATTTGACCAATTGTCAGAGGTCAGAGCAGAGTTTTGTCATTACGGTAATGCGAGGAAATAGCATGCTAACTCACTTCTAGGTTTGTGAATACCGTATTTTCCGGACTATAGAGCGCACCGGTAAGCGGCATCCACTCTATTAAAAAAAAAAAAAAAAAAAGTAGATACAAGCCGCAACCGGGCTATAAGCCGCTGATATCTATGTTGAAAAATTAGATATTTACTGCATATACAGAACGATTTTGTACTGTAAATGTACATTTATGTACCTGAACAGATTCTTTCCGAACATTGCCTTTTAACACGGCAGCAACTGTGCTGATTAAAACTACGTCAAAAACAGAAAAGAACCGGTAACTGATTACCTTCATTTCTCCTGTGCAGTGAAACCACAAGTCACTTTAATCATCTTCGCTGAAACCCAAGCTGCAGCACGGTAGAGGTCTGCACGGGACAGAATTTTCAGGCCTGCTCCTGCATTCTTCACTCCGCTCCCGTGTCGTGCGATCGTGCTCCCGCCCACGCCCGCAATAAGCTTTCAGAACATGTCCTGCGCCGCACTGTTTTGTGTTGGGTTCCACGGGAGTGCAGGGCTCTACAGCACGGTTTCCTTCCTTCAACTTAAAACTTGCATCATACAAACTCCCTCGTGTGCATGATGAAAGGGTGAGGATTTGAAAATAATTACCAGTTAGTAATTTGTCGTACGTGTTATATCTGCTAAATAAAAAGTAGCGTATTCTTCTTTACATTAATTTTCCATCTATCTTGTTTTTGAAATTCCGGTTAGTGTGCCCCTAGCGGTGGAAGAAAAATCCACAGAATATGCACCTTTGTAAAAGCCGCATGGTTCAAAGCCTGGGAAAAAAGTAGCGGCTTATTGTCCGGAAAATACGGTAATAAAATACTGCTGCTTTTACAATATATCTGTACAGAGGGAAAACAAAACTGTACCATTATATTACATAAGAAAATCCTTTAAAACTGCTTCTGCAAGATTTTATGCCAGATTTCTGAGTAACTGCAATAGTACTGAGACTGATTTAAATATATACTTGTTTATAATTTCTCAAAGAATCCTGGTTTCTTCACCACAAAAAGAGAAAGGGAGATTTGTTCAAATTAAGCCTTGTTTGCCTCAGTGCTACATATATTTATATAAGGGACATCATGTTGTGCGTAAGGCCTGCACCTTCTACACATGTTCACACACAGATAAAACTCTTCTGTAGCTCGTCTGTGTCCTGTGTGTTTTATGGCCCCTTGTACAAATGAATTCATGGAGATAACAGGCTCCTGCACGTTCAGACAGCCACAGCTTACAACTCACTGCTATGCCACTTCATTCATAAATATTCAGCACAGGATTTGGTTTGGAATTTCTAAAGAACATAGAACAATATTTTACTTACTACATTACAGTTCTACAGTGGGTTGTGTTACCATATGTTATTGTGTTCATATCTCAGAACCAAAATCCATGTCAAAAATGGGGCTGAAAAGGACAAAACATTAAAAAGAACAAAGTAAACTAGTGGGCGTGACAAAAAGTATATCTTGATATTTTGGGGGAGTTGTCTAAATAACTATATTCACATAATAATATGGCAATCTATCAGAAATGTGTGAAAACATCCCTGAATATGTCTTTAAGTATTGTACAATTAATAGTGAATGAATTTTAACATTTACTGCAAAAGTTTACAAAGAACGCTTCATATGCTTGTTACTAACACTGTATATGTAAGCATGTTGTTTTTATTTTTAGCCTTTATTTTCCATCCCTTTTAAACTATTTTATAATTTTGCACCTACAATACAACTGTGTTTTTATTATATTCAGCAAAAGAATGCACTCTTTAGAATACAAGGAAAATGTTGTATTGCTTTACCTAGAATATTTAGCTGTGTACAAGACATTAAATGGTTTTATTCAAATGTTTTAAATCCTAAGTATTTTAGTATTATATAGGATATATGTGTGGTATGTATGGTTGTATGGTCCTCTCTGTCTTTTATTTATTTTAATGCTTTTATTTTACCTTTTTATTATTTTATGTATATTCTTGCTCTTATTTGATTTTATTAGGACTAGTGGAGACAACTAGAGCTTTATTTTTGATTCTATTGACTATGTCTTATTTATATTGTGCAGCACTTTGGAAACTCTCTCGTTTATGAAATGTCCTATAGAAATAAAGTGGATAGGATTGACATTATTATAGTATATTGCAGTATTATAACTGTGAATGGGTGTTCGGAGCCTCCTGTGGGCTCACCACCTGCAGAGGGGTTCATAGGGGGGGTCAGGTGCTATGAGTATTGGGCAGCACGCTGCCCCCGCGTGCTATGAGTATTGGGCAGCACGCTGCCCCCGCGACCCAGCTGGATTAAGCGGGAGAAGATGGATGGATGGATGGATGGATGGGTGTTCGGATCTTTTTAAATTTTAGCCATCCGAATGGGCTAGCGACAGGCAGCACACATGTTATGACTCGTGTTTGTCTTTAGTTTTGTGTTTTTATTACTTTTATTTGCAGAAGACCACAGGTCATAAACCTGAAAAACAAAGAAACAACCAACATTACAAATATATTCATTGAAAATATAATGCAACATCAATAAATCAGACATTGAACCAATGTAAATTAACTTCTACATAAAAGAAGCATCTATCATATAAAATGTTGTAGTCTTACGCAGCAGTCACAAGTTGGCTGCACAGACTACATTTCCCATCATGCACAGCGATTAACGCGCTTGCGCAGAGTGCAGCGTTCCCTCGTGTCCGCAGGTATAGCGCATTAGCTAATACAATGCCCAAAATCAATGCCCCACAAACACAACTTCTCTGTCGCCCACCACACACCCGTCCACCAAGTCAACTGACCCAGAAATATGTGTTTTATCCCGTGCTGGCACACATTGCGAGCCGAGCACCGACTCGATGCTGCGTGCACCGACACAGCCGCCAATTAAGCTTTCCTGCGTGGACTTTGTGCCACGAATAACATCTAATACACACACGAAACTCTAAACATTTCTTAATCAAGGCGCATTAGCGAACAGTACCTAACAATAACAGGGTTACAATTTGCTACGTACCAACGGGCTGTGTGCTCCTGACGATCAGTTGTGATAATGAGAAATGACGCTAGTCAAAAAACACTTTACAAGGTTACGGCGCAACTGCGCATGATCGGGCATAAAAAATTATAACATAGCAAAATAATAATGAAACACACAAACTGACCAAAACACCCGAAATAAATGATCAAATATTTAAATTCTATCCCAATATTTATAACGAGATTTTCTTTACCCATAAATTTTACCACATTAATTTTAACAAATAACCCAAAAGAACCAAACACCTCCCACTTGGCCGACTGATGCAAATCCAAGGAGGCCACTACACAAACAGTCATTTGAGTCTTTCTGTGGAAATAACTTAAAGTCAATCAGTGGTATCCAAAGAACTAAACCCTCCCTGCCTTCCAGGTTACCCACTATCTAAACAAACAAAGAGTCTTTGGGTACCCAATGGAGAGAACTTTACACTTTGTGCTGCTCTTCAATAGGAATCAACACGACCAATCTCCGCACATCTCTACGAAGGACGATAGTCGATGGTAAGGTAGAGACTTTTGCCTTGGTCCTGGAAGTGAGGGTGGCAGGAAGGCCTATGCAGGTCTTCACATCAGCATCCCAGTCCACTCCAGTCTTGTCCGGATAGGTGACGACGATTCGACCAAGTCGAAACTGTCCTCTGAGAGCATTTTGATCTGCAATCCAAACCAGATCTCCAACTTGAACACTTCTTTTTGTTCTGTGCCACTTGTGATGGATAAACAAGTTTGGTCCTGCCAGTTCGCTCCACTTAGACCAGAACTTGTCGACTCCTGCCTGAAGCGCTCTCAGTCTGCGCCAAGGGTGGGTTTCTAGGTCGATCCCATGCATATCTCCTCCTTGTCCAGTACGCCCCAGGATGAGGGAGTTGGGAGTCAAGTACTCCACTGTTTCCTCTTGCTCCTGCGCCCTGGCGTCAATGGGTCGCTCGTTAGTCAGGTTGGCAGCTGAGTAGAGGAGAGTTTGGAACTCCCCCCAGGTGTAGCAGCTAGTTGTCCCACCGAGGCTGTTAAGAGCTCTTTTGATAAGTTTGACAGCCGCCTCTGCCGCTCCATTTCTGTGGGGTGCATCTGCTGGATGGAAATCCCACTGCCATTCAGTTCCATTCTTGGTTACTACGTCTTCGATTGGCGCTTTCTGTAAACAGGCTAAATGTTTGTGTAGATCACTCAGAGCAGGCTTAGCACCCATGAAATTTGTGCCCCTGTCGGACCACAACTTTTGAGGATGTCCCCTCAAAGCGGTGAAACTGGAGTAGGCCTGAAGAAAGCTCTCGGCAGACAAGTCGTCAACGAGGTCAGCATGAACAGCTCTGGAAGCCATGCAGCAATACACGACTCCCCAGACCTTTTTCTTGATCCGTTTCTTTACTGCATCCATCACCTCGAAGGGGTCGAAAAGGTCTAATGAGGTGTATTCAAATGGGTTTGCTCTGTTGGTACACTCAGGCGCAAGGTTGCTCATTACTTGTTGGCATAGTCTTGCTCTTTGCTTCTTGCAACTGATGCACTCATTAATAATCTTCTTCACTATCCTCCGACCTTCAATGATCCAAGCCCTTTTCCTTGTGCGTAAGAGTGTAGCAGCAACGCCTTCATGATTTTCCTCATGAGCTTCTCTAGCCAACGTCCCCAACCATGACTGGAAAGGGATCAAAGGTATCGCTGTACCATCTTCACTCCAAGATTGGACTCTACCACCACAAAGCAAGAGTCCAGTGTTTTCATCTTTAGTTACAACTAGACGATTCAAAGCTGTAGTCTTAAAGTTTATGCCGTCCTGGGTAGCAAGAGCTAAATCTTGGAAGGCCACTGTTCTCTCTTTTGCAGACATCTTCAATTTCTTTACCTCCCACTTTGGTGAGTTCAAGGCTCGTTTTTTTATACTCAGCCAAGATTCCACAGCTCGTCGAACCCAGGCAACAGATCCACATAGTTTTGACAGACTACAGAATCTTTTAGGCTCCACCAGGTGCACGAGAGCCACACTCCAAGCTATTGGCCTTTTTACAGCTTGAGTTGGACCTTGGACTTTTGGTGGTGGTTGAAGTGCATTAACTCCCATGTCAGTGTCATCATCACCGGGGTTTGGTGCCTTTCGCAACTGAGCTCTGGTAGTTACCGCTGAGAATGCCTTTCTTTGCAACTTTTTTACGTTATCAGCAACTTTGGTCACAATCTCGATGGCCATCTTCACAGGCCATTCAGCTTCAGGTTGTTTTAGGAACTCAGGGCCTTGTTGCCATTCTGACTCTTCATAGAGTTCTTCTGGAGTTGCTCCCCTAGTGATGATGTCAGATATGTTGAGAGTACTGTCAACCCACCTCCAATCTTCCACTGGACCAGCCATTTGTATCTCACCGATTCGGTTGGAAAAGAATGTTTGGTAACCATAACTATCCTTCTGGATTGCCCCCAAGACAGTTTGGCTATCCACGAAGTGGGACCCAGCGAACAACCTTGAGGCGGCAGTGCTTTTCAAAGTACTTTTAGGCGGGTTGCAAAGACAGCGCCACATAACTCAGCCTTGATCACGTCCCCTTTCTGGTCTAGAGGAGTTAGTTTGGCTTTTGATTCAACCAACCTCACAACCACCCCATCTTATGCGTTTCCCAGCGGAGATGAAACCACGCGCCATGAAGCCTCACTCCCATCAGAAAACGTGACACCCATAGGGCTACCTGTGGCCCCAAAAGGTGTGAGGCTTCTTTCGAATCTAATCTGGCCGAGTCTCACGTACTCTTCAAAGAGCCGTATAGCAGCGTCCCGGAGTTTCGGCGATAATGGATCATCCCAAGTGTCTTTAGTTGGATTGTTTATCCTAGCTATTTGGTAGGATTCCCTCACAAGCATTACTCCTTTTTGCTTTGGTGGTGTAGCAAGACCAATAGGGTCATAGAATCCTGCGACTTGACTTAGAAGTATTCGACGAGTCAAGGGGTTTGGAGTGTTACTTCGCACTTCACTTTCCTTTAAGTCAATGCCCATCCTCATCTTGCCTCGCTTCTTGGAGAAATTGATGGACGTCATCACACGAAGTTTATCGGTCTCAGGTTCGTAGCCAACACCCAATGCCTTACTTTCTTCATCTCGCATCTGGTTAGGCAACACTAGAGTCTTAGGAACAAACAGAGTCGTATCACTGTTACTTGAGTTTGCGGCAATTACTGACCTCCCACTTTGGCCAGTCAAGATCCACGGTTTTAGGGAGAAGTTTCCGGCTGCCAGGATCTTTTCGACGCCCTTGGTGACCTTCTCCAGTGTCTTGAAGTCATTGTGGGATGTCAATATGTCATCGACATAGCTGTCTTCTACCAGGACCCTGCGTTCTTCAATCATGGCTACAAACTGCGGAAGATTAGCAGTTTCTCTCTCATGTGACTTAGGCGTGCAACCAGCAGGTTTATCCCCGATGTTTACTCTGACGACAGCGAAGGTTTGAATCTCATCCTCTGGGTTGTCTCTCCAGAGGAATCGATGGAGATGAACTTCCTTGTCCTTCAGCCATACAGAATTGTACATCTTCTTCACATCGCCTAGGGCAGCATACAATCCAGTCCTGAATCTCAGAAGGACTCCTCTGATTGAATTGAGGACATCTGGACCCTTGTGCAGAAGGTCATTTAAACTCACCCCAAGGAACTCTTGACTGCTGTTCCATACAATTCTTACAGGGGTGGAAGATGAGTGTGGATTTGGCGCGACTAAATGGCTGATGTACCACTTCGGTCCCTTCCAACTGTCGAGTTCTTCTTTAGTGAGTTTAGTGGCAGCTCCCCTTGAGATCATCTCATGGATTTGCTCCCTGTATGCAGACTTCCACTCCGGTTCCTTCTCGAGGCGCTTCTCGGTGTTGAGGAAGGTCGCCTCCACTGCACGTCGGTTGTCTGGAAGTGTTGTTGGGTCTCCTCTCCATGGATAAGCTGCGTCCCAATGAGGGAACTCACTGTGCTTGTCAGCTTGCACATAGGTAAGGCATTCTTTGATCTTTTCGATTTCTCTTTCCTCTCCAAGTGTCATTTCTTTTCCACCAGGGGGACATCTGCCGCACTTGCAGCCACCACACTGAGGGTCACAGGCAGCACCAACACTGTCCCACTTGAACCATTCGAGAACTTCTTTGTTGGCCACTGCAGCAGTCCGAAGGATCGTTTCTCCATCTTCCACTTTAGCCTTTTCAGGTTCGGGTGGATCCATCAGGACTTCTCTGTAGGCCTTTGAAGCTGATCTCATCGAACGTGCGAAGTGGGTTTCAGACCTGTGCACCGCTAGGTCTACTTCCTCGAAGAGGTCAGGGTGAGCTCCACCGACTGTTACTCCAAGAGGACCATCCCAGAGCAGGTCTCCCTCCACTCTGACTGGCTGTGGGACCAGGCGACCCTCCCTGTGACTTATTAGTAGGTCGATTTTCTCTGGGCGGATTAAGTCATTAATGGCGACGTCAGGAAAGAATTTCAATAATTGCTGTGGCGTGACTGCCTGGTTCACCTTTGCGATCTGCTCTAAGCCGTAACATAAGATCTTGTGTTCTGCCACTGTACCCTTCTGTGTTTTTACTCTTAGCCTCAGAGTATACCTTTTAGTAGCAACTATCTTCTCCATTCCACCAACGCCTTGGACAATCAACTTGATGTGCTCACCTTTTAGCTTCAGACGCTTAGCGGCTTCATTTGAGATATAATTTGTGTCTGAAGCGAGGTCGATCAGTGTGCCAATTAGCTGGCCTGAATTGGTTGTCACAGAGAGTAGCAACATTACTACAGGGTACTCTTGTGGCTCACTGTCAGCCCTAGTGCAAACTGTTGTTGAGATCTTATTTGAGAAAGCTTCTTTGACCTCAGCTTTCAGCTCTGGAGAGAGTTTGGCGAGAACCTCCTCTTGTTTGTCAGTCAATCCAAGTCCCTTCTCTTCTTTCACTTTGCTTTGCTCTCTGTCCTTTTTATCACTTCTTTTTGTCTGTGGCAACGGGCAAAGTAAGTAATTGTGGTCAGAGGATCCACCTTTCTGACAGTCTTCTTTAGAGCATAGGAACTTTTTGGTACGACTGCTTTCTTCATCATGGAGGCGTAAACATTTGAAGCAAACTCCTGCCTTCTTCAGCTGTGCCTGCTTTCCTGATGGGTTGAGCTTCTTGAAGGCTTTGCAGGCAAACAGTCTACCTGCATGCCCTTCGTCTCCACAGGTTATGCATACACTAGGTTGTGAGCCCTTTTTGCTAGATGCGGCCTTGGTAAATGCCTTTTTTTCTCTGCTTTTCTCCTTTGATTTCTCAGTATAGTCTTTTGAGCTGGGCTGCAGCCGATAACTCTTCAAGAATGTCCTCCTGCTTTTTCAGGTATCCCAGCAGACAATCGAAGTGATTTCTGGGTGAAAAGTTGCTTGTAGGGTCGTTCTTATAAGTTAACCACTTTTCTTTCACAGAGTCTGGTAACTTACTCTCAATCGACTGTGCTACTAATCGATTTTTCACCGCATCTTCTTCTCCCAGAACCTGGAGGTCACGAAGAGCTCTTTCCACAGCTTGAATTAGTTCAATTGTCTTTCTAGGGTTGTTTCCCTTGACAGGCGGTAAGTCCTGTACTTCTTTTGAGATAAGTAGCGCTATCATTGGCTTATTTCCATATTTGTTGTCCAGGAGCCTGAATACGTCATTGGCAGTTCCACAGCTGGTCAGCACGAGCTCTCTCTTGACCTTGTCATCTAGGCTTCCTAAAAGGTGGAACTTTCTTACGTTTTCCAATCTGTAAGGGTTTCCCAGCTGCTGAAGGTCCTCCCATTCAGCTTTCCAATGGTAGTAGTCTCTCATGTTCCCCGAAAACGTGGGCAGGCGTGCTCGTTCTAGGGAGATTTGGGGCTTAAAACCGAGTGGCCCTTGGTACATACCCGGAGCACTTTGGACTTGCCATGGCGTGCTTGCAGCATTTGGACACCATAGCGGAGATCGGCGTGAGTGCTAGATGGGTTAGGCTGAACCTCATTTACAGGTGTGTGACTGTCTGTAGGGCAAGAAAGTTTGCGGTTGGGAGAAGAACTAGTAGACGCAGCTGGCTCTCTTGTCTGGCCTTGCTCGTCCTCATTTTTTATCTCCATGAATTTTTGCTTCACCTGTTCTTTCTGCTTTTCTTCGTCATCAGACCAGGCACTGCGTCGCCATGCCCACTTATCCCACAGTCTCTCCTGTCTTTTTCTCAGCGTCCTGCCACAGTTTCTACATTCCGTTAGCTTAGCTTGAGGGATCATGTCTGTCCACTCTGTTACCAGACTGTTGACGTCATAGACCTCTCGTTCCAGGTTTTTATTTATCAATTCGCGCTCCATCCTTGACAGCTGCAGGTGGTCGGTTGCTTCGGCTTGATCCAGGGCTAAACTGGCCTCCTTTACGAGAGTGAAGATTTGCTCCTCAGCAAATCTGGTCCAGAAGCTATTTTGGACGAGGTGTTTAACTTCATCGAACCTGCGATCGCATTCAGTTATTTTCTCGTCAACTTGAACTGCCTTTTTTGTGGCTTCTTCGTCTTCTGATTCTCGTAGGGCCATGGCATATTCGAATCCTGCATCTGTGACTCTGGTGTGCTCTTCTTTGAAGTTTCTCCACTCAGCCTTCAGATCACTTTCTTCTAAAGCATTTGCTCTGGAGGTGAGATAGTTAGCTCTTCTGGTGAATACAGTCTGGGCCACCGAACGCTTCTGCTTTAGCCGCTCTAGTGTCTCCTCTCCTGCCATCTTTTAATTTTCCTTCTTCTCAGGTTTGCAGATAGCAGGTGAGTAAGCAGTATTTGAATGGACTTTATTACTGGCAGGCCTCTGGTTTATGACTGTTCGGTCATGACTGGCTTTTTAAATTTTAGCCATCCGAATGGGCTAGCGACAGGCAGCACACATGTTATGACTCGTGTTTGTCTTTAGTTTTGTGTTTTTATTACTTTTATTTGCAGAAGACCACAAGTCATAAACCTGAAAAACAAAGAAACAACCAACATTACAAATATATTCATTGAAAATATAATGCAACATCAATAAATCAAACATTGAACCAATGTAAATTAACTTCTACATAAAAGAAGCATCTATCATGTAAAATGTTGTAGTCTTACGCAGCAGTCACAAGTTGGCTGCACAGACTACATTTCCCATCATGCACAGCGGTGCCAACGCTTCAAGAGAGTGCAGCGTTCCCTCGTGTCCGCAGGTATAGCGCATTAGCTAATACAATGCCCAAAATCAATGCCCCACAAACACAATTTCTCTGTCGCCCACCACACACCCGTCCACCAAGTCAACTGACCCAGAAATATGTGTTTTATCCCGTGCTGGCACACATTGCGAGCCGAGCACTGACTCGATGCTGCGTGCACCGACACAGCCGCCAATTAAGCTTTCCTGCGTGGACTTTGTGCCACGAATAACATCTAATACACACACGAAACTCTAAACATTTCTTAATCAAGGCGCATTAGCGAACAGTACCTAACAATAACAGGGTTACAATTTGCTACGTACCAACGGGCTGTGTGCTCCTGACGATCAGTTGTGATAATGAGAAATGACGCTAGTCAAAAAACACTTTACAAGGTTACGGCGCAACTGCGCATGATCGGGCATAAAAAATTATAACATAGCAAAATAATAATGAAACACACAAACTGACCAAAACACCCGAAATAAATGATCAAATATTTAAATTCTATCCCAATATTTATAACGAGATTTTCTTTACCCATAAATTTTACCACATTAATTTTAACAAATAGCCCAAAAGAACCAAACAATGGGCCTCTCCACAGATCCGTATCTTGAGCTATTGATGCCATCTGCTTGTCTCCATGAAGACTGAAAGGCTAAATGCCTTAGTGTGAAACATTCTAGGCAAAGTTATAACATTTCGATGGTAAAAAAGATGGTGAACCCTCAGGCAAAAGGATCAGTCAGCTCCTAACTCCTGTAAATGTATTTGCTGTCATACTTTGAACAGTCTGCATTTCCCTATTTCCCTGTTAGAAAATGTCTGATATTCACTGAAATACCAGACTTTTGAATGCCTGTGCGTGCCAATGTGGTCTCTCACAAATGCAATCCCGGGGTTGCAAATCAAAATGACCCTGAATGAATGTGTGGGATGCAGCTGGAAATAACTTTAGCTTCTTAGGAAAATGTCGACATGATTTTACAAACATGCAGGAAAATATCTTCAGTACAATGAATAAAAGATCGCATCTTTGTTGAAAAGTTGATTTAAAAGGGCTGTATTGCACTATTTTCTGATCTATGCTATAATGGTGTTTCCTCGCAACCATACCAGGAGTTGTGTTTTGTCTCCATATTGCCAGCATGTTCAGCTTTGGACATGCAGACCTATAAAAGGGTTACTTAAACATGTGTGAATGAAGCAAAACACAACTCCAGCTCTGGTTTTGATGAGGAAACAGCATTATCACGTGGTTTAAAGCTCGCAAGAGTCAATTTCAGATTGTATAGGACCTTTAATGGTGGATTCTTTGCTTTGTCTGTCAGAGGAATTGACTCATTTGAACCTGAGCTGCTGAGGATTGATGACCTTTTCTTGATTATTGAGAATGGAGAGGAGCTTAGGTCAGTCTGTAATCTGTGCTTAACAAAAGCAGTCTACTTTTAATTTGTGAGAATGAGTCGCCTCCTTTTCTGTGAAAGATTTGACACTGCAAATACTGCAGTATTGCAGTGGTATCAGTACTTTTACACCGATGGTCTACTGTTACTTTAAGGGTCCTATATCACTCAAAATGTACTATTTTTAATTTTAATTTTTAACCTAAGTTTATGAATGCTATTACCTCCTCAAAAACATACCTGGAGTTATGTTTTGTTTCAGTCACACAGGTTTGAGTAACCCTTTATTATTAGTTTGTCAACATCTACAAAGTTTAAAATGCTCTGTTCCACCTTGTGACATCGTGAATTGATAGTTTTCAAGTGAAGAGGTCTATTTACCTTTTGTTCTGTAGAGATTGAAAATTCCTGGGCTGAAATCATCCAAATGATTCTAGTAAAGGTGTAAGGGGTGTAAAAACACAGTGGAGCACTTCCTGTATTACCATAAGACATCACAAGGTGGAAGGAGTGTTTTTTGTTTGAAAGAAAACAACCTAAATATGTAGAGTTTGTTTGTTAAACATGTGTGTATGAAACAAAACACAACTCCATGTATGTTTTTCATGAGAAATCAACGTTATAACATACAGTAGATTAGATAATAGCTAAATATGGGCGAATGTTGAAATCCAGTACATGACCTATTCCGTTGTGACCTTGTGTTTTGATTTGTGTATTGAGCCCAGTGTCTCTGTGAGTAAATAGGGTTTTATGAATAAGCCTGTGAATAACCTGTGAATAAGAGCCAGAGGAAGCAGAGGATGACACAGATTGAAGAGAGTTTGGCATTTTCAGACATCTCATAACATATGCTTTTGTACCGCTCACATCCGGAGAGAAATACGTATGTACTTTCACTTACTCGGTCTGTCTTGTGTGTGCTGTTTGTCAGGAGGATACTGGCGACAAACATGGCTAATAGATTGAGAGTGGAGAAGACTGTGTCTAGAACTGATCATTTACTTTTATGGGAGAAGGCTTTCAGTGTGCTGGATGTTAAAGGGCCCATATTATGCCATTTTCTGATCTATGTTATTATAATGTTGTTTCTTCTTCAAAAACACACCTGGAGTTGTGTTTTGTTTCATTCACACATTTAATACACAGATCCTGCGTATTTAGGCTGAGTTCTCAAACAGAAAACACTCCACATCTATTTGGATCGTTCAGCCCAGGAATTGTCTATCTCTACTAGGGATGGGCATTCGATTAAATTTTCTTAATCAATCGTCAGGAACATTAACAATCGATTTTCGATTAATCATTAACATTTTTATATTAAAATTATCACCATTATTATTACTATTACTAATCTGCATAAATAAACTCAACTTTACAACAAATAAACCATAACCACAATATAATCTAAAACCAGCCTGTTTGAGATTATAAAGTGTTTAATGCAACTTTAGCATGTTTGTTTATGTCTTACAGAAACGAAACTTAAAACCGCATGGCTCATTTGCATAAACAGTAAATGGGAAAAAAAGCAGCTCTTTCTTTGTGCGCTGATGTGGTTCAGCTTCGGTTGGACTAAAGAACACGACTCAGTGGAATATGAGTGTTCTTTCTGTGACAGAGGGATGTGATGAGTCTGTTCTGAAACCGGGATACTCAAAAAACCCGATCATAACCTGGATACTGATGTGCAGGTAAACGCACAGCAACCTACATTCGGTTTGTCGATTAAAATGAACATGATCAACGAAATTCTTAATGATAATCTCTACCACTACACGACAACACAAGGTGGAACAGAGCCGACTAATAATAAAGATTAATAAATGAATGAAACAAAACGCAACTCCAGGTATTTTCACATGACCACCATATTTTAGGCTATCTGGAGGCTTTTTAAAGAGTTATTTATTAAATTAAAAGTGTCACACTACCTTATGATGTATTGTTACGTTTGTCTCTTTCAAAGAGCTGCTTAAATACCTGATCACTTACACAATGGACTTACACTTCCGCTTAGTATGTTTCTACAGTTTCTACTGTTATACATGTATATGTTTGTATATTCAAAGCATTACCCACATGTAAAGAGTACAATGCAATGTGAGTATTCTCAAATAATGAACATAACTTTTCATTTTAATCCAACCTTTTAATTAAACCATACACGTTTTTCCAAAATGTTTTCAAACTCAAATTCAAACTATTCAAGTAACTGGCAGTGTTACGGCACTTGTCCACTTTTTAACATCTTCATACAAAACTATGATCTGTAAAACAGAAAAGTGTGCGTGTTTGTGTATTCTGCTTAGTCTAGGGCTCTACGCTAACTTTTTTTTTCAGGAGCACATGTGCCCCTAAGTTAAAAATTTTAGGAGCACAGAAAAAAATGGGGGCACAAATAGGTTTTCATTTTCAATGATTATTACAGTGCAGAACTTGCGCCTACCAACACTAACACTGAATAAATTTAATACAAAAAAAGAATTATGACTGTACTTTTCCTGCATGATTGCAATGTTTTTATAAATATATCTTCATTTTATCTAATTAATATTTAGACTTAAAATAAGCCAAACAAACTGTACTGCACTGAAACACTCTGTGGCCCTTTTTGGACCTTCACCCACAGTTTAAGAACCTCTTTAAGAGAACTTCCACTGGCACTTTACACAAAACTGCTTCAAAGTGTAAAAAGTGTGCAGGATTTTTAAACCTGTATTTTCAAATTCCTAACTGGAGTTACATTCTCTTAGTGGTTTTACAGTGGTTTTTAGACTCTGCACATTTACCAAACCAAACGCACATTGTGACAAACAGATTTATTTGGCATTTTCTTAGGCAAACTTCAGCCCACATATCACCTGCTCTGTGCCGTAGCTCTGCTCTGTGCGGACACGGACATAAAATAAATATTGGCATATTTGATGTGAGACGGATGGACAGGTGGGATGTTTAACCTGCCCTGTGATACACACTGGTACACGAGGGTGCGCGGGCTCCAGCGCACAGGTCCCGCACACCGGTACAAGTTTATTGCCGAAGGCAGCGGCCGTAATGAAATATGACCGCACTCAGTATTCAGACCTTGAATCCTTGACGAGACCGAGTCCAAATGCGCTCGAGTCCGAGACAAGACCAAGACAAAACCATCGCTTTAGTGGAGAAGGAAGTCCAGCGGCACGGGGGTGTCTGTGAGTGGTGGGACAGGTGTGGGTCCTGCTGCGGTGCCGCTCCTCGTTTAAGGGGGCGTGGGTGTGTTTTGAAGCGGAGTTTGTTCGTATCCGCATACCCGGAGCTCAGTTCGGTTGCGCTCGCGCTGGGCGTGCCGCGCTTTAGGGGCGTTCCAGGCTTGGGCACGATTCTGAAGTCCTAGTGTGAGTTTGCCCCTAATGTTTGACACATTTAGAACGTTTAACTCGTCACGTTACGTCTGTGCGCAGTTCTCCTTATTGTGGCTGCAGAAGCACTCGCACTGGTGCGACTGTTTTGATTTCCTCGTTCACACGACGAAATATTTACTCGCAAATGCAAGTGAAATGGGCGCACTGTAGAGCCCTGGCTTAGTCATGAGGATACACCACTCTTTCCACTCCTCTTCATGTCCTCCTAAATTAACAAACTCTGAGCAGTTGGACTGAGGACCGACTTCAGGTGTGGAGTTGGTCAGCCCAGCCTTCTCCTTCAGTGCATGAATCACTGTTTTCCTATAATTTTTCAAATTTGTGTATGTGTGTGTGTGTGTGTGTGCGCGTGCGTGCTTGTGTGTGTGCTTGTGTGTGTGTGTGTGGTGTTACGGCCCCAGGCTTCCAGTTCTTTGATTTGTGTTGTGTGCTTTAATTTCTTGTTTTGTCATTTGGATTCCTGCTGGGAGAGCCCTGGTCCCTGAATTTCAACCCTCGGTCACTCCCACCTCACCTTCAGCCTCCTCCCCCTATTTAAGAAGATTCCTCTCACCTGTTCGAGGCTGCTGGCCTTTGTGGCCAGTCTGCCATTTTGTGTTTGTGTCAGTCACTTTGTACTAGTACGTGACTTTGTGTGTGTTGAGACACTTGGTTAGTTTAGTTCGGTTTTGTGCCTTTTTGTTTTGTCACTTGATTCTGTTTGTGGGTTTATGTGATTTTACTTTGGGACACTTGTGATTTAGTTTTGTTTGCGTCCCTTAGTTTAGTCACTTGTTTTTTTTTTTGTGTAAGCCCATGTGACTTGTTTTTGGCACAACTTATCCTGTTCTTTTTCTTAGTTTAGGTTATTTTATGTTCAAGATTCAAGATTACTTTATTTGTCCCGAAGGAAATTTGTTTTGGACACAAAGGCTGCCACATAAACAGTGCACATTAAACAAACATGAAACAAGTCATACTTGAGCATTCACTTTAACAACCCCATAAAACATCACATCACAGTCCTGCGCTATGGCCTAAGTTCAGGAGAGTCACTGAGATGGGCAGGAATGAGTTTTTATACCTGTTCAGGTATCTTTTTCTGTTTTTAATGGGTACTCTATAGCGTTGCCCAGATGGTAGCAGCTAATATTGGGAGTGTAGGACATGAGAGGGGTCTGAAGTGATCTTTCTTGCTTGTTTGACAACAGTCTCCTCAAACAACTGTCGCAATCTCTCACCCCCATCACTTTGAGCGCTGTGCGCACCAGTCTATAAAGTTCAGATTTTGTTTTAACTGAGATTACCAAACCACACACACATTCCATATCTTATTATGCTCTCAATAATAGCATGATAGAAAACAATCATTTTTTGTTCAACACCAAATACCCTCAGTCTTCGCAAGAAATACAGTCTTTGTTGTATCCTGCTACAGACAGAGTTCACATGGACATCCCACGTCAGGGTGGAATCTATGTGGACCCCCAGGTATTTGTATGAATGAACCTGGGTGACCTCAGAGTCATGGATGGAGAGTGGGGTGTGATCTCCCAATTGTCCTGGATCAAAAACTATCTCTTCAGTTTTCTTCACATTGACAATAAGATGATGGTCATCACACCACTTTACAAAGCGCTCCACCTCAGATCTGTACACTGATATATCTGTGTCCTTGTCCATGAGTCCCAAGATGGCTGTATCATCAGAGAACTTGATGATGTGAATGCTGGTGAGTATTGAATGCTGTTACAGCCCCAGGCCTCCAGTTCTTTGATTTGTGTTGTGTGCTTTAATTTCTTGTTTTGTCATTTGGATTCCTGCTGTGTGAGCCCTGGTCCCTGATTGGTGGGAGCTTCAACCCTCGGCCACTCCCACCTCACCTCCAGCCTCCTCCCCCTGTTTAAGAAGATTCCTCTCACCTGTTCGGGGCTGCTGGCCTTTGTGGCCAGTCTGCCATTTTGTGTTTGTGTCTCTTTGTGTCAGTCACTTTGTTTGTACTAGTACGTGACTTTGTGTGTGTTGAGACACTTGGTTAGTTTAGTTCGGTTTTGTGCCTTTTTGTTTTGTCACTTGATTCTGTTTGTGGGTTTATGTGATTTTACTTTGGGACACTTGTGATTTAGTTTTGTTTGCATCCCTTAGTTTAGTCACTTGTTTTTTTTTTGTGTAAGCCCACGTGACTCGTTTTTGGCACAACTTGTTATCCTGTTCTTTTTCTTAGTTTAGGTTATTTTATGTACATATTTTAGCCTGTTTTGTTTAATTTACCTTGTACATTCCTTTTAATTAAATTACCTTATTTATTCAATTTTACATCTTGGTTATTTTGTTACTTCCGCGGTCCCTAGCAGAGCTGGGTCGTAACAAATGCAGAGCTGAAGTCCACGAACAGCAGTCTGGCATAAACCTTTGGATCTTCCAGATGTTGTAGGAGCAAGTGTACTGCTGTTATTATTGCATCATCAGTGCTGCGGTTGTTCTTATAAGCAAACTGATGGGGGTCTAACTGATTTTGAATGTCTGACTTTAGCTCTCTCACCATCAACTTCTCCAAACACTTTATGACATTGGAGGTCAGGGCTACTGGCCTATAATCATTGTTTTCTTTGGGGACGGGTATTTTGGGGACAGGTATAATTGTTGCCGTGTTCCAATGAGATGGTACTGTATGTGAGTCCACTGACTTTTGGAAAACAGGGGTCCAGGCTGGTGAGAGTTCCTCTGCACATGTCTTCGAGAGGAAAGTGGAAACACCATCCGGGTCAGTCGCTTTGTTTGTTTTTAACCTCTTAAAAAGCCTGGTGACTTCCTCAGTACAAATGTCTATTGGAACACAGTCAATAGTTAAGTTGTTTGCAATAGTTTGACAGTCAACAGAGAATTTGTGCAAATCATGTCTTAAATAAAAATTATTCAAGTCATTTGCCATTTGTTTTTCATCTATTGAGTGCAAATGCCTTCTGATGGAAGTCATGTTTGTAATAGCTTTCATAGTAGCCCACACCTTCCTTGTGTCATTGGTTCTAAATTCCCTTTCAATAGAGTCTTTTATGTTCTTTTTTTGCATTATTGAGCTTCTGTTTTAATTCCTGCTGTACAGATCTCATTTGTACAAAGTCCATATTCCTAAAAGCAGCCCTCTTATGTTTAATGCAATCCTTGACATCTGCTGTGATGTAGGATTTGTTGTTGGGGTACAGTTTTATTGTCTTTTGGGGTATAACAACATCAACGCAGAAATGTATATAAGATGTTATGGCTTCTGTGGATTTACTCAAGTCAGGTTCGTGAAAGACATCCCAGTCTGTACTTAAGAAACACCCCTTCAGTGTTTCAATATTATCATGTGACCAGATTTTAATAGTTTTAACTAAGGGTTTGCTCTTTTTAAGGACAGTGCGATAAATAGGAATGAGATGAATGGTGTTATGATCTGAATTGGAGAGTGGTGGTTTGGCTTTTGCTGTGTATGCATTTTGAATATTTCCATAACATTTATCGAGTACCCAGGTAGGGACATCTCCAATTTACAGTGATTAAAATCTCCCAGGATTAACACTGGAGCATCAAGAGTATGTTGTAATTGTATGTGCACACACTCTACCACTTGTGCTGCAGCTCTGCCTGCATTCCCACTGGGCGGCACATAAACAGCACAGATGATGATACTCCCAAACTCCCTGGGAAGGTAAAATGGTCGAAGTGTGATACACAAAAATTCCACATCTGGGTTACAGGTGGTTTCTCTTATTGTGTATTGTCTGCACCATTCATCCCTGATGTATATGCAGACTCCGCCCCCTCTCGCTTTGCCTGACTCGTAGGTCCTATCAGAGCGGACGAGAGCAAAGCCATTCAGCTCGACCAATGAGCTGGGAATATCTGGATGCAGCCAACTTTCTGTGACAATAACCGCACAGTATTCTTGGGTTGCACGTGACGTCACTACTATTATGCAAATTAAAATGCGCCATATTGGATGATAACACATCCAATATGGCGGCTGTACTGTGATGTTGTGTCTGTACTGGCTCGTAATATTTATCGATATTCCACGATCTTGAAGTGAAAATACCTGTTCTATGTGCTGTTTACGGCTGTGGAAATAATAACACACGCGATAAAGACAAAAAATTCTTCCGGATTCCGAAAATTATCAAAAATAATGATCCAAGTAAGACAGATGAGACACTTTCAACTGACCGTTGAAAGCAGTGGTTCAAAAATATATCACGCGCCGATCTTAACAAAGAAAAGGCCAAACACACTAGAGTTTGCAGTGATCATTTTATCTCTGGTAAGTTTTAAACTTTTTCTGTCTTCAAAAGTGGAATAAGGCACATTTAACTAGACACAAACTAAAGTTATGTTTGTAGGGCAACCAGCGCAGCTCCATGAGCGAGAGAATCCTGACTGGGCTCCCACTCAAAACATGGGTCACAATAAAATCAAACTCTCAACCAAGTTAGATCTATCTAGGAGTGAAAGATCCCAAGCAAGAGCAGCAAAGAAACCAAAGCTTGAGTCAGCGAAACTTTTGTTTGAAGTTGAAAAATCTGTGCAAAATACTTTAGCTTCAACTGCTACAGAGACTGAGATCATGGAAGAACAAGTTAACACACACACAAAAAACACTACTGAAGTTGAATGTCAAACAGATCTCGCAGTGTTTGATATGATTCAAATGGCACAGTGTGTCAACAACATGACTTTTGAGCTCACAGAACTTAAGAAAAAGCTAATGGAAAGTGACTTTCAAGAGAAAAGCTTTCAAGACAGTGATGAAAAAACTCGATTCTACACTGGCCTTCCCAATTTCCTCATTATGCAACAAATTTTGACTTTTTGCTGTCCCTACATATATTCTGGACCAATGAACACTCTTACACAGTTTCAAGAACTATTTGTTACCTTGATGAGACTCAGACTTAACTTGTCTTTGCAAGATCTTGCATACAGATTTTCAGTCTCTCAGTCCACTGTGTCTAGAATCTTTGACAAGTGGGTAGATGTTTTAAATGTGAGATTGGACTTTTTGATTATATAGCCAGAAAGAGAAGATTTGATCGAAGCCATGCCCAACTGCTTCAAGGAAAATTATGGTAACCGTGTAGCTGCGATAATCGATTGCTTTGAGGTTTTTATCAACAGACCCTCGAGCTTGCTTGCACGAGCAATTACGTGGTCAAACTACAAGCACCACAACACTGTCAAGTTTTTGATTGGTATTACACCGCAAGGAGTTATATCATTTATATCAAAAGCATGGGGCAGCAGGGCCACCGACAAACATGTTACTGACAATTGTGGAATATTAGAAAATCTCATTCCTGGTGATCTTGTACTTGCTAATAGGGGGTTTGACATTGCAGAAAGTGTAGGACTATATCAAGCACCATTGAAAATCCCAGCCTTCACATGTGGAAAAAAACAACTTTCTGCTAATGAAATTGAGGACACTAGAAAAATTGCAAATGTCAGAATTCACGTAGAACGAGTCATTGGTTTGGTAAGAAGAAAGTATGTTATTCTTCAAAGTACTTTACCGGTAGAATTTGTTTCTGTGAAATCTGGTCAAACTGAAGCACCCATCGACAAGATAGCCAAAGTATGCTGTGCTCTTACAAATCTTTCAGTCAGTTGTACCATTCAATTAACTTACTATTTTTTTCATATTACATATATTAACTAAATACAAGTCAGCAAGTGTGAAATTTCAATTTAATATAGTGGTTGTTGACATTTGAGTGATTAAAAAATATAATAATAATAAAAAAGAGATAGAAAGGAACTAATACAGTAAATATGTTGTAGAACAAATGCTGGAAAACTATGAAACAAAAACAAAAAAGTACTAACAAATAGTAGTTTGTTAATGATAAATTGTTAGTATCGCTCAACCATTCAATGAAAGCCTTCATTGTATTTTTCGTTGCTTGATTGAGTTCTGGTTAAGTGATACTGACAATTTACCACCAAAAAATGTTTAAAACAACTTTACATTTCTGACGATTTTCTTACTCTGAATCAAGCACAAACTATTGTCTACATGAAGGGCAGTACCAGTTTCCCTTGGGTGCTTTGTCAATATCTAGATAGTCCATGTGAAACCACACAATATCACAGTTTTCACTATCACATGCTATAAGTCTGCATCCTTCTAAATGTTCTTGGCAATAACACCAAGGTCCCTCCTCATCAGACTCTTCATCACTGTTAGTCACAGCTGATCTGGAAAACCACCTGCCCACAATCTCTGGGAGAATAGCTAACTTAAATAGCTTGGTTGCCTTGACAAGTGAACTTTCCCAAAATAAATGGTCTGGCAATACTCTCTCAATGTGGATATCCTTTTGTGTCCAAACAACAAAGTCAATATTGCAAATAAAAATCTGGGCCTGTACTTGATAATAGTAAGCGTGATTCTAGTCCAGAGTTAAAGTACCATCCTCTTCAGTCAGAAAAAAGTTCCTTTTTTTTGCAGCTTTGGACAGCATTTGGCTTTTGGCAGTGAATGGGCACTTGATTTCACATACACCTGTGCCACAACAGTCACAGTTCACAAAGCCATCTGGCGATGCACCCATATGTGGCCATTTTTTGTTTATGTTTAAGCCACTATCGCTGACTACAAAATGTTCATGCAAGGTGCACATTTTCCTTTCATATGCTTGTCTAGCAGTGTTTTCATGGGTGCAACCCCATTCAGTAGCAGCTGATTTGAACTGGTGAGCTTTAGGATAGCAAATGGATTTAATAAGACTCTTTGATGGTTTCATTGGGTCTGTATGACAAGCTGCTTTCAGTTTTGATGCTGTGATACGGCCACTTCTATGTTCAAACCAGTCATTACATGTACTTTGTTTTCTGGTTAATCATTCAATGATGCCACATTCTTTTTCAGTTATTGAAATTTCAGTGTTGTTGCATACATTTAACAACTGTTCATAGTTGAGTTGAATGAAACTTTGTTTGTGAAGACTTTTTAAACTTGAAATTTCTGTTTCTTTTGGCTTGAAGTTTTTATTATATGGAGGGACAACTGATAATACTGCTGATCTGACTTTTGATTGTGAGAGTCTCTTGAAAAAATCAGTTTTTTCAGCTGGTGTTGGTTTAGGAACTATTTCTCTTTTTGGTGGAGGTGGCTGTACATTTTCTTTATCATTCTCTATCTCTTTATACCGTCTCTTCGCAGAGGCAAAATCCACTTCACTCACAGGAAGATATGGTACTTTTTTCACATGTGAAGGTAGCCATTTACTTATTTCTTGAGTACATGTGACAGATTTCCTCATTTTAACTGCTGTTTCGCAAGCAAAGAGAACAGCTCCTACGTGCGAGCAGGCTTCACCGAGTCCAGCCATACAGGAACAATGAGCTAGCACCACATCACCAGATTTTTCAGCTAGCAGCCATGTCTTGAGAGGTGGTTCTCTTGTTCTTTGAGAATGATTAACCTGAAATAATCATAATACAGAATAATATTAAACATTTTTTAACCAAGACAACAGGTACGAGCTATTAAAGCATGGTCTTTTGAACAGGTGTCGAAGCTAAGTGTGTTGTGTTTATCGACTCGGTTTTTCGGTAGTAAACTTACCCTTACAAATACAACCACTCGTTCACCACCACTTTTTTTCGTCATAAGACCAATAACCCAACCAGATGTAAAAAAGTTATACGCTTCCAGGCTTTTGTAGGCCTTAATTTGACTGCTGTTCAGCCACGAGGTTTGAAGTACCAAATAGTTCACGATGTCCGGGTATTCGACTGACGGTAATTCAGCAATATCTTCCCTAAAGTCGGAACATTTAAAAAAAAATATGGGTCAAAGCCGCATATTTTAACCTTCTCCTTATATCTTGTCTTAGCAGCTTCTAAATTCGAGTAATAGTCAGATAACTAGATGTCACAAGTAGAAGTCGCCATTTTGTTTAGAATGTTTATCATCCAACATGGCGTCGCTTGATGACGTAATGTTTTTTTGTCACGTGGTTGCAACCCAAGTATTCACGGTATTCAAAATAGGTCCTGGTGTGTAGTCTGAGCTCCTCTATTTCGTTTTTAAGTGAGCGCGCGTTGCACAGGATCAGGGATGGTAGTGGTGGACGATTTCCCCACCTCCTTAGCCGCTGTCTCACTCCGCGCTGGCCCCTCCTCTGCGGTCGCCGAGACTTTTCTCCACTTTCTCCTCTTTTATATCGCAAAAGGTGAGTCCAATGTCTTTTTAACTCTTCTGGCAGGTCAGCCAGAAGCAGTGTTGTGCTAGAGATGTCTCGCAGAGACAGGAGTGTTTCTCTGTCATAAACACGCATTTCCTGGTCAGCGTGCAGCGCTGTTACATGACAGAACTCCAGGAGGATGATAATCCATATCAGCAACGCAGTGCAAAAGCATCTCCCAAATGTGGCCATCACGCAGGGTTTCACCAGCATTTATACAAAGACAGAGACACTGTTAATCGCTTGTAACGATTAAATAACACATATGTGGCAGCACAGTTGTCCGTGTCGCAGCGCCACCGGAAATGTACATATTTTAGCCTGTTTTGTTTAATTTACCTTGTACATTCCTTTTAATTAAAGTACCTTATTTATTCCATTTTACATCTTGGTTATTTTGTTACTTCCGCGGTCCCTAGCAGAGCTGGGTCATAACAGTGGAAAGAAAGTGGCCTGTACATTCCCAAATGATGCAGGAGATGACAGAGCAGTATTCGAGTATTCTCATTCAGTCTTTCCTCATCTGTCCAGTACCTGTGATGTGTTAAATGCAGGAGTAAATGACTCTACACTTTGAACTCTAAATAGAGCATGGATAACAAGTAACTCAAACATGTATGGCCTACATACTACACAACTATTTCATCAATCAACTAGCTTCTGTTAAATTTGCTCTCCTTGTGCTGCAATTGAATTCATGTTTTGTTCAGGTCACCAAATGCTTAGTAGGAAAAAGACAAGAAAAACTGGTTCAGACAGGCAGGATGGTTTGATTTATACTGGGATGTAACTTGAAATATAGCATCTCTAAGTGTCAATATCGAGACAATAGTTAAGCTAGTCAAGTGATCAGTGGTGTGGGTGTGGGCGTGGTACGCAGGGTATGCCGTCCACCCACTTCTCCTGATGTGAGAGATAAAAAAAATAACAAATATAAAATAGCCGACAACTTAAATGTCAAACGAAAAATGCTCTTCATAACATAGAGCCTGGCTCCAAATTTGCTCCTGTAACCGTGAGCATCACGAGCCTCATTTGAGTGGCGCTGAGCACTGTGGGTGACATCACACTCGCTTAGTCCAATTTTATATATGGTCTATGGCAGGGACTCCCAGACTTCCTTCACCCCAGACACTTACTTCAGCGGCTCCTCAGGGGGGACCCTGCGGCATTCCCAGGCCCAGAGTGTCCTGGGTCTTCCCCTGGGCCTCCTCCCGGTGGGACATGCCTGGAACACTTCCTGAGGGAGGCGTCCAGGAGGCATCCAGAACAGTTGCCCTCCCCTCAGCTGCTCCTCTAGATGTGGAGGAGCAGCGACTCTACTCCGAGCTCCTCCCGTGTGACCAAGCTCCTCCCCCTATCTCTAAGGGAGTTCAGCCACTCTGCAGAGGAAACTCATTTGGGCCGCTTGTATCTGTGATCTCGTCCTTTCGGTCATTCCCCAGAACTCATGACTATAGGGTTACTCATTTATATGAAATCTTCATATTAAATAGCATTAGACATATAATGTTTAAGGCTAATATCACAGGCTCCAGTGTGAATTTCCCATTATAATATAGTGATATTTTATTTATACAGCACCTTTGAAACAAAGTTACGTTTTCTACTCATGGAAACAAAATAAAATACGATGTAATGAAAATGATAATGATAAAATCAAATATTAAATCCAAACTATTCAATCATCTAACGTAGTTATTCTGCCGCGAATCCAACATGCACATGTCTCTGTTTACATGCTGGTCAAAACATACAATAAAACCAATACACTTTTAAAATGTGACTTGTTTCTCCACTGGTTCGGGAGCTCAAATCGACGGCATTTAAACTGGGACTGCGCTTGGGGGTTGTGCACATGCACAGGGAGCTCAAGTCGACAGGACACCAGCGCACTGTGGACTGCACAGACCACAGACGTATAATAAAGTGGACTAAGCAGGTTTGATACCCACAGAGTTTAGCGCCTCTCAAGTGAGGCTCATGATGCCACAGTTACAGGAGCCAATCTGGAGCCAGGCTCTATGTTATGAAGGGGAATTTTTGACAGGCAACATTGCAAAAAAAAATTCAGAATCATGTAGAGCGGGTTCATATGAACATTTTAAGACCAAAATGACGAGGCCACAGCAGCAGGTACAGCGAGAGGAGCGATAAGATCCCAATGCAAGTCAATTGGAGCCTGGGTCAGAAGGAGCCAGAAGAGCCTCCTGGAGCGCTTCCTGTTTGGCTCTGTCCGTTCATATATGGTACAGACACAGCGCAGACTGTACAGGCTCTGCACTAGTACTGCTTAAAAGAATTTGAGTTCCATATTTTCCCAGTTTTGCTGAACAAGATTTATATGAGAAAGGAATTAATCGCCTGCCCCAAATTAATGGGATTAATTGTCGGGATTCATTTAATACTAATGTTGCAATGCTAATAGTTAGCTGACCATTTACTAGATTTAACATAGTTAACTTTGACATTGCTGTAAACTTTATGAACATTTTACATAATCTTCCATTAAATATAAAATACCAGACATTTTTTTATTTTATATATATATATATATATATATATATATATATATATATATATATATATATATATATATATATATATAAAAACGCATTTCTCATATTCCACGGTGGTTGGTCTCTCTCACCCTCATCAGCTCGGGTCCTCTACCAGAGGCCTGGGAGCTTGAGAGTTCTGCGCAGTATCTTTGCTGTTCCCAGTACTGCACTTTTCTGGACTGAGATGTCTGTTGTCCTTCCTGGGATCTGCTGCAACCACTCCTCTAGTTTGGGGGTCACGGCCCCGAGTGCTCCGATCACCACAGGCACCACCGATGCTTTCACCTTCCAGGCTTTCTCCAGCTCTTCTTTGAGCCCCTGGTATTTCTCTAGTTTCTCGTGTTCCTTTTTCCTGACATTGCCATCGCTCGGTATTGCAATGTCCACCACCACGGCTTGGTTCTCCCGCTTATCCAGAACCACGATGTCTGGTTGGTTCGCCATCACCATTCTGTCAGTCTGTATTTGGAAGTCCCACAGGATCTTGGCCCGCTCATTCTCCACAACCTTTGGAGGCGTTTCCCACCTTGATCCTGGGGTTTCCAGCCCGTACTCTGCACAGATGTTTCTGTACACTATGCCCGCTACTTGGTTGTGTCGCTCCATGTACGCTTTCCCTGCCAGCATCTTACACCCTGCAGTTATGTGCTGGACTGTCTCAGGCACTTCTTTGCACAACCTACACCTTGGGTCTTGTCTGGTGTGGTAGATCTGGGCCTCTATTGCTCGGGTGCTCAAGGCCTGCTCCTGTGCAGCCAGGATGAGTGCCTCTGTGCTGTCCTTCAGACCAGCCCTCTCCAGCCATTGGTAGGATTTCTTGATATCAGCCACTTCAGTTATGTTCGGTGGTACGCCCCATGTAGGGGTTTGTCCTGCCATGATGGTCCCTCCAGCACCTCTTCCTCTGCGCCCCACTGTCTGAGACATTCTCTGAGCACGTCATCAGTCTGGGCCTTGTCACTGATGTACTTGTGGAGCTTGGATGTTTCATCCTGGACAGTGGTTCCCACACTCACTAGTCCTCGGCCTCCTTCCTTCCGGCTCGTGTACAGTCTCAGGGTGCTGGACTTGGGATGGAACCCTCCATGCATGGTCAGGAGCTTTCGTGTCTTAACATCTGTGGTCTGTATCTCCTCCTTTGGCCAACTTATGATTCCTGCTGGGTATCTGATCACTGGCAGGGCGTAGCTGTTTATTGCCTGCGCCTTGTTCTTGCCATTGAGCTGGCTTCTTAGGACCTGCCGTACTCTTTGCAGGTATTTGGCTGTCGCCGCTTTCCTTGTTGCCTCGTCAAGGTTGCCATTTGCCTGTGGGATACCAAGGTACTTGTAGCTGTCCTCAATGTCTGTTATTGTTCCCTCTGGGAGTGAGACCCCCTCTGTGTGGACTACCTTCCCTCTCTTTGTCACCATCCTACTACACTTCTCGAGCCCGAATGACATTCCAATGTCTGTGCTGTAGATCCTGGTGGTGTGGATCAGTGAGTTGATGTCTCGCTCGCTCTTAGCGTACAGCTTGATGTCATCCATGTAGAGGAGGTGACTGATGGTGGCCCCGTTTCTGAGTCGGTATCCATAGCCAGTGTGGTCGATTATTTGGCTGAGGGGGTTCAGACCTATGCAGAACAGCAGTGGGGACAGTGCGTCTCCTTGGAATATGCCACATTTGATGGTCACTTGTGCAAGTGGCTTGCCATTGGCTTCAAGGGTGGTTTTCCACAACCGCATCGAGTTTGCAATGAACGCCCTTAGAGTCCTGTTGATATTGTACAGCTCCAGGCACTCAGTGATCCATGTGTGTGGCATTGAGTCATAGGCTTTCTTGTAATCAATCCAGGCAGTGCACAGGTTGGTCTGACGGGTTCTGCAGTCACGAGCGACTGTTCGGTCAACCAGGAGTTGGTGTTTGGCTCCCCTGGTGTTTTTGCCGATGCCCTTCTGTGCTGCGCTCATGTATTGATCCATGTGCCCGCTTATCTTAGCCGCGATGATGCCTGACATGAGCTTCCATGTTGTGGAGAGACAGGTTATTGGCCGATAGTTGGATGGGACTGTACCCTTTGAGGGATCCTTCAGGATCAGGATCGTACGCCCTTGGGTTAGCCATTCAGGGTGAGTCCCATCCCTTAGCAGCTGGTTCATTTGTGCTGCTAGGCGCTCGTGGAGAGCAGTGAGCTTCTTTAGCCAGTATGCGTGGATCATGTCAGGGCCTGGTGCTGTCCAACTTTTCATGCCTGAGACTCTTCCCTGGATGTCTGCCACTGAGATGGTAACTGGATTCTGTTCAGGGAGGTTGCTGTGGTCTGCTCTCAGAGCCACCAGCCACTGTGCATCGGTGTTATGTGATGCTTCTCTTTCCCATATGTCTTTCCAGTACCTCTCAGTCTCCAGCCTTGGTGGGTCTGCTCTGCTTTAGGCGGCTGGCCAAGGCTTGGAGCCTTTGTTTGGCACTTTCGAGTGCTTCAGGTATGGGCATCTGGCTGTACCTCTTGGGTACTCGCTTTTTCATTGCACCTTTCTGGGCCTCTGACAGTTGGCTCACTTCTCGCCGCACTTCCTTGATTTTAGCCTCTAACCGTCTTTTCCATGGTGGGTATCGTATCTCATGGCTCCCATGGTTGCTCTTATAGCCCAACACCTCTAGGATCACTGCTGCTGAAGTGTAGATCAGCTCATTGGTTTCAGTGATGGTTGTGGTAGGGATCGCTCTGAGTGCTGCATTCACATCCTCTAGCAGACTTTCAGATGGTACTTCACTTAGCCTGTGTAGCTGGCGTCGGGGTTGCCTTGTGTTCATCCGGGCCATGATCTTGTCTTTCAGGTCAGTCGCTGCCTTGCTCAGCGTGATACTTATTGGGGCTTCCTTCCCAATCTCTGGTTGGGGAGTTAGTGTTAACTCCCCTCTGACCTGGCGTCCTGGCTCCCCCTTGCCGTAGCATTTGTGTTGTACCTCGTCAATCTCTAGTTGTGATAGCAGTTGCCGTTTGTGGATGTTGGAACACTGAGCTACTAGTTGTTTGGCCGTTAGCTTGGACTGTGGGTATCGTAGTAACCATTTCTCCCACATCCTGTTCATGTAGCCCCTCTGACTAGGGTTACTGGAGTAGTAGCATTCCAACAGAGCCTGGTTCTCGCATCTTGCCCATTTCCGTCTTGTTCCAGTAGCCCATTTCTCATCAAGGTGTCCTGGTTCCTCAACACCTGGCCTTGACCTTTTGGCCGGGCGACGTCTGAGCCGGCATCTCGTAAGTTTTATCGCCTCTCATCATTGTATGAGGTGGGCAGTAGCGTAAAGGGTCTTGCCCAAGGACCCACACTGGTTTCGCTCCTAATGCCCTTGGGGGTGGATTCGATCCCGGGTCCCCCCATGGGAAAGTCCAGTGACTAACCTATTGAGCTGATAGATATATATATATATATGTATATGTATATGTATATGTATATATATATATATATATATATATATATATATATATATATATATATATATATATATATATGTATATGTGTATGTGTATGTGTATGTATATATATATATATTTTTTTTTCACATTTTGCCATAGATGTCGGGAAGCCTGCTGATAACTGCCCCCTTTCCCCAGGAACAGAATATGACAGGATATGACTAGATAAATAATTCTGGCTGCTAATTGAGAGTGAGAGTTATGTCGAGAAGAAAAAAGAGAGACAATAGTAACAATACATTCTAATGTAGTGTGACACTTTTAATTTAATAAATAAATCTTTGATTAAGTGATATAGAAGAAATTATTACATTAGTGGTTGGAGTTATTTCATTTTAAAGATTTTTTTTTTTTTATTAAACTAGCCAATAATGTAATAACTAACCAATAATGTAATATGTTACTACATTATTGGCATCAGGTTATTACATTATTGTTTCAGACATTTTCTTACATTGCTGGCAAGTTATTACATTATTGGTTTTATTACATAAAAATTACTACATTATAGGCAGTTATTACATTATTGGCCATTATTACATTATCGGCTGTTACAAGGGGTCAAATAAGGCTTGGGAGCCTTAAATTACTCAAACATGCGTAGATGACATATAAAACCTCTCCAGGCATGTTTTTGATGAGGGAACAACTTTATAAGATGGTAGAAAGCTCCAAATAATCAATTTTGCATAATTTGTATTTTTGTTTTGCTTGTAGATGTGATTTAGAAGCATACTTGTAATCATCCATTTCCAATTGTTTTAAAATTACACTTTAATTTAAGTTTAATGATTTTTTTGGTGACTTGTGAATGAAGATTTTTAGCTTTGTTGCCATTTGCAGTTGTATTTTTCACAGCATTTTTCCTCAAGGTCGCTGTCCAGTTACAAAGATTACACAGCAGACAGTGAAAATGTATTGCAAGAAGTGGAATATTTTCTTAAGGTTTTTGTGTTTCAGGATTAGACATTGTGGCGTCAATGAATTGTCAGCATATTGAAACATATTTTGCATCCAAACTTTATATACTTGTTTCTACTTGTTTCGTTGGTGCACAGAAATGAATAAACAAGATCAATGGACGCTTGCTTTCAGCTATAATGAAAAATCCACTTCACTGGCCTCTTTTGAAAAATGGTGTCAGGAGGTTGACATGCACAGCCATAATATTATGACCACACAAAAGGAACATATTGTAGTTCATATTCTAGAGTACCGGTCGAGAACCATGGCCTCGGATTTGGAACAGCTGATTCTCATCCTGGCCGCTTCACACTCGGCTGCAAACCGCCCCAGTGCACGCTGCAGGTCCTGGCTCGATGGAGCCAACAGGACAACATCATCCGCAAAAAGCAGAGATGAGATCCTGTGGTCGCCGAACTGGACCCCCTCCGGCCCCTGACTGCGCCTAGAAATTCTGTCCATAAATACAATGAACAGAACCGGTGACAAAGGGCAGCCCTGGCGGAGTCCAACATGCACCGGGAACAAGTCTGACTTACTGTCTGCAATGCGAACACAGCTCCTGCTCCGGTCATACAGGGACCGGACAGCCCTTAGCAAAGGGCCCCGGACCCCATACTCCCGGAGCACCCCCCACAGGGCACCACGAGAGACACGGTCGAATGCCTTTTCCAGGTCCACAAAGCACATGTGAACTGGTTGGGCAAACTCCCATGAACCCTCGAGTACCCGATGGAGGGTGTAGAGTTGGTCCAGTGTTCCACGACCAGGCCGAAAACCCCACACTGCTCCTCTTGAATCCGAGGTTCGACTATCGGCTGAACTCTCCTCTCCAGTACCCTGGCATAGACTTTACCGGGGAGGCTGAGGAGTGTGATTCACCTATAGTTGGAATACACCCTCCGGTCCCCCTTTTTATACAGAGGGACCACCACCCCGGTCTGCCAGTCCAAAGGTACTGGTCCCGACCGCCACGCGATGTTGCAGAGACGTGTTAGCCAAGACAGCCCCACAACACCCAGAGACTTAAGGTACTCAGGACGGATCTCATCCACCCCCGGAGCCTTGCCACCAAGGAGCTTTCTGACCACCTCAGTGACTTCGGCCAGGGTGATGGGTGAGTCCGCCTCTGGGTCCCCAGCCTCGGCCTCCTCTTCGGAGGACGTGACGGTGGGATTGAGGAGATCCCCAAAGTATTCCTTCCACCGCCCGACAACATCCCCAGTCGAGGTCAGCAGCTCTCCCCCCGCACTGTAAACAGTGTTGGTGGAGCACTGCTTCCTCCTCCTGAGGCGCCGGACGGTTTGCCAGAATTTCCTTGGGGCCGTCCGATAGTCCTCCTCCATGGCCTTCCCGAACTCCTCCCAGACCCGAGTTTTTGCCTCTGCCACCACCCGGGCTGCAGCACACTTGGCCCGCCGGTACCTGTCAGCTGCTTCAGGAGTCCCCCGAGCCAGCAAGGCCCGGTAGGACTCCTTCTTCAGCTTGACGGCATCCCTTACTTCCAGTGTCCACCACCGGGTTCGGGGATTGCCGCCGCGACAAGCACCACAGACGTTACGGCCACAGCTAAGAGCAGCCGCATCGACAATAGAGGCCGAGAACGAAGCCCACTCGGGCTCCATGTCCCCAGCCTCCCCCGGGATCCGGGAGAAGCTCTCCCGGAGGTGTGAGTTGAAGGCCGCACTGACAGAAGGTTCCGCCAGACGTTCCCAACAGACCCTCATGATACGCTTGGGCCTGCCAGGTCTTTCTGGCTTCCTCCTCCGCCAGCGGACCCAACTCACCACCAGGTGGTGATCAGTTGACAGCTCTGCCCCTCTCTTCACCCGAGTGTCCAAGACACACGGCCGGAGGTCAGATGACACGACAACAAAGTCGATCATCGACCTCCGGCCTAGGGAGTCCTGGTGCCACGTGCACCGATGGACCCCCTTGTGCTTGAACATGGTGTTCGTTATGGACAAACTGTGACTAGCACAGAAGTCCAATAACAGAACACCGCTCGGGTTCAGATCGGGGAGGCCGTTCCTCTCAATCACCCCCCTCCAAGTGTCACTGTCGTTGCCCACGTGGGCGTTGAAGTCCCCCAGTAGAACAACGAAGTCCCCGGTTGGTGCACTGTCCAGTACCCCTCTCAGAGACTCCAAGAAGGCCGGGTACTCTGCACTGCTGTTTGGCCCGTAGGCCGACACCACAGTGAGAGACCTGTCCCCGACCCGAAGGCGCAGGGACGCGACCCTCTCGTTCACCGGGGCGAACTCCAACATGCAGCGGCTGAGCTGTGGGGCAAAAAGCAGGCCCACACCAGCTCGCCGCCGCTCCCCGCGGCCAACGCCAGAGAAATGTAGAGTCCAACCCCTCTCAAGGAGTTGGGTTCAGGAACCCAAGCTGTGCGTGGAGGTGAGGCCAACTATATCTAGCCGATAACGCTCAACCTGCCGCACAAGCTCAGGTTCCTTCCCCCCCCAGCGAGGTGACATTCCATGTCCCCAGAGCTAGTCTCCATGTCCAGAGATTCGGTCGCCGAGGCCCCCGCCTTCGACCGCCGCCCAGATCTCTCCGCACCCGACCCCTATGGCTCCTCTCGCGGGTGGTGGGCCCACCAGAGGGCGGCCCCACGTCGCTCCTTCGGGCTGGGCCCGGCTGGGCCCCGTGGGGAAAGGCCCGGCCACCAGGTGCTCGCCGGCGTGCACCCACCCCAGGCCTGGCTCCAGGGTGGGGCCCCGGTGTCGCCATTCTGGGCGACGTAATGTATACAGTCTATGTTAAATCCCTTGACCATCCTGCAGCATATTGTAGATTGTAAATAGATTTTTTTCCCCACAGGTGAATTTGGGGAGTCACCAGTACCTGTTCACTGTGCAGTCCGACCCGACCCAGATGCCCTGCCTCTGCCTCAGACATGATGTGGATGCTCTGGTTTGGCAACCACGCCCTGAACATCCCGAACACATGTGGGAGCATGTGGCCACATTCAACGCACTTGGTAAGAGAGTTTACACACAGACATTTTCACAGAGCAGATCTGAGTGGTGTATTAAAGGTGCACTGCATAACATTTCTAGTGGAGGGTCTGCCACCTTCTTATCTCCATGGAAATAGTATTATTGCTTGTTCCACAGTATAGCTTAAACCCATCATGAGGCAGACGAGAAATTTACAGCTCTACTCTACATTACAATTTACATCTGTGGAGAGGCACCTTTTTATTGTACAGTCGTGGCCAAAAGTTTTGAGAATGACACGAAATATTACATTTTCACAGGGTCTGCTGCTTCAGGGCTTTTAGGTGTTTTGTCAGATGTTTTTATGGTTTACTGAAATATAATTACAAGCATTCCATAAGCATCAAAAGCTTTTATTGACAATTACACTGAGTTCATGCAACAAGTCAATATTTGCAGTGCTGACCCTTCTCTTTCAAGACCTCTGCAATTCTCCCTGGCATGCTGTCAATCAATTTCTGGACCAAATCTTGACTGATGGCCGTCCATTCTTGCATAATCAATGCTTGGAGTTTGTCAGAATTTGTGGGTTTTTGTTTGTCCACCCATCTCTTGAAGGTTGACCACAAGTTCTCAATGGGATTAAGATCTGGGGAGTTTCCTGGCTATGGACCTAAAATCTTTGTTTAGTTCCCTGACCCATTAGTTACTACGTTTGCTTTATGGCAAGGTGCTCCATCATGCTGGAAAAGGCTTTGTTCATCACTAAACTGCTCTTGGATGGTTGGGAGAAGAAGGGACGTCCTGGTACCATTCTTTACTCATGGCTGTGTTTTTAGGCAAGATTGTGAGAGAGGCCCCTCCCTTGACTGAGAAGCAACCCCACACATGAATGGTGTCAGGATGCTTTACTGTTGGCATGAGACAGGACTGATGGTAACGCTCACCTGGTCTTCTCCGAACAAGCTTTTTTCCAGATGCCCCAAAAAATCAGAAAGGGGATTAATCAGAGAAAATGACTTTACCTGAGTCCTCAGCAGTTCAATCCCTGTACCTTTTGCAGAATATCAGTCGGTCTCTGACGTTTTTTTCTGGAGAGAAGTGGCTTCTCTGCTGCCCTTCTAGACACCAGGCCTTCCTCCAAAAGTCTTTGCCTCACTGTGCATGCAGACGCACTCACACCTGGCTGCTACCATTCGCGAGCAAGCTTTGCACTGGTGGTGACCTGATCCCACAGCTGAAACAACTGTAAGAGACGGTCCTGGCACTTGCTGGAGTTTCTTGGGCGTCCTGGAGCCTGTTTGGCAACAATTGAACCTCTCTCCTTGAAGTTCTTAATAATCCGATAGATGGTTGACTGAGGTGCAATCTTACTAGCTGCTATAAATTTCCCTGTTATGCCCTTTTTGTGCAATGCAGTGATGACTGCACATGTTTCCTTGCACATAACAGTGGTTAACAGAAGAGGAACAATGATGTCAAGCACCATCCTCCAGTGTCCAAGTGTTATGTGCAGTGTATGCTCTCCTTGCTCCAGCGCTCTCGCTGCGCACCGCCTCGCCAATCGCGCACCTGGGCACGCACTTGCTGCCTTGCGCAGTCCCCCTGCCTTGGCTGCTAATCGATGCAGGCCACACCATGCCTGTTAGCTGCAGTTAGCCTTTTGTGTTTCACCTGGTGGGACCGGCTGTCCTGTTTTCGCTCTTTTGGTTTGGTAAGGATGGTGATGTCGGCACCGGCTTCTACGGCCCTGTACAGGGATGGCCTGGTGCCGCATCCTTTTGTTCTGTTTGGCCGGCGCATCAGGTCCACCTTTCTTTGTTTTTGGGCACGGGAGGGGTTTTTAGCGGTTTTAAAGTATATTAAATTAACTTAGAAAATAAAACAAATTACAACTTTTGTAAACAGTCGCCTGTGTCCTCTTTAATATGTTTGATCCACTTGGGTTGTAACATCAAGTGTCCAGTTCAATTCAATTCAATTTATTTTTGTAGCGCCCAAAATCGCAACAACAATTGCCTCTAAGGGTGTTCCAAGATATGGATGAGTAAAACATACACAGAGACATATCAAAACAGGAATAAACAACATTCATGTAAGGCAGCAAATGAAACATTGTCCAGTCATCCCCTGTCCTTAGACCCTCCTTCTCAGCAAGGAAAAACTCCAAAAAACCCAGGGTCCTGGGAAAAAGAAGAAACCTCGGGGAGAACTACAGTGAAGGAGGGATCCACTCCCATGGACGGACAGGCTATAGATGTCCAGGCCCGTGGGCCAGTTCGGTATGGCCACATCTACCCAGGTGGGGAAGGAGCCGGGCGAGGAGAGGAGGCCGGGCGAAGAGGAGGAGACCGGGCGAGGAGGAGGAGCCCGGGTGAGGAGGAGGAGGAGCCGGGCGAGGAGGAGGAGAGGGGTCCAGCTGCCATCAGGCATCTGAAGGAGTTACACTCCACAGGGGGAGTGGGACAGGGGACAACATGTGAATAGCAATGAACGAGCTACAGATGAGAACATAGTAAGTGATGCTGATGAGAAAATAGGAGGAAACAGAGGATAGTGCTCAGGTTGCCACACTTCCCCCAGCTTGTTATCTCCTGCAGCAGCTTATCTTAGTAACAACAACTAAGTAACCTGGTCATAAGCTATTCCGAAGAGGAAGGTTTTAAGCCTGGTCTTAAATAAAGAGACTGTGGGTGCCTGTTTAACATCAACAGGGAGTTGATTCCATAACACAGGAGCTTGGTAACTGAAGGCTCTCCCCCCACTGTACTTTTAGACACTCTAGGAACCAGTAATAATCCTGCATTCCGAGAGCGAAGTGCTCTATTTGGCTGATAGGGGACAATGGCATCCTGAAGATATGATGGGGCCATATTGTTTAAGGCTTTGTATGTCAGGAGAATTTAATTCTAAGCTCGACAGGAAGCCAGTGAAGTGATTTTAACACAGGACTGATGTGATCACGTCTTTTAGTTCCTGTTAGGACTCTGGCTGCTGCATTTTGGACCAACTGGAAGCTTCTTAAAGTACCTTTAGCACAGGCGGTGAGCAGAGAATTACAGTAATCTAGTCTGGATGTAAGAAATGCATGGATAAGTTTTTCAGCATCATTTTTAGGCAAAATATTTCTGATTTTAGTTATGTTTCGAAGGTGAAAATATGCAGTTTTACAAGCTTGGTTTATATGAGCTGTGAATGAGAGATTTTGGTCAAATACAACTCCAAGGTTTTTTACAGTAGAGCTAGAGGCTATACTCACATTGTCAAGTGAGATTATCTGGTTGGACAGAGAATCTCTCTTTAGGACCGACAACAATGACCTCTGTTTTTTCAGGGTTTAATGTCCAGGTTTTGATGTCCTTCACACAGGCACTGAGCTTATCGATTTGATCGGTCTGATTTGGTTTCATTGATAAGTACAGCTGAGTGTCATCAGCATAGCAGTGGAAATTAATGCCATGTTTTCTGATAATGTTACCTAATGGCAACATATACATAGTAAACAGGATTGGACCAAGCACAGATCCTTGTGGAACACTGCAAGCTACTTTAGAGCAGGGAGAGGTGCACTGGTTTACACTAACAAACTGGTACCTATCTGATAGATAGGATTTAAACCATTTGAGGGTGGTCCCTCTGACACCTATGTCACATTCTAACCTCTGCAGTAGAATGTTGTGATCAATGGTGTCAAACGCTGCACTGAGGTCCAGTAGGACCAGGACTGAAGCCAGCCCGTTATCAGCAGCTAGTAGCAAATAATTTGTCACTTTAAGCAGAGCAGTTTCTGTGCTGTGGTGAGCTCTGAAACCAGACTGAAATTTTTCATATAAATTATTGTCCTGCAGATGGTGACAAAGCTGTTTCACCACAACTTGTTCCAGAATCTTTGAGAGAAATGGAAGATTCGAGATAGGTCTGTAGTTGGCTAGTTCATCAGGATTTAAAATAGTTTTTTTCAAAAGCGGTTTAATTACAGCATGTTTAAAGGACTGAGGAACATAGCCATTTTTTAAATGACATATTTATTATGTTATGGATGGAACCTATTATTAGGTGGAGAGCTTCTTTGAGGAGTTTGACTGGAATAGGGTCGAGGAAACAAGTTGATGGTTTGGACGACATGATGACTGAGGTAATCTCCGCCTCATCGACAGGAGTAAATTTGTCTAATGCTGTTAGAGGATTTATGTGGGATATTGGTGTTACTGACTGGATTTGCTGAATTTGCTCGGGGCTGATTTTTGGAGTGGCTTCGTTGATCTTGTCTCTAATGGTTGTAATTTTGTAATCGAAGAATTCAAGAAAGTCATCACAGCTGAACTTCGAGGGGAGAAGAGACAGTGTGCAAGTTTGTCAGCCTGGCTACAGTGCCGAACAGAAATCTGGGGTTGCTTTTGTTTACTTCTATTAGGTTTGAATAGTATCTGGTTTGCGCTTTTCGCAGAGCGGCCTTATAAGAGAGCAGGCAGAGCTTCCATGCCTTCAGAGACTGCTCGGAGCGCGAGCGGCGCCAGAGCTTCTCTGTGCGTCTCACGTGTTGTTTGAGTGATCGCAGTTCTGGGGTATACCATGGAGCCGGAGGTCTTGGTTTAATGCTTTTCTGTTTTAACGGAGCTGCAACATCGAGAGCAGATTTTAAGGTGAGCATTGTCCTATCAACAAACTGATCCATGATAATTGGATTAAAGTTGTTCTCATTGTCACGTGGCATATCATTTAATACTAACTCAATTATTTCTTTGAACTCCGCTACCGATTTTTCTGATATTGTTCTTTTCATTATAGTTTTCTCCTGCCGAGCTGGATAGTCTTTTAGTATGAATTGAAAGGTAATTAAAAAATGATCAGAGAGTATAGGGTTTTGAGGAATTACAATTAAATCATTAATCTCAATACCATAAATTAGGACGAGATCAAGAGTGTGATTGTGACAGTGAGTCGGCTTGTTCACACTCTGGGTAAAACCGACCCCATCCAGGAGAGCACCAAAAGCACTGCTGAGGCACTCACTGCTGTTATCAGCATGAATGTTGAAATCTCCAACTATAACAATCCTTTCCCATTCCAAAACTAAACTTGAAATAAAGTCAGAAAACTCTGTCAGAAACTCAGCATATGGACCTGGAGATCGGTAGATTGTTATGAATATAACAGCTTTTTGGTTTTTCCAGTTGGCGCACATAATAGATAGTGCGAGGCTTTCAAAGGAGTGGAATGTATAATTAGATTTGAGGCTGAGAATTAGGCTGGATTGAGAAATGACGGCCACACCGCCACCTCGACCTGTGCTCCTGGCACTTTGAAAGTTCACGTGACTTGGAGGGGTAGATTCGTTTAGTCTAACATAATCATTTTCCTGAAGCCATGTTTTAGTTAAAGCTAGAAGATCAATATTAAAGTTGCCAATTAATTCATTTATTAAAAGAGATTTAGAGGAGAGGGACCTGATGTTTAGCAGTCCACATTTTACACACTTATCATTTTGTTTATTTGCGACACATGTATTTATTTTTATTAAGTTATGAGATCTGACGTCTTTCCTATCAGAGTTTAGTTGAGCTTTATTTGTGCTTTTTACACGCTTAATTTGTTTATTTGCGACACAATTATTTATTTTTATTAAGTTATGAAACCTGACGCGTTTCCTATCAGAGTTTAGTTGAGTTTTATTTGTGCTTTTTATACATTTATTTTGTTTATTTGCGACAGATGTATTTATTTTTATTAAGTTAGGAGATCTGATGCCTTTCCTATCAGAGTTTAGCTGTGTTTTATTGTTGTGCTTTTTATTGTGCTTTTTGTGCGTGGGACATACACAGCCTCAACCAGTCTGGGAGAATTGTTCATGCAGGGTGGCTCAGAGGAGGCTCCTGTACGTGGGGCACACACAGTCTCAGCCTGTTTGGAGCTGTTCTCGCTAACAGAGCAGTGCCTCACTAGTCTACTCTGCTCTCTAGCGTCACTGACACTCCCTGAGCTATTCTGTGTGCTAGTCTTACCTGATGGTCATCTAAGGCTAGCAATCATATTCTGAGCTAACAGGGAGGAGCCAGCCGCTGTGGGATGAATGCCGTCGCTACGTATAAGCCTGGGCTTCCCCTCAAATGCCCTCCAGTTGTCTATGAAGACGACACCATTCTGCGGGCACCAATTGGACAACCACTGGTTGACAGCTGAAAAGCGGCTGAACATTTCACAATTGGCATAATTTGGAAGGGGGCCAGAGAAGTACACGGACTCCGACATCGACTTAGCCAATTCACAAACTGCCGCTATCTGCAACTTCCCCATCTCTGACTGACCGCGCCGAGTATCGTTACGCCCTGCGTGTATAACGATCCGGCGGTACCTGTTCTTACTTCTCTTTAAAAGCCTCAGATTCCTCTCGATGTCACCCAGTCTGGCTCCAGGGTAACACCGTGTGGAAGCTGCAGGCAGTTCCACGTCCCTGACTATGGAGCTCCCTATGACTAGTGTCCCGCGTCCAGCTCAAGGAGGCGAACCTGTTCTGGATGGGAAGCTCCCTACTCTCAGCCCTATGTCCCTGGTCTCCTGCAGTCCTACACTCAGCTATGTGTCCCTGATCTGCAGTCCTAGTCTTAGCCCTGTGCCTGTTTCTAACTGTCACAAACCTGTCCTGTTCTGGTCCCGGCTGCACGGGACGCTCCAGGGGGTTACTCTCGCTAGCTGCGCTCATGCTAATGCTCATCAACACCCACACCAGTGTTAAAGGAGGAATCTTTGAATTGATGTTAGCTGGTCCTTTTGTGGTAGGGCTGAAATGCAGTGGAAATGTTCTTTTGGGGATAAAGTTAATTTTCAAGGCAAAGAGGGACTTTGCAATTAATTGTAGTTGAGCTGATCACTCCTCATAACATTCTGGAGTATATGCAAATTGCCATAGTAAATACTGGAGAAGCAGACTTTGTGAAAATTAGTATTTGTGTCACTCTCAAAACTTTTGGCCGCAACTGTATTTTTGAGCAATAGGAACTCTGAATAAATGCTAGATGGATCTGTTTAATGTCATATAATGGAACATTCCAGGCAAAACAATAACATCTCCATGGAGGCAAGTAGTAGCGGACAGTGCGCCTTTCAAGGGCCTCTGTTATTCTAAACTTTTTGTTAATCAGGTTTGTCCTTCTTCACCAGATTTGTGATTTAAAATTTGAAACTCAGTTCCAATGCTGAGGAGAAGGCTCATTAATATTTCCAAATTACAATAACAACAATGATTTTAAACATCCTGTTCCATACATTTACATTTTTAACATTAAAACATGTAGCGGCGCTCTGAATCAGCATCCAATGGGCCTTTTTCAAGCTGCTGTCTGGGTAGTTCAATACAACACTAAATAAAATACTAAATACTAGGGATGGGCATGATTAGTTGACTAATCGATAATTGATCATTAAGAATTTTGTCGATCACGTTCATTTTAATCGACAAACCGAATGTAGGTTGCTGTGCGTAATGTAGCGTAAGGAGTCGAGGCTGCGTCTCACAGCACAAACACTGGAGTTGTGGCCTCACAGTCCCACGTCTCGGCTCTGGCTCACTATAGATCACTATATCCCTCAGAGTGCATTTACATGCTCATCAGTATCCCGGGTATGATAGTTTTTTTTGAGTATCCCAGTGTCGCATGTATACACAGTATCTCCAATGCGACATACGCACAGAACAGACTCACCAGCCTCATCACATCCTCTGTCACAGAAAGAACGCTCTTATAATCCACTGAGTCATGTCCTTTAGTCCAACTGAAGCTGAACCACATCAGCGCACAAGGAAAGAGCTGCTTTTTTTCGCTGACTGTTTATGCAAATGAGCCATGTGGTTTTAGGTTTTGTTTCTGTAAGACGTAAACAAATGTACCAAAGCTGTATTAAACACATTCTAATCTCACACGGCTCTATAGTGGTTGGTTTATATGTTGTAAAGTTGAGTTTATTTATGCAGATTAGTAATAGTAATAATAGTGATGATAATTTTGTAGGAGAAGAAGACATCAAACTGACTAACTGTTGATTCAAGACAGACACCCCTAAGGAGGGCACAAAGGGGAGACACTTAATCAGGAAGGCCTAAGCTTCACCTAGCTTTGATTTAACACTCACCACTCCCTTTTGACATTTTGGACAGACAAATGGCCATACTGTAAACAAAAGAATACGCACTCCACGGCTACGTGGTAATTTCTGTTGAATCTGACGCTGTCCCGATTCACACCTATCATCTTTTGGGGCCAAAAGCCAGACCGGATGGCGCCAAGGACCAACCCGCTTCGGACTGTTCTCGCTCAGTAAAAGGACTGAATATAATGTGTAACATTGTGTAATCTTTTTTCCTGATGTTTCATGTATTGCCAAATTAATGCTTTCAAACTGATATCATGTCACGTTCCCTGTTCGAATCTGTAACAAATGTAACAGTGACACTGACCGGGTTTGTTACATTTTTCGTATGTATTTTTGCCTAATTGTTCTGTTCACATGTCATGATGGACTGGATAATGTTATAAAACCTTTCAAATGGGAAATGGGTAGCACAAGCTTAAAACTTAATAAGAGTAAAGTTGGTTAAGTTTCATAAAGCTTGATAAAAGCCAGTGGAGGGATATCTACCTCATTTGCATGTGTTAACGCCCTCTCATTTGGAGAAGAAAAACTTGAGTTGGCCATACCCCCGCGCACGAGAGAGGAGCCCCCAGAAGACAGCGCTGGATCTTACCGCTGAATTTTTATCACCCGCTGGACCAGAGACCAAAGGGCCACGCGTGAGGTTGGCATTTTTATTGGTCTTTCAGCAATAACGCTAGTTTATGGTCTGTTGTAAAGTGACTCAACTGGCTAACCAAAGACTGAACCCCGATTAATCCCTAAAATACATTTATAATTGGTGCTTTATTGTTCAAACCAGTTTGAAAGCGAATGTTCATGCTTCGTTGTTGCTAAAAATAAACCACACAAAGTAATTTTTGGCTCCGTGTTTTATAAGGGTTGTGTCCAGATCCCTGATCGGCTCAGAACTTTCAACCTTCAGATAGAGAATAGTGTAGATTGGATAGTGTTAATATTCTTTTTATTGTGATTTATAATCTGGTGCCCCATTCTTTTTGGTATAAGGTCTGTGCTAATAGCCCCTCATACCTACACACACACACCATTTACACCATTCATACAATTTAACACACGTTAAATTTAATATTTTTCCTACAATTTTAATATAAAATGTTGATTAATCGAAAATCGATCGTTAATTTTCCTGACGATTGATTAAGAAAATTTTATTGAATGCCCATCCCTACTAAATACAATGAATCAATTAAATACTGTCCCACTTTAACTTTAGGCTTTTAACTGTATGTTTTAATCGTACTTAATTTGTTTATGTTGTTGTAAGGCGACCTTGGGTGTCCAGAAAGGTGCCTAATACATAAAATGTATTAATAGTATCATTATTATAGTTCAGTTTTTCTCAAAAGCGTGGATCCTCACTTCTTTATTTTCTCAGATAAATTATCAGAGTTTCAGAATCTTGCTAAAATAAATCACTATTTAAATACCAGGATGCAGACAGGAGGTTCTGCTTGGATAATTACAGACAGTATGTTACTTTCCTAAAGTTTCCTTCAGTGAAGTATTTACATCACAGTGAAGGCTTAATCTTAATTATCCATCTGTAGCCTGTTGTCTGCATCTTAATGTTTAAATATTGATTTATTTTAGCAAGAATATTTTTTTAACCTTTATTTAACCATGAAAGTCCCTAATCTCTTTTTCAAGGGAGTCCTGCCATGCACACGTCACTTTCATACAATTTATCTTAGAGAATTAATAAGTAAGTGAGGATCTGTGCATTTTGAGAGAAACTGAACTAGGCAGGTGACAGTGTGAAAAAAGCCTGTATATAAATTATCTTAGCACAGCTGTAGGTGAAACCACAGGGACTCCAGTGTCACATTTCGGTTAATGCAATTACATATAGTTGTTCTGAAAAGGCATTTACCTTCTCTGTATTCAAACTGAGTGGTCCCACCTCGCTCCTCCATCACTAACTGCTCTGACATTTCCTTTTCTCTTTTTTAACTCAAAAGCTTTTGGCCCATCTGCCACTGCTCCATCTGAGACAGCACAGACTTCATCATACTCAGTAATAATAATAATAATAATAATAATAATAATAATAATAATAATAATAATAATAATAAGTATTATTATTATTATTATTGTAGTAATAATAATAACAATAACAATAATAATAATAATAATAATAGCTGTGGCTACCATTGTAGCCACAGCTGCCCTGGGGCAAACTGATTGAAGCGAGGCTGCCAATCTGCGCCATCCAACCACCACCAACACTCATGCACACACCACTTTCATACTAGGCAATGTAGGTGATGTGTCTTGCCTAAGGACATAACAACAGTTTTTGTGACTGGTGCCCCCCTGTGGCACCTGAAATTCCCAGTGGTCTTCCATCCAAGTACTAACCAGGCCCAGCCCTGCTGAGCTTCTGAGATCTTACGGGATCAGGCTTTGACAAGCCGGTGTGGCCAGTAAATTACCTCAGTGGGACCTGAGCTCAACAGATTTATTCAGGCTGTTTTAACATTTGGGTTATTTTCTTTGACCTTTAAGTTAACCTCAAAGATACTTTTTGTGGATGATAAGAAGTAAAACTGCTTTTGTCATGAGACTAGTCTAGAAAATGTTCTTTAACTTTAGCTTGGGTCTCCCAGGACCTTAAATTGTTTTAATACAGTTGTGGAGAAAACAACAGGGAATCCATTGTATTAATATTATAATTACTTATCTACTATCCATCCATCTTCTCCCGCTTAATCCGGCTGGGTCGCGGGGGCAGCTTGCTGCCCAATACTCATAGCACCTGACCCCCCCATGAACCCCTCTGCAGGTGGTGAGCCCACAGGAGGGTGGACATTATGGTCCTTGATGTTAGTTCATAGGGGTGCGGGCATGTTTTAGGTTGATGGGGGAAACCGGAGTACCCAGAGGAAACCCATCCAGACACGGGGAGGAACATGCAAACTCCACACAGAAAGGCCCGGGCGACCCGGGGATCGAACCCGCAACCTTCTTGCTGTGAGGCCTGAGTGTTGCCACTCAGCCACCGTGCCGCCTACTTATCTACTAATGTGATTAAATATTGTTGCTTTTAGGCCCCGTCCACACTAGTATGTATTTGAGTCATTTTCGTTGCAGATGCCGTGTTCATCCACACTAATCTAATGGAAAATGGCTCCAGAGACGGAACGATCTGGATACGCCAGTTCCTACGAATTCACCTGAGTACGGATCTGATCCGGCACCATGTGGGCGCATTAAAACGCTGAAACGCTGACATAGGAGTTCTTGTTGCCGTCGTTATTGGACCATGTCACTGTGACTTGCGCCTTCCTGATTGGCAGGGTTTGTGGCATCGGGCATGTGACGCTATTGCGGAAAAGTTTAAACAAACCCACGACAAACGTATCGTCGGTCCACGAAGAGACTGTTTTCACTCTTGCCATCTTCCTCGGCTCGAAATTGGCTGCTGCAACTTCTATAGTTCTATAACTACAGCAACTTCAGATACGGTGCTCCGCTCCTTATTTTTACCGCCCACATGGTGTCATGTCGTCGTGACAACATGACCCCAGCCTAGTTATGTGACTAGCGTTTCTGGCGATCCAGACACAATGTGCGTGGATGCAAATCGTTTACAATAACGCTGATACAGTGATTCGTTTCAGTGTAAATGCTCTCTTAAAAGCGATGTACAGTGTTGTCTACATTAAAGATGCACTATGTAACTTTTTGGTAGGGGGTCACCTGCTTGTTTATATCATTGCTCTGCCTGAAATGTTCCACAGTATGACATTAAAATGTTCTGCTTTACATTTATTAAATTACAGGTGGTTTTACAGCTCAAAAAACAGGCATTATGACTGTATGGTCGCTTCTCCACAGATCTGACCTGTAACTTGGCCCGGTTTGGTCTCCATGAAGATAGGGTTTAATGCCATACTGTGAAGCATTCCAGACAAAACAATAACATCTCCACAGGGAAAAACATTTGAGAGACCCTCTTCCAGACAGTATTAGTTACAACGAGAGCATTTTTTTTGCTTAATCACAGGAGACTTCAGTTTCATGCTTTAACGACATCAGTTTCTCTTATTAAAACTCCTTTGTTTACACTTGACTGTATATTCAAACTGTATTAACTTTGTAATTAAAACTCTCTCCACTGTGCTAGTCTGCTGTGTTCCTGGAGAGGTTTAAACATTCTTTACAAAAGTTGCTAGTTCTCTTAATTAGCCTCATTAGCTAATCTCACATCATCTCTTTTTTTATTCCAGGCTATGTCCAGGCATCCAAACGGAATAAGAAGTTTGCCACCTGTGCTCCAAACTTCTCATACGCCTCTCTGTGTGAATGCCTGCGCAGAGCCTTCATCTACAGACAGCCCGCCCCAGTGGAGACCGTGCTTTTCAACAGGCGGCAGGGGCGGCAGGTGGGGCGGGTGGCCAAACAGCAGGTGTCAAGTCTGGACTCGGATTGGCCCATCCTGGGATTCAGAGCCACCGACAAGAGACTGTACATACTCACCTCCAGCAACCTCCATGTGCTGAAGGTTAATAATAATTAGATTTTAAAGGAAAACACAGTCATTTTTCTGGTGGAGGTTCGTCACTTTCTAAATTAATTGATCTTCTGACCAATCTCACAAAGGTTGCTGTTGTCGAAAACTGTCCGTAACGATGTGTTTCCCTTAGACTGTACACAAATAAATCTCTCATTGTGATTAAATTACAAGTACATTTGGCTCTTCAATGCCCTGAGACATCTATAACCTTAAAGATTAACCTTGCAAATTTTATGGTCGGAGTTCAGCTGCCTGTTTGTTTCTGAGGAGATCTTATTGCCGACTGTGTGTAACCGCGCTGAACTTTGCCGTGCAAAAGGTCAGCTGCGTTGTAGGAGTAACCCGTCTGTGTTCGTCTTTGTTGTATAGTTTATCTGCGTTGGGTTGTGAACAAAGGGCCAGGACACAGTGCTTTCTTTTGTGGTTTTAATCTGCATGAAACAAAATGTTGTACTGGTCTGGATACCACAGCTCAACACGGCGAGCAGCACTCTCATGCCCATCTCTCATGAATTGGCGAAATATATACATTTTTATGAACATTTTTACAATAAAGTAAAGTGTACCTGCATGAAACAAAATGTGTACTGGCCAGGATCCCACAGCTCAACAGGGCGAGGAGCACTCTACAAGGATAGCAAGTCACATTAGCATCTAAAAGTTAGCTTCCTTCACGACATGTGTAACAGTCCCTTGCTGTGTAATAACATACATCGTACAAAATATTAGCTCATAAATGTCCCAATTGACATAGATAAGGTGTACAATTAGGCTGTGATCATATAATGAATAATGAAACAGAGATAGAGAGATCCCTCCTGTGGGCTCACCACCTGCAGAGGGGTTCATAGGGGGGGTCAGGTGCTATGAGTATTGGGCAGCACGCTGCCCCCGCGACCCAGCCGGATTAAGCGGGAGAAGATGGATGGATGGATGGATGAAACAGAGATACACAATTTTTACCGACAAAGCCATCCATGACCTTGTGCCCGTCTCTCATGAACTGGCAACGTTCTCACACCGCCAGGGTCACTTATCACTACCGGTCACCACAAGAGGGCGCTACTCAACCAAGCTTAAGAGTAATGACAAGTGGAATCCAACATAATGTAATCTGTGTTACATGAATAAAGAAGTGGACTAAGAGAGTGTGGTGTCACACATAGCGTTCGTCTCCAGTCAAATGAAGCTCATCAAGGCCGGCAGTTATATGGGCGAACTTGGAGCAAGTTCGTATTAGCAAAAGGGATTTATTTATGGACAAAATACCTAAATAAAAAAGAACAGGATATAGAGTGGGTTAATATGAACATTTTAAGATCTAAATGATGAGACTAGGTGCAGCAGTTACAAGTAGAGGGATGACACATTTTCAGTGTAATCTATTCAAGCCAAAGTTGGAGCCATGTCCGGTTTGGAACTTGACAGCTAGTGGGTTAGCCATGTCCATTTGTATATCCAGTCCACGCTCTCCACAGATCTGACCTGTAACTCCCCGTGAACTAAAAGATACCCTTGTTTGGGCAACTATGTCCAAAATAGGTCCTAGTGTTTGGCCCAGGTTTTAAATAATAGTCATCATAAAATGCCATCACTCTGGACTTATCCCTGGGAGGTGTCAGATGAAAACCTTTATTGAAAAACATATTGGTTTCCACAAATCTCCATAAATGTGTTTGACACTTCACACTACATCCTGTCAAACCTGCTCCACTGAAACAGCACAGGAAAAAACTCAAGATGAACATCACAGCTGCTTTTAAAGGGCCCATATGACGCAATTATCTGATCTATGTTATAATATTGTTTCCTTGTCAAAAACATATCTGGAGATGTGTTGTTTTATTTGTTTCAAGGTGGGACAGACCATTTTGAGCTTTGGTGATGTAGACAGAGAGGATTACTCAGACATGTGAATGAAACAAAACACAACTCCAGCTCACAAGAGTCAATTTTGTGTAATATAGGACCTTTTAGTGGGTTTCCTAATATTGAAACAAATCCTCTTCTTCCGTTTTCATTTCAAATCTGTGATCTTTTTCTTTCAGCTATAACAGTATTAAAATAAAAGAGCCTCATCCAGCGTCATTGCACATACAAGATAATTCTCCCACAGGACGCATGCTTCATATCACCACCTTTTTCCAGCATCGCTTCACTGAATATTTCATTCACACACTGAAATATTGGTGTTGAATATACAGTAAATAGCTCAACACAACTAATATTACAAGTGGTTTCTCCAAATTCAACACAAAATGCTACTTTTAATGACTACTGCAGGCTCAAAATTATTCAAACTCTTCATGACAAGCATCTTTAGTACTTAGTAGAGCGCTGTTCTGCTGTTATGACTTGCTGCAAACATGATGCAGAGACAGACACCAGCTTCTGGCCGTGTTCCTGAGGGATCTTAACCCTTCAGCTTTTAGTATGCGCCTGTATACTGTGGAAACTGAATCTTAGTGCCTGCTTCCATTAAGTCTTGCTGCAGGTCTTTTGCAGTTAGTCGAATGTTTCTTACTACCTGTCTCCTCAGGACTCGGGTGGCAGCCGTTGATTCCTCTTTCTGCCATTTCCAGGTAGTGTAGCCACTTTTGCTTTAACTCTAAACTAAACTAAACTGAACTATGCCTCCAGCTGTATTTCTGGGAACATTCAGGCCTTACTTTTGTATCCTTTTCCTTGTTTGTGCAAGGCAATGATCTCTTCTCTGAACTTTCTGGACAATTCTCTTGACTTCTCTGTCATATTGCTAACATGCAATGAAATGTCACTGTCAACAGTCCAGATTTTGAGGGGTTCTATGTCTAGCACTTCTGATGCAACTAATGAAGCCATTGGTTGCATGTGGAGTGCTTGAGACCATACTTGATTTGCAAAAATTAGGAATTCTGTTCAGGGAGTTGAATTTTTGAGCCTGCGGTTGTCATTAAACGTAGCATTTTGTGTTGAATTTGGAGAAAACACTTGTAATATTACTTGTGTTGAGCTATTAAAATTGTTCTTGTTTGATTTCGTTCTTGTAAACAGCTGCTAGTTTGTACATTTTATCTATAAACCTAATTTGTAGTGGGGGTTGAATAATTTTAATTGCAACAGTAAACACATTTCACAACTCTCAGAGACCAGCACAGAATTTTGGAGTGACAGTAATACTGCAATGACTAGTATGTTAATGTGCACCTCCTAGTTGACAGACAATAAAATGCTTAGGTTAGGTTAGGTTACTTAAGTCGTACCATAGGTACATTTGTTTTGCAGATTTGAGAAGCTGGCCCCACATTTCATATGTCATTCATCCACTTTCTGCACAATAAACACAAATAAAAGCACAATTACAAATAAAGTGTTACAGTGCTCCAGTCCAGAACGGTTTTCTTCCATAAATAAATCAATTCATCTCGCTAAAAATCACAATAAATATGAACTATATCAAAAACATGATAGATAAATAGATTACAATTTATTCATAAATACAATGGCAGCTGGAACAAAACTCCTTTTAAAACAATTTGTTTGTATTATTAAATCCAGACAGCACACACGACTTACAATATATCAAGTTTGCTTAAAGGTGCATTATGTAACTTGTTTCTATGGATACGTCATTGCTCTGTCTATAATGTTCCACAGTATGACATTAAACAGCTCTACCTTACATTTATTCATTTAAAGGTGGTTTTGTTGCTCAAAAATACTTAGAAAAGATAAAAAACACATGATTTCACCTGTCTATAAGATGTCACTTGTCTTTAGATGTGACTGTTATAGTTTCAGATTTGTACGCGTTACACCCAACACCTGTCGTCTCTCTCATCTCCTGGCACCCCCTGCTGTGATGGAGATGTAATTATTCTCCTCGTGTTTTTCTTTTTGTTCTGTGAAACCTCTGCTCCATCATTGCACTTATTGGGTGAGTTGTTGTACAGTTGTAGAGAGTATTATCTGTTACATAAGGGTGAGTTGTACAGTTGTAGGGAGAATTATCTGTTACATAAGGGTGTATCTGTATGGAGTATGATATGAATGTAGTCCTGTATGTCCTGTATAATATGAATTCTTTAAACTTTAAGCCAAAACATACCAAAAGTTGTGTTTTGCTTCATTCCCACATGTTTGAGTAACCTTGTATTATTAGTCTGTTTACATCTCCAAAGCTCAAAATGCTCTGCTCCACCTTGTGATATCATGAAGGGGTCATTTTCAAGTTAACAGCTTCTTTTACCTTTCGTTCAGTAGAGATTGGCAGTTCCAGGATAGAAATAATGCACATTATTGAAGTGAAGATATATGGAAATTAACACAGTGGAGCACTTCCTGTATTACCACATGACATCATAAGGTGGAGTGTTTTCTGTTTGAGAAAAGAACTCAAGGTTAAACATGTGTGAAAGAAACAAAACACAACTCTGTTTGTCTGTTTGTGATGAGGAAACAACATTATCACATAGATCAGAAAATTACACCATATGAACCCTTTAAAGTCTAATCTAAAGGATGAAAAACTCCTGATTCGGCTCCAGGGGGCGCTCTTCTGGATAAGTCAAAGAAGGCCTTGGACAAAACTTGTATTCTCATGTCTATAAAGGGCCTGTATCCAATTTTGTTCCAAGTATTTGAGCAAAAATAACTAAATAAATCCACAGTTTTCAGCCTGCATCTAATTAGAAAAGATTTATTGTCCGATAAACCTTTACAGCAAAACTCCTCTCCAGTGAAAGGAGCTTGTAAACTCACTGTCATGAATAATTAAGATGTTTTGAATGCACAAGGGAAGTGAGGAATAACTTTGGACCACAGCAAACTGTTTAAAATGAATTAGATCTGTTTTTCATGACCGTCAAAGTCAAACACTCTCAGTATAATTATTCTGTATCTTAAATGTATGACTTATGTGCAGAAGATCATTGGGGACTTGGTTGGATCTGTATTGATTACATATAGTCTGTCCACATATTACAGATGTCACTCACTTCTCTTCTCTACCTCACTCTGAGCAGCTCAAAATGACAGACTGAAACTTTAACTCACATATACATTGGGTTCACATGCTTCTTGGGGACATTACATTGATTTACATTCATTTCCTGGAGACGGATCCTAACCTTAACCATAATTACTACTTTACCTAATGTTTAAAGGGGTCCACATTATGCTATGTTCTCATCTATGTTGTGTTTCCTCATCACAGACATACCTGGAGTTGCATTTTGTTTCATTCAGACATGTTTAACACACAAACCCTGCATATTTAGGATGATTTCTACTCTCAAACTGAAACCACTCCACCTTGAGATGTCATGTGGTAATACAGGAAGTGCTCCACTGTGTTTTTAGAACTTCATGCACCTTCACTAGAATCACTTGGATAATTTCAGATCTGGAATTGACCATTTCTACTAAACAAAAGGTAAAAAGTAGCTGTTAACTGCTTCATGACATCACAGAGCATTTTGAGCTTTGGAGATGTAACCTATTAACAAACTTAAACCCATATCCAAGCCTGCCACGAATTTTTTTTAGGTTGGAACTGTTGCCGAAGTAAATATAGACAACATATAGATATATAGATAACATATATGCTAATAATAATGAAACTAATTTACACCACCGACACAATCATCTTAAAGCAGGATTATCCCCCAACAATATCATAAAAATAAAAAATAAAACATAAGCTGCAATAAATAAATGACTAGGGGTGTACGAAAAAATTAGGTCAGTGATATATTGTGATACTTCATTGCACAATTCTTGAATCGATTCAAAATGCATCCAAATATATTTTTTTAATAATATTTTTCACTAAAATTCATTAGTTGCATTCTTTGTTCTCATGATTTAAAAAAGGTAATAAATTATATTTCATACAATTTGGCTCTCGTGAAGGTAGTTGACAATATTAAATCCATATCCACTTTATTTATATAGCACATTTTTACAAACGTTTTTACAGCCGTTTCCAAAGGTCTGCACAGAGATAAAACAAAAAGAATGTTAAAATTTGGCCATACCAGTCCTAAAACAATAAAACCAGTAAAATCAAATCACAGGTAACAGGTTTCTAACATGACTTAAGCTGAATCCCATTTCACCCCTTACCCCTACCCCTCCGTTTTGCGCGTTCACATGTAGGGGTAGGGGTGTCCCAGTTACCGCTATGTCAGAGGGGTAGGGGAAAAGGGTAGGACTACCAAACGAAGATTTTTCAGAGGCACACTCCAAACGGAGGGGTATGAGCAATTTCTCAGAATGCCTTGCGAATCACAAGATCACTGCTGCCACAACCAAAGAGACCAAAGAAGTTCACAAATGTATTTTCTCCATTATCTGTGGTTTAAAATTTGTGATATCCACTCTATTGTCTTAAGTTTCACGTTGTTCCAATTCGTAATAGTCATTTTCTTCATAAATGCACACGAAAAAATCACTAGTACTACGCTGAGTTGAGAAATAAAGTTGTGAACAAATTGCGAGCGTCCGTGCTACACAGTTGTTATTTCGATATTGTAATCCAATTAATTGAAAGTGATAACATTGGTTTAACCCTTAGAGATGCTCAGGTTGTGTTCTTTCCAATGGTCTACGTGTCATTCCACTCTCACAGTAGTTTATGTAAAAGCTGGCGGAGACTTCTGATGACGTATGTGATGGTTGAAGGTGTGTCCCAATTCGTAGGGGTCGACTTTCAACTCCTACTCCTTGTTGCTCAGTTTCAAGGGGCAAGGGGTTGGGGAAGAAATTAGAAATGGGATCTGCCCTTAAAGATGCATTGTGTAACTTTTCTCACCTTCTTGTTTCTATGGATATGTTGTAGCTCTGTATGGCATTAAACAGCTCTACTTTACATTTATTCAGTTTCAGGTGGTTTTATAGCTCAAAAATACCTAGAAAAACAGGCATTCTGACTGTGAGCAGGGTCACCTCTCCATAGATCTGACCTGTAACTTGGTCTGGTTTGGTCTCCATGAAGATAGAAAGCTTCAGCTCATGTTGTTCCACCAGAAAAGTTACAGAATGCACCTTTAAAGCTCACAACGATCAATTTTGTGTAAGACCTTCTGAAGTGTAAATTTAACTGTATTTCCACTGTGATCTGAGTTATCATGAGTAACTGGATATAGTCAACTTCGCGGTCATGTGATGGTGAATCTGTCCCTCACACAGGGGCGTCCTGGAGAATAAACCTGTGCAGTGTCGACAGGTGTGTGCAGAGATAAACAGCAGACTCTGTTTAAAGATGAATCACTCCTCTACCTCTCATCTGCTCCTTATTATGTCATCTACACTAAACCAAATGCTGCTGTCAAATACTAAGTGAGCGTCAGTACGTAATAATTAAACTTGCACTATGAGAGAAAGTCAGTATGACCTTAGAAGAACACGCTTTAAAAAAAGTTAGGATAAAAACCATAGACCGCATATATGAATGGACTAAGCTATCCCGTTAGCTGCCGCGTGCCAAATAGGAAGTGCGCCAGCAGGCTCTTCCGGCTCCTTCTCTCCCTTTTTCCCATTGACTTACATTAGGATCTTATTGCCTCTCTCTCCGTAACTGCTGCACTGAGCCGCGTCATTTTGGTCTTAAATTGTTCGTATGAACCCGCTCTACATGATCCTGAATTTTTCATTATGCTATCTTGTTCCTAAATCCAGATATAAGCATCAATAACGGACCAATCAGACACCTTCATTCCCCGAGGTTGCTGCCGTCTAGCGTTAGCAACAACTAGAATCTTAACTAGCATAACTTATCTAGCAAAAAGTAAAGTGAATTTCGTTAAATTTTCAACTGTATTGTTGTCCGTACATATAACATAAATCAATGACTTATACTTACTATTTAAAGTTTGATGATATTTTTATTTTATTTATTTATGGGACAGTGCACATTAATCAACATTTACATGTAAATATGCCAGAATTAGCCAGACGGCTATTTTTCATCTGTAGTCCCAGGACAGATGTTGGGTGTCCAACATGTTTTAGGTTGATGGGGGAAACCGGAGTACCCGGAGGAAACCCATCCAGACACGGGGAGGAACATGCAAACTCCACACAGAAAGGCCCGGGCGACCCGGGGATCGAACCCGCAACCTTCTTGCTGTGAGGCCTGTTGTGTTGCCACTCAGCCACCGTGCCGCTAAAAGCTAAAAGTTTCCTTATTATTCTCAAGAATCATCAAAATCCAGCAGTTTGTGCAGAATGGTGCAGAATATCACCGATCTGAGAAGGGCGGGCACTCCCAGGCCAGTAGGGCGGGCATTTTTAACCACCTCAATCATGATTGGCCTTGTTGTTGCTATGATACTCGCAGTCGGATTTCCAAACATGGAGCCTGGCTCCAAATTCGCTCCTGTAACCGTTAGCATCAGGAGCCTCATTTGAGCGGCGCTGAACGCTATGGGTGACGTCACAGTTACTTAGTCCACTCATATATACGGTCTATGATAAAAACTAAGAAAAGTGACTGTATTTCTGTCAGAGGGGTTAGTATAATGGAACAACCTGAGTCATGATCTTAAAAGGTCTAACACTGCAGAAACCTTAAAAAAAAAAAAAAGAGTAGAAAGCATTTTGTTTTGAAGCTATGGAGCTCGGGAATGAATTATATGTCTAATTTAGTTTGCTTTATTTTATATTTTGGCTCTTATATATACAGTAAGTCGCAAGTGAAATTGTAAATGCAAACTTGCTGTTCATAAGATGCTTTTTTTCTTGGAATTCTGTCATTGTTTTAATAGGGTTTGTTGTTATAATTACCTTTACTGCAGCCTAAACCCTTTTGTTCATAATTTATGGGATTGTAGTCTGTTTTGTTTGTTTTCTAGTGCTGCAAAACCAACCGAATAAACTACTACTCTCACGTCGAAACAGAGGGAGGACCCAAAATGCAGGACTGCTGTAAAAGTTCTTTAATCCAAGATCTAAAAATCAAACAAAACAGCCATGACAAGACACTGATAAAGACAATGGAGCAACAAAGGGCAGAGGAGAACACAGGGTATAAACACACACAGATGAACAAGACACAGGAGAGACACATTAGAGCGGGGCAAACAATTAATACAACAGGAAGTAAAACTCAGAAACACAGGCAGACAGGACAAAATAAAGTTAAAATAAGACATGAACCAAATAAACTACTACTACTACGTAACTTTGCCTGAAATGTTCCTCAGTGCACTGTAAACCCAAATAAGTTATCAGAACAAAAAAAAATGAGGCAATCGATTGTCGCAATTATTTTAAATTGAAGAACTTAAAAGTCACAATCTTCCAGAACTTAAAAGGTTCGATGCTACTTGTACCTTTTGAAAACAGCTGAATGAAAAGTGCTCATTTAGCACAACTCAAATATTTGCAGTTTATATGACTCATAATTTAATTGTATTGTATTTTAGCATGCACTGTATAAATTAAGTTTATTTTTAAATCATCCCTATTTGAAACAATAGAAATAACAGGACTTTTAATTACTTAATTCTACTAAGTTGTACCTCATCTATGTTGTGCTCAATTATACCCACAATAATTTGCTTTCATCAAAAAATATTTATTAAACTTACTCAAAAAGAAGAACATGTTAGAGCAACTTGACAATTAAGTGAGAAGAACTATTTCTAAAACTTTGAGTGTGCACAACCTCATCTATTTATTACTTTGAGCGTTCGGGCATAAGTTTAAAGCCTTTATGTGGAGCATTATAAAGCCATATTATCTCTACATATCACTATTGCCATTTCATCAGAACTACATAATTTGATTGCTAGTGTTGCAGTATTATGGCATGACTGAACCAAAAGATTTTGATCGCATAATATTGGCTTCTCTGTGGATAGGAAATAACTCAGCTATAATACCCACAAGAGACAGTAATCCAGGACGGATCATTAAAAGACTGAGTGAATATTGAAACACTGTGGATCTATAAAATATTAAGTGTAAGTATTGATAATTATCGTCCCCTCGGTCGTGGCGGTTGGACCAGAGCAAATGTGCAAATGTGTATTTAATGATTTTAAATGTACTGTCCTGGACCTTATGATGGTAAATGGGAGAGATTTATGATTCTTAATGAGCCCTTTTCTCCGCATGAGTAAATTCAAATGATCTGGCAACAACTGGAGAACATTAAAAAAAACACACACAAGGAGAAGAGTGCGGAAATTTATCAGCTTTTAAAACTCAGATCGTTCTCTATAAACTTGAGACTTCCCTACCGGCCAGAAAATAAATACATTACATTGATAGATCAAATCAGCCCAGCCTGTAGTGTCAAGTGAAGTACAGTAAAATGATCTGGGTGTATTGTGTGGAAAACTATAATACTTCTCCAACTACTCCTTGTTAATACTAAACTTTTAATCCTACTAAACTACCAGTACGTGATTATGTACACTACTTATAATAATAATACCTTCCATTTATATTGTGCTTTTCAAGACACCCAAAACACTTTACAATAACACACACAGACATACACATACGAGTGTGACTAGGTGGGACAGATTAAAGGGAAACTCCGGCACGTTTGAAGCTAAAGTCCATTGTTAGAGGTGGTTGAATACTGTCAGAAGCCAAAAAAACAGCACAGATCAGTGTTTTCTAGGCAGAGATCTCGCTGTGGTAGCGAGTTTGTCAAAGCAAAAACGAGCGTAGTGAATTGGGCAAGTTCTTAACTTCCACGTAAAACGCCAATTTGCACAGAAGAGGCTGAACACCACTTTCTAACCCATCTTTTACAACAGCCACAAGTCTAACAAACAAAACGCTCTGCCTGGCTCACTCATTAGTGTCTGGAATCATTATAAAACAACTTTATAAACAGCCTTACCTCTGTTGATTTCCCACTGCGCATGCGAAAGCCTAAAAGACTCAATCGCTGATGTCGTTTCTAATCTCATTTATTTACAAGTGAATTATATTTTTTGGAAACACTAAAAAACAATACAGTTCCGAACCATTTTCTTTCAACAACTTTCACTTTCTATTGTTCTTCACCGTCAGTAGCTGATACTCACTTGTTGCTTCTGGCGGCTCGAGCCGCTCGCCGCCACTGGAGTCAACAGTCAAGTCTTTTGGGCTTTTACATGCGCAGTGGGAAATCATCAAGCTAATGTTAAGGCTGCTTATAAAGTTGTTTTATGGCGTTTCCAGACACTAATGAGTGAGCCAGACAGAGCGTTTTGTTTGTTAGACTCGTGGCTGTTGTAAGATGGGTTAGAAAGTGGCGTTAAGCCTCTTCTGTGCAAATTGGCATTTTATGTGGAAGTTAAGAACTTGCCCTATCACTAAACTAGTTTGTTGCCTTTCAGACTCACTGTCACAGTGAGATCTCCACCGAGGCAACAATGATGTGTGCCGTTTTTTGGCTTTTGACAGAATTTAACCACCTCTAGCAATGGACTTCAGCTTCAAACGTGCTGGAGTTCCCCTTTAATCTGAAATGATTTTAGAAGTTATTTGAATTGATTGGCTACTACTACTTGTCTACTACTACTATTGGCTACTGCTTCTTGTATCCAATTTGCACAGAAGAGGCTTAATGCCACTTTCTAACCCATCTTACAACAGCCACGAGCAAAAGTTGAGTGGAGCTTCTGACTGAAGAGAAGGTCTTCGTTGACCTTTAGCCATAGTTTAAGTGGGACAGTCATAATACTCATGATAATTGTCTGTGTTGTATAAAATAATTATAAGTGAAGTGTGTGCAATTGGGTAAGTGGTACTGTGTTTTCATTGTACTTTCTATTTTGTATTTTATCCAGATTTAATAATGAGCAATTATAAAAAATTAGAGGAGGATTTCTTTTTGGTGGTCACAAAGGTTAGAATAAAAATCAAGACCTGACCAAACCGATCATTTCAGACTCTTAAAGACCTCAAGGCTTCTTTTTATTTATTTATTCCTGTATTTTTTCCACTGTTTGGGGTTTAATTAGTTCAGTGATACCACAGATTTCCGCATGAATAACTTTATTTAAACCAGATTTGCACAAACACCACAATATAAAAACAAAACATGACCAAGGCAAAGGCAATGACAGAAAATGACTTTGCCGTGTAACACTAAGCCAAAAATATCTGTTTAAAACATTTGAATTCACAAATCAAGATATTAAATTTGCACATTTTACATTATTTAAGATTTGTTATCAGTTAATGTGCTTTCACAGCCTGGCCAGTCGCACCTAAATACTCTATTTATTTATTTAAAGAATATCACGTACATGAACTATTGTAAATTAGTAGTAGCATTAAATAAGATATTCTTTTTCTTTCTCCTTTTTTTATTTTAAATGTATGTATGCATGTTTTGAATGTCTTTCCAAGACGGAGAGTATATGTTGTGCGTTCTGAAATATTACTACAAATTATACCAATATTATAACTAATTATATTATTTGTTTATTAATGTAGTATTTATTTGACGTAGACATTGCACACCTCAGAGACTGATTTTCATTTGTAGTCCCCAAAGTAAAATGAAAACCTAGTCTTTCCCTAGTCATGGGTTTCATCTTCCTGTTTATAAGCGACATTTTGAGTTTTAATTTGTTGGCAACAGTGCTAATTCTGTATCACTCGGAAACCCATGGACAAAGAAGAAAACAGCTCAAGACTTGATTTTTGAAAACTGTGACATTAACTATATTTTTTCTTGTAATATATGCACAGCGTCTGTATGCCAGATAAATAAATAGAATAAAATCACCCATAATCAACCAAACAATAAAACACGACAAAACTTTAAACACAACCAAAAACATGTTGGCTTTGGCCATCTTAATAAAGGCCTTTTAACTATACTTTTCCTCGTGCGTTTTTTACTTTTTTTGGAGTGCCTGGATTTTGGTTGTGTTTAAAAGTTTTGCCCCTTTTTTTTCCCAGGAGCTCCCTTTACTGATTACTATCACTGATTGGAACACCTACAGCAAACAGCCACATTCTTGTTTTTTTTTTTTCTTCAGTAAAATAGTCCTATTTACCCCTGAACTAAAAATCTGGAAACATTTTTAAAACAAGGGGAACATCTGGGCAAGTTATGCTTCTGGATGGGATCTAAGAGTAAAAGTGTGACTGGCCAGGCACTGGCCAGTCACACTTTTACCACACTTTTACCACCACGTTCCTAATCGGAAGTGAGCATGGGCACGGTTCCGGTTAGTTTTATGTCAAACATCGATAGCCTGGCGTAATAATAGTTTTGCCTCGGTCCACTGTGGAGTGGGTAAGACTGTTTTTAGTGGCAGGACAACTGTGCCCATTGACATGCACTAGCCTAGCAACAGCAACCTCTCCAAATACAAGGACTGGATGGAATATTTAAAAAAGTGTCTCCACACGTCTTCACCACTCTGGCTCACGAGGAAATGATGCCCTATGTCCAAAATTCTGAACTGTCCCTTTAAAATGTTTGTATTAGCCTGCTCTATGTGATACTGGTGTTTTTATTTTCTGTCACTTAAGTCCTATACCTAATGTGGACATGATTTCAAATTTGCTCCTGTAAAACTGCTAACATTGTAAGCTTCATTTGACTGGAGCTGAACGCTATGGGGGATGTCACGTTCCCTTAGTTCACTTCTTTATACATAGGAGGGACCATAGACTGTATAAAAAAAGTTTACTTTATCCCGGACCTGCCTGATGTGTTCCTTGGTCTTCATGATGCTCTTTGCTCTCCACTATTCTTTGAACAGACCTCTGAGACTAATCACACACAAGTGGACTCTGTTTATCATCATCAGTCATTTAGGTCAACACTGGATCATTCAGAAATCATCAGGGAACTTCTGGAGTCAGTTGGCTGCACTAAGAGAAAAGGGGGTGAATATTTTTGCACATCCTACTTTTCAATTTTTTATTTGTAAAAAAAAAAGTTTTAAATATTGAATAAATTTTGTTCCACTTCACAAATGTGTCCCATTTGGTGTTGATTCTTCACAAAAAATTCCAATTTTATATCTTTATGTTTGAAGCCTGAAATATGTCAAAAGGTCAAAAAGTTCAAGAGGGGCTAATACTTTCGCAAGGCACTGTATGAATAGGATTAGGATGAACAGGAAAATAGCCAAAAAACAAAAAAACAAAACAAAAAACAAGATCATGTAGAGCGGGTGTACACCTTAACACCTGAATTTATATAGATGCATATAAAAATGTGTTTTATGTGTTTTTGCCTTAAAGTTGATCAGGGGTGTCCAAAACTTTTTTCATCAAGGGCCTCATATTAAAACACAGACCAGCATGAGGGCCGATCAAGGGTCATAGACTCATGGTCAAAACAGTGAATAATTCAAATCTGTGCATTTATAACAGGTTTAAATAACCCTCCATGCTTAGACCCTCAAAAGGACACATGTAATTTGCTTGATCCAGGTATGTTTCAAAAACATGTAGTAAAAAGTACTATTTGTGTAGTAGCTGGGCCAATTCACCTGGAAGCCTGAGGGCCAAAACAATTTGTTGGAGGGCCACATTTGGCCCCTGGGCCATAGTTTGGACATGCCTGAAGTAGATGGTAAATTAAGATGAGATTATTAATTTGATTATAGCAACAAAAAAAAAACAAAAAAAGAAATCTATGGGGCTATGGTAGTGAAGGCTTCAGAGGCACTAACCCTGTCCCATATGTACAGACTATAAAACACACTGTACAAAGCATCACACATGGGCTGTAACTGTTGCTTCATTTGTGTTTATGTAAACTGTAATTGTCACATGTTCTCTGGAGAATTGATTTTAATATTTGTCAAGATTGTTTAGGACTCTCCATGCAAGTGTAATTAATTAACTTCTTTGAATAAAGAATTATACTGTTCCCATAGGGCTTCTGTAGAGCCTTTTCCCCCATAGTTGTTTATAATTGTAGTTTAGCACAGAAAAAGCAATTACTAGTATAATTAGATGGGTTAAAGGTACATTGTGTAACTTTTCTGCCACCTGCTTGTCTCCATGCTTGTCTCCACAGTATGAAAAACATTGTAATCACAGTGGAAACAGGTTAATGGTCAGATCTATGGAAAAGCAAGCCTGCACATGGTAAGAATTTATGTTTTTAATGGGTTTTTGAGCTATAAAACATGTATCATTGGACAAATGTGAGTGAGATAAGTTTAATGCCCTACCGTGGAACATTCCAGGCAATGAAATAACATCTCTGTGGTGACACGCAAGTAGCAGACCAGACCATCCACGTTACATAATATAACTTTAAAAGCAATAGTTACAGCTTATGTATTTTTGAGATCCAGTAAAACTTTATACAAAATACATCCCCTATCTATACACTCAAATGGCACTTTCTACTTCAGTTTCCTGTACATTTCTCTCTGCAGTATCAGTGTTTTTGTTGTTGTTGTTTTTTTTTTTGCTCCATTTGTCACAGAGAGGCAGAGTCCATCTCACTTTGGAGGTCAGGTCCTTCAGATATTTTTTTTTTCTCCAAAAGTCCAAGAGTGAGTCACTGTAAAAGGCCGGAGCACAATTATACAGACTCCAAAGTACGGGCCCCTTTTCAAAAAATTGTACTTCGGTGTAGTAGAGTGGTTGATTTATTTTGTTTTATCGACAGTGGTGGATGAAGTACTCAGTACTAAATAAAAGTACAGATACAAGGGCAAAAGGGCTTAAATTATTAAAGTAAAAGTAAAATCATCACATGAAAAAATCTACAAAATATCTGTCTAAATATATACTTTAAGAGTAAAATTTAAAATATTTTGCAGAGATTTTTACAATTAATACAATTAAAGCATCAAATGTAGTGATTTTGATGAAGAATTCAGCTGATTTAACTGATTTATTAAATTTTCTAGTTTTTGTATATTTGGTTTGCTCAAATGTGCTCAAAGTCACAACCATTTCAGCAGGGCTCACACCATAAAGAAAACTACTTTTTGCTTTTTAGTCCAGATCTAAAATGCAGTGTAGTAGAAAGTACAGATACCTGCTCTCAAATGTAGTGAAGTAAAAGTATCAACAGTAAAATGCACTTAAGTAAAGTACAGATACCTAAAAATTTTACTTTTAGTTTTGTACTTCGTTACCTTCCACCACTCTTCATCAAAAAACAAAAGAACATTAAGATTTCAATATATATTTCCTGAAATATAAAAAATACAGACTTTAATCATTGCCATTAAACGCAATAATAGTGAGGGGGACCCATTTATAATATATATATATAATATATATATATATATATATATATATATATATATATATATATATATATATATATATATATATATATATATATATATATTTTTTTTTTTTTAAAAGCATGGTCATTGTCAATTTCATTTTAAATTCTGCACAGCCCTTGGTTCAATCCCGGCTTTGACTTTGTGTGATTGTGTCCTTAGGCACAGCAGTTCATCAGTCTGGCCTAATTAAAAATGCAGTGTTTCATTTATTGGAAGCGTCCGTGAGTGATCTTCTGTTGTCGTTCCAGGTAAATCTGTTCATTCTGGTCAAATCAGATTATAGTCTAATTTAACTAAGAGAGGATTAGACAGAGTAATGCTTTTACTTACCTTTTTTGTCACATTTTACGTTTTGAGATGGTCCCCCCTAATGGCAGCAATGAATGAATTATCTAACATCTACAGTGAATCTTAAATATTTCTCTGTACTTTTAGGTTACTTTGAACTAATTTTATACAAACTTTAAAGCCTTCTCCACATTTGTTGTTGGCAAAGCTGTGAGAAAAATGTGAATTACTATAATATTCATTCCTTCTGTGTTTTATGTTATTTATGTTTGGTGCAAGTCCGTTAATCTTTTCAACAATGAGAGGTAAATAAAATAAAATAAATAAATGTGCGATATCCAAATCCCTGTTTCATTCTTGTTTCTTTAAAACATTTGAAACAAAGCATTTTAAAACACCAACGTATTACCTGAATTATTATCTGAATAAATATAAAACCCACACAACACTGCTCATATGCAGGCCCGTCAACAGAAATTTGGGGGCCCAGGACTAGGAACAGGATGGGATAGGACAGGAAAAGGGTCCGATTCTGGGCCCCTAAAACCCTGGGCTCCCGGACAATAGACCCCTTTATCCCCTGTCTATGGCCCTGCTCATATGAATCAACCTACGCGATGCAATATAGTACTTTGTGGCTTAACACTTAGAGCAAATACCCCTGAATTACATAGTCACTGGTTTAGTTCAGGTCTTGCCATTGTACACTACTGTCCCACAGCGATATCTGAACTACTTTTTCCTTTTTACTTCGCGATGCAGTTCAAGTCAGGTTAATAAACCAGGTATACAGTTTCAAAACATGTCATTACCTTACTGTTATAGCCACTTACACATATAAACTTCCATTATTTATAAAGATCAAACATGGCTGATGCGCTCACAACACTGCTAAAAGAATGTAGTAGGTCTCTTAAACGTCAACATTCACTCAGACCATTATACTTATACTTAAAACATGAATTAAAGCAAAAAAAGCATATTTTCAAGCGCTGTTGAAGTCAGACCTGCCATAAATACAAGTATCTGGGTACATGATTTTCTGATCGGCCAGGAGTTCGTCATTAACTGTGAGCTCCTCTAATTCAGTCGTGTAGTGATCCGTGCTTTCCACCATCAACGTCTCCTTCACGGCGCTGTAAGTTAGAGCGACGCTGTAAGCAGCCGGTTTGTCGGACCCTTTCCTACCACAACCGCAAATTTTTCTGAAAGAAGCGCGGAATTTTTGAGACATGGCATTGTAGATTACCGGGTTGATGGCGCTGTTGAGATAAATGCAAACTCTGCAAAAAAGAAGGAACCAGTTGTCCAGATAGGGGTGGTCTAAGAAAGAGTTGACCACCACCAGAGTGCGGTAGGGCATCCAGAGCATCGCGAACAGGATCACGACCACAGCTAGCATCTTGGTTACCTGAAAAGGGGATAAGGAAAAGCATGGTTAAACTGGGGGAGTGATATTGTACTCATTTTCAGAGTAAATTTTGGTAAGTCTGGTATTAAAGGGCTCATATTACATACATATTACACTATTTTCTGATCTGCTATAATGTCGTTTCCTCATCATAAACAGACCTGGAGTTGTGTTTTGTTTCATTCATACATGTTTAACTCACAAACCAGAAGTGCTTCACTGTGTTTTGAACTCCATACACCTTCACTAGACTCATTTGGTTAATTTCAGTCCTGAGATTGCCCTCTCTCTACTGAACAGAAGGTAAAAAGGAGATGTTAACTTGATCTCTTCGTGACATCATAAGGTGAAATAGAGCATTTTGAGCTTTAGAGATGTACAGTACTGCTCAAACATGTGTGGATGAAACAAAACACAACTCCAGGTATGTTTTGGATGAGGAAAATAACATTATAACATGACTTAAAGCTCACAAGAGTCAGTTTAACATAATATAGGATCTTAATATAATGTATATTTAATGTTTTTAATGTTGTAAACACACCAGGTTGTAGCCGTAGTTGTGGACTCATTTCCATCTATCTCATTCCCACACCATAAGTACACCTACACTGACAAGATGGGTGAAGTGTCTTGCCTAAGGACACAACAACAACATGCATTAAACTCACTGCCACTACAAACCAGGTCCAGTCTTGCTTAACCTCTGAAATCACACCAGATTAGGCATTTTAGGTGGCCACTATCCATTTTTTCCATTATTCATTTAAACAAAAAATAAAAAAATGAAAAAATGAATCGTTATCTGTTTTTTCATTTTGGTTTTGGAGACAAATAATGAACAAATTTTTGTTTTCTTATTTTGGGTTTTATATTGAAAAACAAATGAACAAATGATAGGCGGCACGGTGGCTGAGTGGCAACACTCAGGCCTCAGAGCAAGAAGGTTGCGGGTTCGATGCCCGGGCCTTTCTGTGTGGAGTTTGCATGTTCCTCCCCGTGTCTGGATGGGTTTCCTCCGGGTACTCCGGTTTCCCCCATCAACCCAAAACATGCCCGCACCCCTATGAACTAACATCAAGTGTCCACCACTCCTGTGGGCTCACCACCTGCAGAGGGGTTCATAGGGGGGGGTCAGGTGCTATGAGTATTGGGCAGCAAACTGCCCCCGCGACCCAGCCGGATTAAGCGGGAGAGGATGGATGAACAAATGATACATGGATTTATGTCAGCTATTTCTCTCTTTTCCAAAATGATCATGATATTAAAGGTGCAGTGCACAACTTGTCTGGTGGAAGGTCTGCTACCTACTTGTCTCCATGGAAATGACAGTATCCAGTATGACTTTAAACATTTCCATCTAACATATATTACATCTAACAGGTGTTTCTATTGCTCAGAAATACAATTAATCCTTCTGTGAATAGGGCGCCTATGTAACCTGCTTGTCTCCCTTGTGCAGTACACTTTTAAGGAATAGTATATCTTGATTTTCTCTCCCACTTTCTCTTTTTTGTCTCTGTATTATTTTTTTACTGAAAGAACACACTAAATCACAAAAATCATTTCATTATTATTGGTTTGTTCATTATTAGTTTCAGTAATTTCATTATTTTATGTTTTCGTGATGGAGAGCGTATCTGGTCTCATATGTTTACACTATCAACTCATCCAGACTCAGTGTTCTTACAAAAGTGTCACTGTAGAGGGAACAATGTGCTTTGTCAGAGGTCCATCTGAGGGACGTGAAGACAAACGTAACACGGAGCTGCTCTTAAAAACACAGCTGCAAATGAAGAGAGAAAAGTGACGGGATTCAGGAATCAAAGGCAGCCAGGCATGCAGTATTGTCACCGCCAGATCTGAAAAGCCTCTGGGAGATTATTTTTGTCTTCTGTCTCCAATGGTTACAGAGGAAGTCTATTATATAAGGCCAAAGCTGATGCATGCAGAGGCCTCTATGTGTAAATACATTCATTTGAACAGTAGATTTAACTGTTTACTGTTCAGGTGCTATGAGTATTGGGCAGTAAACTGCCCCCGCGACCCAGCTGGATTAAGCGGGAGAAGATGGATGGATAGATGGATTTAACTGTTTACTTACCAATACTATTTACTTTCTATGGTATCAACACTTTAAAGGTGCATTGTGTAACTTTTCTGGAGGGTTCACCACCTGCTTGTCTCCACATAGATCTTTTTTTTTCTTTGGAATATCCCAGCATGGCATTAAACATATCCATTTTGCATTTACTCAATAATATAGGCTGTTATTGACCTAAAATCTTGCGTTCTTACTGTGAGTGCATTCTGACGTGTAAATTGGCCCTGTGGTGTCACCCGCGGCCTCTGTAGTGATAAATAAGTGTAATGCCATACTGTGGAACATTCCAGGCAATATCTCCATGGAGAAAAGCAGATCATGGATCATCCACCAGAAATGTACCTTTAAAGTAATACTTGTAATGTTTATATTTTTCACACCCACTCATTTTGTCATTTTTAATTACATAGTTCATCCAAATTCAATTCAATTCTCTAGACAAAAATAAATATATTTCTATATTTAACTGTGCATAAAAAGGTATATATTAAAAAAAACACTTTCTTCTTTGTTGTAATGGGTTTCAGACTGATAAATAATAAACAAATAAACAATTCAGAACTCATTTATCTTGAGTTGTGAGAAGTGTCCCTTATAAACCCGGAAACTGAAACCCACGTAGCCTACCGATCGATTAAAATAGTAAAATATCCCTGCGTTTTTTTAATCCAAATTAAACTGACTTTCTCATTATTTCCTATACTTCTAGCAAAATGTTACCAGTGGTAGGTACACTGCAAAAAAGCTTAAGATATAAACACTTAAATCTATCAGAAAATGACAAGTTATCTTAAAATAAACTACCTCTAGACTAGAATTACGCAGTCTCAGAACTAGTAAGTAGATAATTAATCTGAAAACAAGATCAAATCACCTGATATAAGTTTTAAAATCTTGGCCAGATCAGAGAAATGTGCAGCGTATGGCGCCAAGTATTATTTCTACTGTTACTTTTTATCCCATGCGCAAAAGTGCTCCCTGTAACTCCAGGCGCACCTTACCACAGTGGACCTTTTGGCACAGGCCGCAGTGCACTGAGCTCTGGCCCGGTGCCACCCACCTGTCTGCGGGAGGTCGCGGTGGAGCTGGAGTGGCGCGAGTTCTTGCAGCTTGTGTTGTTGTTGGTCGCGTGGTTGTTGGCTTGCCCGTTTTTCTTCTTCTTTTTCTTATCCTTTGCGTCCGACGGCAACGGATTCAAGAACAGAATCCTGGCGATGAGTCCGTACAGCACCGCGGACAGCAGTAAAGGCACCAAGAAGAAAACGCCATAGTCAAAGAAGTAAACTGGCAGATAATACTTCCTGGAAACTCTGTAGCCGCACGTTGTAATGCTGATATTGTCGTATTTTAACTCTTGTATGTCCGACAGGTAGAACCACATTACGCAGTAGAGCGACGTGAAAACCCACACGAACACAATAATCTTTTTCGCTCTGGAAAGTGTGCAGAGAAACTGGGCTTTGATCGGGTGGCAGATGGCGATGTATCTCTCTATTGTGAACGCAGTGATGGAGCAGGAGGACGCGTTGATGCCGAGGTACTGGAAGTAAGTGATACACAGGCAGCCGTAGTGTCCGAACACCCACGAAGCGAAGATGCTGTCGGTTATCGCGGGTAAACCTGCTGCTATGAGAACCATCAGATCTGCCACGGCCAAACTGACCAGGTAACAGTTGGTGGGGGTCCGCATGTGTTTCGTGGTTAGCACAACCAGGATCACCATCACGTTTCCGACCATCCCCAGAGCGCAGATAAGGAAGAGTAAAAAAGAACTCACCACTTTGTACTGGATGCTGGAGTCGGTCCATGCACCCAAAGTCTGGTTCGCTACTGTGGTCGAGTTTTCCATTGTTACGCACGGCAAAATCACAACAAACTCAAAACTATTAAAATATTGGAGACACTTTTACAGTAATTTAGTTCACTGATGAAAACGGTGACTTGGAACGGTGATACGTCTGTTGCGTCGGAGCGCGCGGTCAGAGTGGCTGGTGGACAGATATGGCGCATTGGTTATGAGTCCCGCTCTTGGCACCGTGCGCTCGTTACGCATGCGAACGAATAAGCCCATCTTGACATTTCCGACCACAGACCACCGTCAGACCACTCAAATAGCCTCTCTCTGTCGCCAAATGTGGCCGTGATGCTCCTTCCTTTCACAAACCTGGGAAGAGAGTCAGGGCCGGCCCAAGCCTTTAAGGGGCCCTAAGCAGAATATGATTTGGGGGCCCTCCACAACACTGAAACTACACTGCTAGCTGCCTTATTATTTCCTAGGCTATACAGTTAGTCTAGCCACCCATCATAATCTGCGTTTTTAGTTGGTTTACATTATACTGCAAGTTGTGGCTATTGCAATGTAAATTATTCAGAGTGATCTGTAGCATATTTGTAAGTAAAAAAAAATCAGTAGACAAGACACTTTATATATATATATAAAGTGAACCAATTTATTTTGCACTAACATACACAAATCTTGTAAACAGTACTTAGTACTTGTAAGTACAGTACAGTTTCGAATGTTGACTGCTCCTGCCTTTCTTGTGCTGATGAATGCTCCTCAATTTCAGAATCTCTCCCTCGCTCTCAGGTGCTGGTGGATCTACAGAGGATGGACCTGAAGCAAACAAACAAACAAATAAATATTGCATTTAAAAAAAATAAATAAATAAATAAAAAAACAGGCCAAATGTGTAACGTCATTGAAAATAAATATAAAATAAATAACTGTTTCAACAACATTATTTTGAAAAAAAAAAAAAGTGTGATTAATTCACGATTTGGTAGTAACATATTATGACTCACTTGGAGCACTTTCATGAATGGAGCAGGAGACGGAGGTACCCGGATCTGCGTGGGCAGATGTGGTTGATAGTGGTCCAAAAAACCTCAGCAGGGCTCCTGCAAAATAATGGTACACCAGTACATCATTAATAAGTTATTTAATTTAGTATCTTTACTTAGGTCTATATTTCAGAGCATGTGATTACTCATGCCTAAGAGTAGCCTCACATATCTGGCGATGACTTTTGCCTACATTGTGTAACAGGATTTAATTACTATGTATTTCATACATGCATGCCTATACAATATCATTAACAGTGAACTCAAACTTTAAAATCTCTCTAACAGAATCCAACCCAACATTGATGAGGCAGAATTATGTATTGCAGTGTGTCGTCCAGCAGAGCGAATCTTGGCTATTCAGAAATACCATATACCGTATTGGCCCGAATATAAGACAAGGTTTTTTGTTCTAAAAATAGCCCTATATGTGCAGTATATGTGCAGTATTAGTGTAGTATATGTGTAATACTACACATATACTACACATATACTGCACATATACTACACATATACTGCACATGTACTGCACATATACTACACATATATTACACTAATACTGCACATATACTGTACATATACTACACATATACTACAGTAATACTGCACATATACTGCACAAATACTACACATATACTACACATGTACTGCACATATATTGCACATATACTGTACATATACTGCACATATACTACACATATAGTACACTAATACTACACTAATACTAAACATATACTGCACATATATTGCACATATACTGCACATATACTACTCATATACTACACATATACTACACATATACTACACATATACTGCACATATACTACACATTTACTGCACACATACTACACATATACTGCACATATACTGCACATATACTACACATATACTACACTAATACTACACATATACTGCACGTATACTGCACTTATATTGCACATATACTACACATATACTACACATATACTGCACATGTACTGCAGATATACTGCACATATACTACACATATACTACACTAATACTGCACATATGCTGCACATATACTACACATATATTACACTAATACTGCACATATACTGTACATATACTACACATATACTACAGTAATACTGCACATGTACTGCACAAATACTACACATATACTACACATGTACTGCACATATATTGCACATATACTGCACATATACTGCACATATATTACACATGTACTACAGTAATACTACACATATACTGCACAAATACTACACTAATACTACACATATAGTGCACATATACTGCACATATACTGCATATATACTACACATATACTACACATATAGTACACTAATACTACACTAATACTAAACATATACTGCACATATATTGCACATATACTGCACATATACTACTCATATACTACACATATACTACACATATACTACACATATACTGCAAATATACTACACATTTACTGCACACATACTACACATAGACTGCACATATACTGCACATATACTACACATATACTACACTAATACTACACATATACTGCACGTATACTGCACATATATTGCACATATACTACACATATACTACACATATACTACAGTAATACTACACATATACTACACATATACTGCACATATACTGCACATATACTACACATATACTGCACCTGTACTGCACATATACTGCACAAATACTCCACATATACTGCACATATACTACTCATATACTACACATATACTACACATATACTACACATATACTGCACATATACTACACATTTACTGCACACATACTACACATATACTGCACATATATTGCACATATAATGCACATATACTACTCATATACTACACATATACTGCACATATACTACACATTTACTGCACACATACTACAAATATACTGCACATATACTGCACATATACTAAACATATACTACACTAATATTACACATATACTGCACATATACTGCACATATATTGCACATATACTACACATATACTACAGTAATACTACACATATACTACACATATACTACAGTAATACTACACATATACTACACATATACTGCACATATACTACACATATACTGCACCTGTACTGCACATATACGGCACATATACTACACATATACTGCACATATACTGCACATAAACTGCACATCTACTACACATATATTACACTAATACTACACATATACTACAATAATACTGCACATATACTACACATATACAACAGATATACTACACATATACTGCACATACACTACACATATACTGCACATATACTACACATATACTGCACATATACTGCACATATACTACACATATACTACACTAATACTGCACATATACTACACATATACTGCACATATACTGCACATATAATGCACATTTACTAGTCATATACTACACATATACTACAGTAATACTACACATATACTACACATATACTGCACATATACTGAACATATACTACACATATACTACACATATACTACACATGTGCTGCACATATACTGCACATATACTGCACATATACTACACATATATTACACTAATACTGCACATATACTGCACATATACTACACATATACTACACTAATACTGCACATATACTGCACATATACTACACATATACTACACATGTGCTGCACATATACTGCACATATACTGCACTAATACTACACTAATACTACACATATACTGCACATATACTACACATATACTACACTAATACTACACATATACTGCACATATACTGCACATATATTGCACATATACTACACATATACTACACATATACTGCACATATACTACACATATACTGCACCTGTACTGCACATATACGGCACATATACGACACATATACTGCACATATACTGCACATATACTGCACATATACTACACATATATTACACTAATACTACACATATACTGCACATATACTGCACATATACTACACTAATACTACACATATACTGCACATATACTGCACATATACTACACATATACTGCACATATACTACACATATACTACACATGTGCTGGACATATACTGCACATATACTGCACATATACTACACATATTTTACACTAATACTGCACATATACTGCACATATACTACACATGTACTGCACATATATTGCACATATACTGTACATATACTGCACATATACTACACATATAGTACACTAATACTACACTAATACTAAACATATACTGCACATATATTGCACATATACTGCACATATACTACTCATATACTACACATATACTACACATATACTACACATATACTGCAAATATACTACACATTTACTGCACACATACTACACATATACTGCACATATACTGCACATATACTACACATATACTACACTAATACTACACCTATACTGCACGTATACTGCACATATATTGCACATATACTGCACATATACTACACATAAACTACAGTAATACTACACATATACTACACATATACTGCACATATACTGCACATATACTGCACATATACTGCACATATACTGCACCTGTACTGCACATATACTGCACAAATACTCCACATATACTGCACATATACTACTCATATACTACACATATACTACACATATACTACACATATACTGCACATATACTACACATTTACTGCACACATACTACACATATACTGCACATATATTGCACATATAATGCACATATACTACTCATATACTACACATATACTGCACATATACTACACATTTACTGCACACATACTACAAATATACTGCACATATACTGCACATATACTAAACATATACTACACTAATATTACACATATACTGCACATATACTGCACATATATTGCACATATACTACACATATACTACAGTAATACTACACATATACTACACATATACTGCACATATACTACACATATACTGCACCTGTACTGCACATATACGGCACATATACTACACATATACTGCACATATACTGCACATAAACTGCACATCTACTACACATATATTACACTAATACTACACATATACTACACTAATACTGCACATATACTACACATATACTACACATATACTACACATATACTGCACATATACTACACATATACTGCACATATACTACACATATACTGCACATATACTGCACATATACTACACATATACTACTCTAATACTGCACATATACTACACTAATACTACACATATACTGCACATATACTGCACATATAATGCACATATACTACACATATACTACACATATACTACAGTAATACTACACATATACTACACATATACTGCACATATACTGAACATATACTACACATATACTACACATATACTACACATGTGCTGCACATATACTGCACATATACTACACATATATTACACTAATACTGCACATATACTGCACATATACTACACATATACTACACTAATACTGCACATATACTGCACATATACTACACATATACTACACATGTGCTGCACATATACTGCACATATACTGCACTAATACTACACTAATACTACACATATACTGCACATATACTACACATATACTACACTAATACTACACATATACTGCACATATACTACACATATATTACACTAATACTACACATATACTGCACATATACTGCACATATACTACACTAATACTACACATATACTGCACATATACTGCACATATACTACACATATTTTACACTAATACTGCACATATACTGCACATATACTACACATGTACTGCACATATATTGCACATATACTGTACATATACTGCACATATACTACACATATAGTACACTAATACTACACTAATACTAAACATATACTGCACATATATTGCACATATACTGCACATATACTACTCATATACTACACATATACTACACATATACTACACATATACTGCAAATATACTACACATTTACTGCACACATACTACACATATACTGCACATATACTGCACATATACTACACATATACTACACTAATACTACACCTATACTGCACATATACTGCACATATATTGCACATATACTGCACATATACTACACATAAACTACAGTAATACTACACATATACTACACATATACTGCACATATACTGCACATATACTGCACATATACTGCACATATACTGCACCTGTACTGCACATATACTGCACAAATACTCCACATATACTGCACATATACTACTCATATACTACACATATACTACACATATACTACACATATACTGCACATATACTACACATTTACTGCACACATACTACACATATACTGCACATATATTGCACATATAATGCACATATACTACTCATATACTACACATATACTGCACATATACTACACATTTACTGCACACATACTACAAATATACTGCACATATACTGCACATATACTAAACATATACTACACTAATATTACACATATACTGCACATATACTGCACATATATTGCACATATACTACACATATACTACAGTAATACTACACATATACTACACATATACTGCACATATACTACACATATACTGCACCTGTACTGCACATATACGGCACATATACTACACATATACTGCACATATACTGCACATAAACTGCACATCTACTACACATATATTACACTAATACTACACATATACTACAATAATACTGCACATATACTACACATATACTACAGATATACTACACATATACTGCACATATACTACACATATACTGCACATATACTACACATATACTGCACATATACTGCACATATACTACACATATACTACACTAATACTGCACATATACTACACTAATACTACACATATACTGCACATATACTGCACATATAATGCACATTTACTAGTCATATACTACACATATACTACAGTAATACTACACATATACTACACATATACTGCACATATACTGAACATATACTACACATATACTACACATATACTACACATGTGCTGCACATATACTGCACATATACTACACATATATTACACTAATACTGCACATATACTGCACATATACTACACATATACTACACTAATACTGCACATATACTGCACATATACTACACATATACTACACATGTGCTGCACATATACTGCACATATACTGCACTAATACTACACTAATACTACACATATACTGCACATATACTACACATATACTACACTAATACTACACATATACTGCACATATACTACACATATATTACACTTATACTACACATATACTGCACATATACTGCACATATACTACACTAATACTACACATATACTGCACATATACTGCACATATACTACACATATACTGCACATATACTACACATATACTACACATGTGCTGGACATATACTGCACATATACTGCACATATACTACACATATTTTACACTAATACTGCACATATACTGCACATATACTACACATGTACTGCACATATATTGCACATATACTGTACATATACTGCACATATACTACACATATAGTACACTAATACTACACTAATACTAAACATATACTGCACATATATTGCACATATACTGCACATATACTACTCATATACTACACATATACTACACATATACTGCAAATATATTACACATTTACTGCACACATACTACACATATACTGCACATATACTGCACATATACTACACATATACTACACTAATACTACACATATACTGCACATATACTGCACATATACTGCACATATACTGCACATATACTACACATATATTACACTAAGACTGCACACATACTGCACATATACTACACATATACTACACTAATACTGCACATATACTGCACATATACTGCACATATACTACACATATACTACACATGTGCTGCACATATACTGCACATATACTGCACTAATACTACACTAATACTACACATATACTGCACATATACTACACATTTACTGCACACATACTACACATATACTGCACATATATTGCACATATAATGCACATATACTACTCATATACTACACATATACTGCACATATACTACACATTTACTGCACACATACTACACATATACTGCACATATACTGCACATATACTACACATATACTACACTAATACTACACATATACTGCACATATACTGCACATATACTGCACATATACTACACATATACTACACATATACTGCACATATACTGCACATATACTGCACATATACTACACATATACTACACTAATACTGCACATATACTGCACATATACTACACATATACTACACTAATACTGCACATATACTGCACATATACTACACATATACTGCACATATACTACACATATACTGCACATATACTACACATATACTACACTAATACTACACATATACTGCACATATACTGCACATATACTGCACATATACTACACATATACTACACTAATAATGCACATATACTGCACATATACTGCACATATACTGCACATATACTGCACATATACTGCACATATACTGTACATATACTGCACATATACTGCATATATACTGCACATATACTACACTAATACTGCACATATACTGCACATATACTACACATATACTGCACATATACTACACATAAACTGCACATATACTACACATATACTGCATATATATTGCACATATACTGCACATATACTACACATATACTACACATATACTGCACATATACTGCACATATACTACACATATACTGCACATATACTACACATATACTGCACATATACTGCACATATACTGCACATATACTACACATATACTACACATATACTGCACATATACTGCACATATACTGCACATATACTGCACATATACTGCACATATACTGCACATATACTGCACATATACTGCACATATACTGCACATATACTGCACATATACTGCACATACACTACACATATTCTACACATATACTGCACATATACTACATATATACTGTACATATACTACACTACACATATACTGCACATATACTACACATATGCTGCACATATACTACACTGCACATATACTGCACATATACTGCACATATATTGCACATATACTGCACATATACTACACATATACTGCACATATACTGCACATATACTGCACATATACTACACCTATACTACAGCTATACTACACTGCACATATACTGCACATATACTGCACATATACTGCACATATACTGCACATATACTACACATATACTACACATGTGCTGCACATATACTGCACATATACTGCACATATACTGCACTAATACTACACTAATACTACACATATACTGCACAAATACTGCATATATACTACACATATACTGCACATATACTGCACATATACTACACATATACTACACTAATACTGCACATATACTGCACATATACTGCACATATACTGCACATATACTACACATATACTACACTAATACTGCACATATACTGCACATATACTACACATATACTGCACATATACTGCACATATACTGCACATATACTGCACATATACTACACATATACTACACTAATACTGCACATATACTACACATATACTACACATATACTGCACATATACTACACATATACTACACATATACTACACATATACTGCACATATACTGCACATATACTGCACATATACTACACATATACTACACTAATACTGCACATATACTGCACATATACTGCACATATACTACACTAATACTGCACATATACTGCACATATACTACACATATACTACACATATACTGCACATATACTACACATATACTGCACATACACTACACATATACTGCACATATACTGCACATATACTGCACATATACTGCACATATACTACACATATACTACACTAATACTGCACATATACTGCACATATACTACACATATACTACACTAATACTGCACATATACTGCACATATACTGCACATATACTACACATATACTACACATATACTGCACATATACTACACACATACTGCACATATACTGCACATATACTGCACATATACTACACATATACTGCACATATACTACACATATACTACACTAATACTGCACATATACTGCACATATACTACACATATACTACACATATACTGCACATATACTACACATATACTGCACATATACTGCACATATACTGCACATATACTACACATATACTACACATATACTGCACATATACTGCACATATACTGCACATATACTGCACATATACTACACATATACTGCACATATACTACACATATACTACACATATACTGCTCATATACTACACATATACTGCACATATACTACACATATACTGCACATATACTGCACATATACTACACATATACTACACTAATACTGGACATATACTACACATATACTGCACATATACTGCACATATACTACACATATACTACACATATACTACACTAATACTGCACATATACTGCACATATACTGCACATATACTGCACATATACTGCACATATACTGCACATATACTGCACATATACTGCACATATACTGCACATATACTGCACATATACTGCACATATACTACACATATACTGCACATATACTACACATATACTGCACATATACTGCACATATACTACACATATACTGCACATATACTGCACATATACTGCACATATACTGCACATATACTGCACATATACTACACATATACTACACATATACTGCACATATACTGCACATATACTACACATATACTACACTAATACTACACATATACTGCACATATACTGCACATATACTGCACATATACTAGACATATACTACACATATACTACAGTAATACTACACATATACTGCACATATACTACACATATACTACACATATACTGCACATATACTGCACATATACTGCACATATACTGCACATATACTGCACATATACTACACATATACTACACATATACTACACTAATACTACACATATACTACACTAATACTGCACATATACTGCACATATACTACACATATACTGCACATATACTGCACATATACTGCACATATACTGCACATATACTACACATATACTGCACATATACTGCACATATACTACACATATACTACACTAATACTGCACATATACTGCACATATACTACACATATACTGCACATATACTGCACATATACTGCACATATACTACACATATACTACACATATACTACACTAATACTGCACATATACTACACATATACTGCACATATACTGCACATATACTACACATATACTGCACATATACTACACATATACTGCACATATACTGCACATATACTGCACATATACTACACATATACTACACTAATACTGCACATATACTGCACATATACTGCACATATACTACACTAATACTGCACATATACTGCACATATACTACACATATACTACACATATACTGCACATATACTGCACATATACTGCACATATACTACACTAATACTGCACATATACTGCACATATACTACACATATACTACACTAATACTACACATATACTGCACATATACTGCACATATACTGCACATATACTACACATATACTACACATATACTGCACATATACTGCACATATACTACACATATACTGCACATATACTGCACATATACTGCACATATACTACACATATACTGCACATATACTGCACATATACTGCACATATACTACACATATATTACACTAATACTACACTTATACTGCACATATACTGCACATATACTACACTAATACTACACATATACTGCACATATACTGCACATATACTACACATATACTGCACATATACTACACATATACTACACATATACTGCACATATACTGCACATATACTGCACATATACTACACATATACTACACTAATACTGCACATATACTGCACATATACTACACATATACTACACATATACTGCACATATACTGCACATATACTGCACATATACTACACATATACTGCACATATACTACACATATACTACACTAATACTGCACATATACTGCACATATGCTACACATATACTACACATATACTGCACATATACTACACATATACTGCACATATACTACACATTTACTGCACACATACTACACATAGACTGCACATATACTGCACATATACTACACATATACTACACTAATACTACACATATACTGCACGTATACTGCACATATATTGCACATATACTACACATATACTACACATATACTACACATATACTACACATATACTGCACATATACTGCACATATACTACACATATACTGCACATATACTGCACATATACTGCACATATACTACACATATACTGCACATATACTGCACATATACTACACATATACTACACATATACTACACATATACTACACATATACTGCACATATACTACACATATACTGCACATATACTACACATATACTGCACATATACTGCACATATACTGCACATATACTACACATATACTACACATATACTGCACATATACTACACATATACTGCACATATACTACACATATACTGCACATATACTGCACATATACTGCACATATACTACACTAATACTACACATATACTGCACATATACTGCACATATACTGCACATATACTACACATATACTACATTAATACTGCACATATACTGCACATATACTGCACATATACTACACATATACTGCACATATACTGCACATATACTGCACATATACTACACATATACTGCACATATACTGCACATATACTGCACATATACTACACATATACTACACTAATACTGCACATATACTACACATATACTGCACATATACTGCACATATACTACACATATACTGCACATATACTGCACATATACTACACATATACTGCACATATACTACACATATACTGCACATATACTGCACATATACTACACATATACTACTCTAATACTGCACATATACTACACTAATACTACACATATACTGCACATATACTGCACATTTACTACACATATACTACACATATACTACAGTAATACTACACATATACTACACATATACTGCACATATACTGCACATATTCTGCACATATACTACACATATACTGCACATGTACTGAAGATATACTGCACATATACTACACATATACTACACTAATACTGCACATATACTGCACATATACTACACATATACTACACTAATACTGCACATATACTGCACATATACTACACATATACTACACATATACTGCACATATACTGCACATATACTGCACTAATACTACACATATGCTACACATATACTGCACATATACGACACTGCACATATACTACACATATACGACACTGCACATATACTGCGCATATACTACACTAATACTACACATATACTGCACATATACGACACTGCACATATACTGCACATATACTGCACATATACTACACATATACTGCACATATACTACACATATACTACACAAATCATATACTGCACATAAACTACACATATACTGCACATATACTGCACATATACTGTTCATATACTGCACATATACTGCACATATACTGCACATATACTACACATATACTGCACATATACTGCACATATACTACACATATACTACACTAATACTGCACATATACTGCACATATACTGCACATATACTGCACATATACTACACATATACTACACATATACTGCACATATACTGCACATATACTGCACATATACTACACATATACTGCACATATACTGCACATATACTGCACATATACTACACATATACTACACTAATACTGCACATATACTGCACATATACTGCACATATACTACACATATACTGCACATATACTGCACATATACTGCACATATACTGCACATATACTGCACATATACTACACATATACTGCACATATACTGCACATATACTGCACATATACTGCACATATACTACACATACTGCACTAAAACTGCACATATAGTCCACATATACTACATATACTGCACATATACTGCACATATACTACACATATACTGCACATATACTGCACATATACTGCACATATACTACACATATACTGCACATATACTGCACATATACTGCACATATACTACACATATACTGCACATATACTGCACATATACTGCACATATACTGCACATATACTACACATATACTACACTAATACTGCACATATACTGCACATATACTACACATATACTACACATATACTGCACATATACTGCACATATACTGCACATATACTACACATATACTACACTAATACTACACATATACTGCACATATACTGCACATATACTACACATATACTGCACATATACTGCACATATACTGCATATATACTACACATATACTGCACATATACTGCACATATACTACACATATACTACACTAATACTGCACATATACTGCACATATACTGCACATATACTACACATATACTGCACATATACTGCACATATACTGCACATATACTACACATATACTGCACATATACTACACATATACTGCACATATACTGCACATATACTGCACATATACTACACATATACTACACATATACTGCACATATACTGCACATATACTGCACATATACTACACATATACTGCACATATATTGCACATATACTACACATATACTACACATATACTGCACATATACTGCACATATACTGCACATATACTGCACATATACTACACATATACTGCACATATACTACACATATACTGCACATATACTACACATATACTA